>CAWUFQ010000006.1:57500-137500 GCA_963921405.1 Cepaea hortensis | reverse complement strand
GCAAGATGACGCTCAGTAGTTTATCCCAAACACTACAATAACAATATTGCTGTTTGTCCATCTATAGTCTGTCCCGAAATTAATGCCGTCATTCACGAACAATTATTTTGAAAACTGTCTGTTGCATCGTTGTGAAATTTTCTCTTGCCGTCTTATATTTACCCCCACCCAAGGAATATATCTTTGATAGGTCCAAAAGCAACTTAAATCATCGAAAGCGGCGACATTTCTTTGATGTTTAGCTGAAAAACTAGTGATTTATCTCTAACAAACTGAATTTTACAGTAATGAATGCACTGCCAATTCACATGAAGACACAAGGCGTATCCGGATTCGTATGGGAGTGGGTGCAATAAAAGAAGTACCTTCAAAGTCGACAGGGTCGGCTGCATTGCACCGGGTTTTTATCCCATATGCCTTAGTTTCTTTCCTCAGCGCGGAAAGCGTCGCACAAAGCACGAACTCCGTAGCTCCAGCGACGACCCTCGGGAGTCTCCGAAAAAATGCACTCGTGAAATGAAGGACGCCGCCCGGAATCGAACATACAACCTTGGGAGCCCGAGTCAGACGGCTTGACCACTTCACCACGGAGAATCCCGAGAGGGGTGCAATGTGTAATATTAGTAAAGACAGAGAATTTACAGAGGCATGGGGTAAATAATTTTTAAATTGACAGGAAGGTAGAAGGAATATATTTCTTACCTTATTTTTCATTTCCTTCTTGTTTCTTCAGCTGCTGGTTAATAATGTGTACACAAGTATTCATGTTAGCTTTTTATATTGAGTTCGTGAAAGCTTCCAAATAGCTGTGCGTTAATGTGCTTATGGAGTGACCAGAAATGATACCGCAATTTAGTCATCATGTTTCCATTTTTAAGGATATGTTCAGCTGTCCGTGTAGTTTGTTCACACGTACACATGGGTGACAGACCCGCTTTGAGTCTTCGTGAAAGATTGTCTACTCTGCTGTTTACCGTTCAGAGACGGAACATGATTACCTGTTTTGCACTACCAAAATAGTTGTCAGTGTCTCTGTAGTGGGCTTTCTTCTTAGCGACCAAGATGTTGGTCCTCTTTTCATTGAAGTTTATACATTGATTCGTATGCACGTGTGTTGTCCCCTAATTTGACAACGTGTTTGCTCTCACGTTTCTTGTTACGCCACAATATGCCAGTTTCCACCGCAATATTACTCTTCTGTTGGGATTCAATGCGTTTAGTGTGTGTGTGTGTGTGTGTGTGTGTGTGTGTGTGTGTGTGTGTGTGTGTGTGTGTTTGTTTGTTTTTTCAATACAGTTGTTTGTAACCGCTGAGGGCTTGCGGAATTGAAAATTCATCACTGTGGAATACAAACTGTTGCCGTTGACATTATACTGATGCTGTAATGTTTAGGGCCTGCAATTCGTCTGAATAGTTGGAGCAAAATATCTCAGTAAGTGTGTACGTAGATTAAGGTCTGCGATCTGCTCAGACATTAATCTGTGTCGGACGATTGCAGTAGGTTGATGATTGCTCTCGGTTGCATAAAATTCAATCCATCCTTTCTCCAATAGTCCTCTTCCTCTTTCAACACATGGTCCTCACATTTTTTCCAGTAACTTTTAACAATATTTAATAGCGCGAACTGGGTTAGTATCTTGACGTCAGACAATGTGAATGTAGTATTGGCAGCTACCACATGTCCTTTAATTTTAGCCCACACAAGTACTATAGGGTTTACATGAGAATGATACGGCGGAAGTCTCAAGCACCTATGGCTATGCTCTTCTATCAACTTGCCGATTTGATATTTGTTGCTTTTTTGAGCCTGTTTTACAAGGAACAACAACTGTAGCTTGAAATATGTTTCTGGAAATGGTATATTTTCCCTTCGGAGCCATATCGTATTGCTTCCTTTGTGCTCGATGCCGTAGGTATTTTGTCTTCTTGGGCAATAACATTGTGATATGATGCATTTCCATGATTTGACAAGAAGGTCTATCAAGGGATGGAAGTACTGTATTCTCGAGCCAATCTCTTAATACATTACCATTCACCTCATTATGATAATCACTATTGTCTGTATGCTTTGATACGAACACTAGTCCAGCATTCTATAGCAAGCCATTATGGGTACTACCAGCATAGGCTATGACCAAACTGCTGTCCTTTACTACTGGGCACACATTTTTATGGGCACGCTTTATGTTTCCATCCATTGATTGCCATTCCTTTTCACTTGTGTGGTGCGCATTGATCCACGTCTCATCCAAATACACCATGTCATAATTTTCTTTGCGCATTTCCCTTATTTCACGTAGGTATCTGCTTCTCATGGCTCCTAAATGCGGCTGCTCGCAAAGGATGTCTACCTCCCTTGTACTTTCTAAACGTAAAGCCTAATGTCCTAATAATTTTCCACAAAGTTGTTTTAGATAGATCTATGTTATTGTTCGTTCTAAACCAAACCCTAAGTTTTCTTACAGTCACTGTTTCTTTGGCATCCATCATTTTTATAATAACTCGCCTGAAGACATCCTTGTCAAAGCTGTCTACAATTGCCTTTCTACCTACCGTTTGCTTCTCGCGTGTTGGTTTCATTCCAGATTCTTGCACTCATCGACGAAATGACCGTTTAATCAAACCCAATGCATGCACTGTTTTTTTTTTCGGGATTTGTAACAGTATGAAACAGTTTCCTGCGATCAGATTCTTGACAAAAATATGTGTACAACTTCATAGCTTTGAAGTGTACAAAATTTCACTTTTAATGCCATTGAACAATATTCATACATTCAAATATTAGCTATTAATACCATATTAATGGTACGATTTATTTATATATTTATTTATATAATCACGTTTCATGAAAGAACCCACATCGGAGACACCTCTGAAAAATCACATATTAATGCTCGCAGTTTGTGCCAAAACGAAAACCGCGAGACAATTTTTTAAAAAGCGCGGATGTGTCTTGGTGAAGCTGTAATACTTTTAAAATGATGGATTTAATCTCTGAGCCGTTAATTATATACCGCATATAAACAAACATTGAAATCTGCTGTACAAAATTTTTTTTTGTTGGGTGGACATAATGATAAGGTTATATGCTAAATCTCATCATTTTCACTCAGTTGGTTACTGAAATAATGAATTTTATATTGGGGCAAAACAAAGTAAACACACTATAGCATGATGATGACCATTCATGTAATCCGCAGGGGTTGAAAGAACGGGGCCGTGAGTTCTAAGATGGTTGATAAGGGCTATTTTGCCTCGAACTGTTCTTTGACAATGTGGGCAAATAATGCTTGACGTTCCAGGAGGAAGATCTTCTATAGTTGTTTTTTCTGTCCAGCCTTTTCTTCACATCTCTTGCAGTCCTGGTTGCTTCAGAAGTGACGGAACCCTTAGGTAATGATGTGTGCCACAAATTTCGGTCGTTTGTAGCAGTCTCCCAGGTGTCGAGATGAATTCCAAAAGCATTCAGTGAGATTTTCAGAGTGTCTTTAAAGCGCTTCCTCTGATCTCCCTGGGGGCGTTAACCACAACGCAAATCGCTGTAAAAGAAAAATTGTTTAGGGAGCCTTTGATCTGGCATGCGAATCAAGTGACCAGCCCAGCGAATTTGATTCTTCATTAGTAGAGTGTGGATACTAGGCATGGACGCTCTTTCTAGAACTTCAGTGTCTGGGATCTTGTGTTGCCATTTAATCTGCAACATCTTCCTAAAGCAAACTGTGTGGAAGTGGTTTAATTTCCTAGCATGCCGCTTATAAACAATCCAGATGTCACACGCATATAGCAGTATGGATAAGACTACTGCTTTATAGACTTTCAGCTTTGTTTGCAGGGTTATTTCATTTCTGTCCCATACATTCTTGTTCATTCTGCCAAAGGCCACGCTTGCCTTGGAGATTATTGCATTCACTTCGTCATCAATTGTGGCAGCTTGTGACACAGTGCTGCCAAGATAGGTGAATTTGTCCACAACACTTTGTCTATGACCATTCACCTTGATATTCGGCACGGTGTGATTATTTTCTGGACCTGGCTGGTACATAATTACAGTCTTCTAAAGGGGATATTGAGCCCAAAATTGGCATAGGCATATGAGAAAGCTGAAACATTATGGTGCATGTCTGCCTCGGAGTTGACATATGGAGCGCAATCATCAGCAAACATGAGCTCTCTGACGTTGTGGCTGCTAGTTATGGTTTTAGTTTTCAGCCTTCTGAGATTGAATAACTTTCCAACCAGGCGGTAGTTGATGTCTATTCTAATGTCATTTGTCTCGAAGGCATTCGTCAACATAGCTGAAAACATGAGGCTGAATAGTGTTTGTGCCAGGACACATCCTTGCTTCACACCATTGGTGACAGGAAAGGGCTCAGACAGTCCACTATTTTCCCTTACTCTTGCCTGCATGCCATCATGAAATAGCCTCACTTTTTGGACAAACTTTCGTGGACAGCCATATTTCCCCATCATCTTTAACGGTCCTTCTCTGTTGACTGTATCAAAAGCCTTGGTAAGGTCAATGAAAGTGGAGAGCATGCCGGAGTTATGTTCCTGGTATTTCTCTTGCAACTGCCTTGCAGCGAAAATCATGTCAACATTTCCCCCTTCTTTTCTGAAGCCATTTTGACTCTCAGAAAGAAGATCTTGATTGAGGTGGGCCGTAGGCGATTGAGAAGAATTCTGGCGGCTATCTTCCCTGTAGTTGAGATCATGGAGATGCCTCGGTGGATGTCACAGGATTGGCGTTTACTTTTAGGTTTGTAAAGATGGACTATTGACGCGTCCTTGAAATCTTGTGGCATGGTCTCGTTCACCCATATGTTTGTAAAGACTTGGTGAAGCTGCTCTATTAGGACCGGCCTACTTTCCTTGTATATCTCTGCCGGGATGGAGTCAGGACCAGGCGCCTTGCCGCTGGAAAGTTTCTGGATGGCTTTGTTTACTTCCACTATGTTTGGCAGGTCATCATGTGTATCATTAATGGGAATTTGAGGAAGATAGTTGATGGTTTCATCATCGAAGAATGATGTTACTTTTAAGATATTGCTGAAATGCTCTGCCCAGCTTTGAATGAGTTCTTTCTTATTGGTGAACTATGTTCTCCCTCTGAACTGAGGAAGGAAACTATTCCTGGTGATGTAGGACATTAGAGTGCCCTCAGTGAGTAGCAGAAGTTGTTCGTATCATGTTTGTCATCAAAGTCTTGGATTTCATCAGCTTTGTTGCTCAGCCAAGAGTCTCGCATGTGCAGGCGTTTCTGCTGCACTACTCTCCGAATGTTATTGAAGGGTGTTTTTTTTTTTAAATGTTGACTTCAAGTCATTCAAATATGCCTTAAGGGGGAGATGTTTGTCTGCCAGCAATTGGTTGATGTCTTCGGAATTTTCATCAAATCAGTCTTTATGCTTTCGGGGGCTGGAACCAGGATTTCCATAGCAGTGTAGAAATTATGTTCTTTAGGGCTCTAAACTCTGTTTTCTCATCCAGTTGAGCTGCAGCATTGAGATTGGGGCGGTCTTCCAGCACATTTCCAAATGACAGCTGCATTTGTTTGCTGTTTAGGCGTGTGACATTTAGTTTCCTTTGCATTTTTACCCTTTGAGGATGCCGTGGTAGTTTGATGTGTATGATTATGTTCGAGATAATGAGACGATGGTCTGTCCAACATTCGACACCACACATGGATTTTGTCACCCGAACGTCTTGTCTGTCACTCCTCCTGACGATGGCATAGTCAATGAGGTGCCAGTTTTTGGAGCAAGGGTACATCCACGATGTCCTATTTCTCCTGGAAAGACGGAAAATTGTGTTGGTGATCAGGAAATCGTAATCGGCACAGGTATGAAGGAGGTGGAGTCCATTGCTATTACAATTTCCCAAATTCCGACACCGTACTTTCCAATGATGCCACTCCAAGAAGCGGTGTCCTTGCCTAATCTGACATTGAAGTCCCCAAGGAGTATAAGTTTGTCTCCTTTGGGAACAGATGTTAATACGTTGTGCAGGTCCTCATAGAACATGTTGTTAACGTCATCTTCATTGGTCATTGTTGTTGCGTATACACTCCGATGGTTGCATCCTTCTTTCCTTTCAGTAGGGGTAACTTGATGGTCATAAGCCTGTCATTTATAGACTTCAGAAATTCAGCTAGTATGTCAACCTGGGCCGACTTAATGGCAAATCTCACACCGGATAGGCGTCTGTCCTCGCTTTTCCTTCCAATCCAGAAGAATGTGTAGCCGGCACCTACTTCACAAATTTGGCCTTCTTCTGCAAGTCGTGTCTCGCTAAAGACTGCAATGTCGATATTGTACCTACCCAGCTCTCTCCGAATCAGTGCTGTTCGTCTTTCTTTGCCCGGCGCGCTGTCTCTATCAATTAGGGTGCGTACATTCCAAGTTCCGATTGTCAAAGGAATATGGCTTGCTCTTTTAGCTTTACCTGTTTTTACTTTGTTTGTATGTCGACCGCAGTATAGGGTACCCACCAACCGCGGCTGGCTGGTTATGTAATTATGGAGCATTCAATGGTTAGGACACCTTTTCTAGCCCCTTCGTCATGCTATGGGGGCGAGCGTCTGTTCCTATAGAGGGCTGCTCAGTCGCTCAGGAGGCTGCCGGATCCCACTGCTGCTCCGGTCAGTAGAAGACGACCATATGGCCTGAACCGCCTGTGTGCAGATCTGCAAATACGGCTGCTAGGCCTGCGACTACGGCTGTCAGCGTACCTACGCCTGCCACAACAACAATATTACAACTACAGATAGATGTGAAACACTACAATAACAATATTACAACTGCGGACATATGCCAAACACTACAATAACAATATTTCTACTACATAAGATGTCAAACACTACAATAACAACATTACAATTACAGAGAGATGTAAAATACTACCATAACAATATTATAGCTAGAGACATATGTCAAACACTACTGTAGTAATGTCAAACACTACTGTAGTAATATATATATATATCAAATACTACTATAATTGTAGTTGGGCGGCGCTTACTAAACCCGACACCCCACATTGTACCAACGGTTTTGGGCGGAATAGCGTAATTGGGATGATACACGCCTTATCCTCATTTGAGGAAATGCATCTTACAAAATAAATGTCATGACAGAGATGTCCAGGCCCATGGCTTTGGTTGGCAAGTGGTCTAGGATCGATGCTCCGATAGGCGGACAGCTTGAGCATTGCTTTGCTGATCTGGCAGCTTCTGCAGCTTGTCTTTTTCCAGATGTATTGGTGTTACATTTCCTCTGCAGTGAACAGGCAAGGCAAGAGAGGTAGAGAGGTGCTGCGTGGCCAACATATGATCTCTACAATTCAGCCGAGGCATTGTGTTATGGAGAGCTATAACTCCACCCATGGTCTTAACCGGTCTCGGATTCAAAGCGATTGGTAGCAGTTACGGGTTATAAGTCCTTGTTATTGTGGCATAGACAGGAGCACCACGGGTTGCCTCTGACGGTGGGAGACACCTACAGGTGTCACTGATCAGCTACCGCCCGCCTCTAGCCGGGCAGCCCCGGCCAGTTTGGTGCTGATCCGCCTCAACCTGCCTGCCTCAATGGGTGCTTGGGGCTAGGGCAAAATCTGAACCGCAGGCTGTAAAACCAATGCACCAGGTATTACTAATAAGAAAAATAGAAACCTCAAGCTACGGCTTACAACCTGGAACATAAGAACCATGTGTCCAGGAGTTTCCACTGACCGCCATTGTGGACGAACATTTACCCCGCGAAATTGTCTGATCAGTCACATTCGCTATCGCCATGGGTTGTTGTTACTATGCCTTTTTTAAGCATCATCGTCAACTTGACAGACGACAGTTTTCACATTGTGCTTCAAAAGGGCATAATAACTGTAACCCATGGAAGTAGCGAATGTGACTGATAAGGCCAATTCGCGCTGTAAATGTTCGTCCACAGTGGATGCATGTGAACACATGGTCGTTTTCTCCATACCGTACCAACTTACGCTTCATATGCTCATTGTGTGACCTATCTGTAATAATTTTCTCCGTTGTCTTTATTCCATTTCTGATATGCGCCCTCCATGCAACACGTTCAGTTTTTGAAACACAATGTTACAAAATATCGTTTCTCAAGACGGCTAGGTGCCAATGAACAATATCACAACTACAGACACTGACAACACTGGCCCGGATTCTCAGTTGTTGTTGCTACTTTTTTAGTTGGGGTTATAGATTAACCTTACATCAACTGCACCGGGACGGTGCCCAGACGATAACTTCCTATTTGACGACTACTGATACACAAAGACACTTAACTGACTATAAGAGAACAAACTTATACAAGGAGAATTTAGAATCTTGATTGGAGATCCAGACTCTGACAAACAGACATGTAGACAGGAGCAGTTAGTAGGGTGAGAGTGGTCTGATTGACAGTCTCATAATCCCACGAGAGTCATGTCGGTGAATTATTGAGTGTCAGTTTGTAGAAATAGATGGTGAGATACAGACAGCTGATCCCGTATGACGCCTTCTGGAGCCCTTTGACTTTATCCTGGTAGGTTTGTACCAGTCACTAGCGACTTGGCCTTCTGTACTGTCTAGACTCAGATCTTCTACTTCAGATACCATTGTAGAATAGTTTTCGTCAGAGAGCTTGGTTTTGATAGTCCAGTCTCGGTCTCCTGGCGGACTGGAGGTGAGACATCTATTCTGGCGTATTTCAAACAGCAAACAGGCTAACCGCACTAGCCAACAGCAGCAAGCAAACATCAAACGGGTTGCTGTAAGCAAATATAGGCCAGGTGTGCAAATCCATCAAACACCTTTGAAAAATACATCCTAAGTAGTAGGGGAGGCGCAAACTAAGTCTCAAATCTGGAGTCCCTCCAGACGTGTGACGTAGTATTTTACTATATAAAAAGTATAGCTCCAGATCGGTGACGTCAAAAAGCGGATCCTACGGCGACCACATTTTCAAGGGATGCAACCCATGAATAAATAATCAAACGCATTTTTGCACTGTTACTTCCCTTTTTGTGTGATACATTTTATATGTTTAAAAATTGTATATTTGCTGGTATTATTAATTGTAGCGGGATGTGGCGTAAAAAAACTATCATCATACTAGTGATGCTGTTATGGTACAGTGCTCTTCCTACTCAGTGTCAGCCTTACTTTTTTTCTCATCTTCTTTTGTTTATCTGTATTGGGCATAAATACTGTCATCATTCCAATGGTGATGTGTAACGGATAGGGTTACAGTGCAATTCCTCGGGGTGGTCTAGGGGCGGCGGGTGTTGGTGTGGGAGCTCATGGATGGAGCATGAGGTGTCGTCGTGAGAGGTAGGGACGGGGCGTAACAGTTATCATATGAAAATCGTAATAGGTAAACATGTAAATATGGCAGTTATATGATATGTAGAGGGTCGTAGTAGTGTAAACACTATCATTATATGGATTACAAATTAAAGCCTTAAAAAGTGAAGATAGTCGGTGTTATTGATTGTAGCTGGTATAACTTAGTGAAATTCGTTGGTATGGGTGGGTAGCGGTTATTAGTGGTCTGTAGAGTGTCGTGGTAGTCTAAACACTATCATCATACAGCTCTCCGGAGAGTGAAGACGTGTTTTTGTATCTCTTACTTCTCGGATTATTATTACTGCAAGCTGAATCACCTATCATGGATTTTTATATCAATGTGCTCGTTGTGATTCTGAGGATGTGGTGAAATAGTTTTTAGATTAATACAAGTCTTTATTATCGCAAAAATGTGGGTTATATCTAATATTCATTTCGAGTGATAGTTGAACACTATTAAATTTCAACAAATCAAGTGCACGAGGCGTGTCAGATACAACCACGGGACCTCAAATTGCCCGCGGCGTGGCTAGATAACAATGCGATTGCTGCGTTCGTCAAGTTTAGTTAGTCGTAATATTATGCAATAATGTCAGGGGAAGGAGAGTGCTCCGTATTGGAAGTGAATGGTGAAAGGACTCGCTCAGGTTTACGATCGGCTGTCAATAAAACTTACACACTAAACAAAGAGTGGGCCGTGAAGAATAAGCTATCCAAGTGCATAAATCCCAACGGCCTAGTCGTCAAACACACAAACTCAGGACAGTGTGTTACTATTTCCTTCAACAACACACTCTATTATGAGGCATTCCGAACTTGCCTACTCAACTACTACAGGCTTGAACTAATTGAACACAGGCAAGATAAGCACGGGGCCCACGTTGAGGATCTGATTACGACGCCAGTGATTACGATACATTTGTACCGCAGTAAAAATAAACTCATGACACAGGGCAGTAATGAAAACATTAATTCCTGGCTAAAAGTAGATTTTGTTGAACTTGAAAACTCGACACAGACATTCACCGAATCTACTCATACGATGAGTGTACATGACAACATCAACACGAGGCCTGCCAACCCACCAGCGCTCTTGGCTATTGAATACCCAATGGAGCGTATCCAAAACAACATTGAACCCAATGTTGACATTGTTGAAGAAGTACCTGCCTCAGATAATAATAGCATCTTAACTATCAATGGACATTCGTGCGACTGTAAACAGCGCATTGAGGAACTAGAACAATCACTAAAGGCGCTCATTGTCACTGTTTCAACCAACATTGAAGCAAACAACAAGATAAGCAGTGATTACAATGCTCTCAAGACAGAAGTCGCACTCCTGCGAGACGAAAATTTGCTGCTGAGAAATACAGTTCAAATCTTACAGAATGCGTCCTCTACAAACCAAACCGAAGAAGCATGTTATTCTCAAGCAACCGCTTCATCCTTGGGAAATCTTGGGGAAGCTCAATCCCACCCAGAACAGATAATCACTATGAAAACAACTCAACGCGCAGAGGAAGATAAAAAACAACAAACACCCCAATGTGCAGACGAAGATAAACAACAACAAGCAGTCTACCCCATTGACGTCAAAATAAGCAATAGGTTTGAAGTACTTCAAGAAAAGTCACCAGAAAAATTACAGTGCTTTAACATGCTGCAAACGGGCAAGACAAGCCAACAAGATACATCGGGAGAACCACATGGAGACATAAAGACTGCTGATAATCGGAAATGGATGAAACAACGGTCGAGACGTGCTGACAACCAACATGTACAGACAACACGACGTGACTGTACACATATTATACTAGGCGATTCCTTAATGAAAGGTTTATACAGCGACAGGATGGCCACATCAGACAAAGACATTGTTTCAATAATCCCACTGCCTGGGGCTGGTGTAGACCGGCTAACAGACAAGATTAGCAGGTTGGCTGTAAATCATAGCGTCAGAAGGGCAAGCGTAAATATTGGCATCACCGACACCATGAACAACCAACAAATCACAGGGTCTCAACTGCTGGCACTCTTGAACGGATTACGTCACACTTTTCCTAACTCATCCATTTTCTTCTCCTCCATCATATCACCGAGTTATGGACACCAGCGCCGTCTAGCTGACATAAATAACAACATGTTGCAGAAGTTCTGTTCTCAAAACAAGATACAATTCATCAACAATACAGCATCATTCACTTCACAGGCTGGTGCACCAAAAAAGAGTCTTTACAAGGATCAAATACATTTATCTACATTGGGCACCAGTTTTCTCGCCAAGAATTTAAAATATCCAGAACGGACATACCATACATCCAATACGGGATCGCGCCGGACACTTTTAGCTACTCCTGAAACTCAAGCCAGACGACATACTCCCGTCACATCAAGTACCAATAGGACAGAAGTGTGCAGACCACTCATAACCACTGCACCTGAAATTCAAGCCAGACGGGACACTACCACAACACCAAGTCCGTTAAATACGTCGTCTTTCACACAGGAGGGTAATAATTACGAAGATATGATTCCTATTCTCCCCAGAAAGGATCCGACTCTCAGCAACAACTACGTGCCAGCACAACCTCCTGTTAGCCACCAACCAGAGGCTCTAGTTGGTAGTCATTACATACCCATGAGACATCATCAGTACCCATTTAATTGTAATCCAGAATGGTTGCACCTCACACGGTATAGCCCAGCTACACTTCGTCAAGCACTTATAATGTCGCTATACCAACAACCAACACAACCTGGTATTTACTAGCAACTTAGGACAAAGCTACACCGGATCTCGGTACAAGAAAGAGCCTCTCCTTAAACGTTTATCTGCATATTTGGTTATAACTTGATCTAGTAACGTATTAGGTTATAAGTTATTACAAACATTGACTGGTTTTGACTTTATATTAATTGATAGTACTTAGCTGTATAGCTTTTATAATAATTCTAATTGTGTTTTCACGGTGAGTGAGGGGGTCTTCACTGAGCTTCCTTACGGATCTGTGTACGTATTTTTATATATTTACAGAGATATTACTGTTTCTCTGTACTTTAGAGTGTGTTTTTGTAATAAGGGACGTAAGTTGTATTCACTTTGTGTGTGTGTGTGTTTTGCTTTTAAACTTGTGATTACGCATTGTTGAAATGTCTAATAAGTACGAACACTGGCTCAGGAATAATGGGCTCAGAATCGGGCATGTAAACATATGCCATCTATTAGGGAAGCTGCCCGAACTATCACTTATACTTAATCAAAATTTTCACATGTGTGGTGTTAGCGAAAGTCGATTAAATGGCAACATCTCAGATGATGACATCGCTATCAGAGGTTTTAAAACCATTAGAAGAGATCGCTATCAGAAACAAGAGACGGGTATTGCAGTTTATATTTCCAACTCGCTTAACGCCCACCGCAGGCTAGACTTTGAAACCTGTGAGATTGAGTGTGTATGGATAGAGGTTACACTTCAAAATTGCATACCGCTAGTAGTTGGCTATCTTTATCGAAACCCCATTGCAGGAAATATCTGGTATGAAAAAAATTCACCACTATGATAAATGTAGTCTTTAGTAATGCTAGGGAAATAATATTGCTAGGTGACTTCAACATAGACGCTAACAAATCAAACAAAACATGGGAAAACATAATAGAGTCATATAATTTCCAACAGTTAGTCAAACAAGCCACTAGAATCACTAAATCATCTGCAACACTTATAGATCATATTTATACTACGTGTGCTGATAACATCACAGAATGTACTGTACCTATTAATGCAATGAGCGATCACTACCCAGTATGTTGCACGTGGTCGAAAAAAGGCACCAAATCTCCAAAACACAAACATATAAGTATAAAATATAGAAATTACAAAAATTTCAATCTAGACGTCTTCTTACAAGATTTGCTCAACTCATCTCTGGACTATGTTTACCAGCTTCCTGACCCAGACGATGCTCTGGACCACTGGTTAAAGACCTTTCTAAGTATATTTGATAAGCATGTTCCATTTAAGGAAGTTCGTGTTAAACATCACACAAAACCCCCGTGGATCACACAGGAGGTAGTTGAACTTATGAGAGATCGCGACAGGGCTCACAAAAATAGAGATCTAACTATGTACCGTAGTCTGAGAAACAAAGTTCAATATGTTATTCGGAAGGAAAAGAAAAACTATTTTAAGAACATAGTAATAGATAAAACCAACACTAAAGATATATGGAAAGCAATTAATACCTTGACAAACAAACACAAATCATCACAATCATTACCATCAAATCAGGTTACATGTGATCAATTCAGTAAATACTTTCAGTCCGACATAAACCAACTGAAGGCTGCAATACCAGATGCGCCTCATGACATATCTTTATTATCATCATTCTGTGAGAACAAATGCTATGGACACATTTCCTCCAACATACCGCTAATGACGACAACTGAAGTATTTACTCATCTCCGTAATCTAAAAAACAATAACTCATCAGGACTAGATGGAATTAGTAGTCGGATCCTTCGCCATGCTGCACCGGCGATCTGCGAGTCACTAACTTTTATATATAATCAATGTCTAACCAAAGGTCACTTCCCATCAGCCTTTAAAATCGCTAAAGTGTATCCTCATTTAAAAGCTGGTCCTCTAGACGATCGTCTCATGAGTAATTATAGACCAATTTCCATATTATCCTCATTATCCAAACCGCTAGAAAAGCACATCCACAAAACAACACTAGATCACTTAGTTCGCCATAAACTGATAGTTGACAGTCAGTCAGGATTTCGGCCAAAATATTCTTGCCATACGGCACTAACAAACATGATAGAAAACTGGCATCAAAATATTAACAACAATACTCTATGTGGAGCGGTGTTTATAGACTTTAGGAAAGCATTCGATATGATAGATCATACTATTCTAATTAAAAAACAAGAAACAATGAAAGTAAGTTTTAATATAGTGACATTAATAAAATCATTCTTATTAGACAGAAAGCAAGTAGTATCACACAATAAAGTTTTATCTCAAGCCATTACCATTAATATTGGAGTACCTCAGGGGTCTATTCTTGGCCCTCTATTATTTGCCATTTATATAAATGATCTTCCATTAAATCTGTCGTTGTCCTGCGATCTATTTGCTGATGACTGCACAGTATATACAAACGCTGTTGATCGTAATGTCCTAGAATTATCCTTGCAACAGGAAATAAATAGTGTAGTTAACTGGAGTCATGCAAACCGCATGCAAATTAACATTACTAAAACAAAGTCTATGTTAATAGGAACCAGGCAAAGACTTCACACTCTAAACTCGCAGAGAACTCTTCAGCTGCACATTGGCAGCACGCCTGTAGAAAGTGTCACCGAGCACAAGACACTGGGTGTTATCATAGATCAAAATCTAACTTTTAACTCACATGTTCATGCTCTAGTTAAACAAATAGCCAAAAAAGTATACCAACTTGCCAAAATTAAAAATTTCCTTGACGAAAACACAAGAAAGATATTCTATACTTCTCATATACAAACACATATTGATTACTGCTCCGCAGTCTGGGATGGATGCTCCAAATCAATAACAAAACGCCTATATTCACTCCAAAAAAGGGCAGTGCGTTTAATTAATGGTGAAAAGCTTACCGACAATTCTAACCTATATAAACGTCTCCGGTTACTGCCACTCCACAAGCGCCTGCTTTTTAATAAGACCAAACTAATTCACAAAATCCTATTTCAAAATGCTCCAAGCTACCTTTGGCCATTGTTTAAATATAACGCTAGACATAGCGAACGACTAAATATACTTCATGTCCCTAAACCTAGGATAGACTTATATAAAACAAGCTTAGCATACTCTGCCGCTCAGTTGTGGAACAATCTTCCACAAGAAATCAAAGACACCACCAATCATGATACATACATTCGCAACCTGTTTGAACACTACCTTAGTACAGACTACATTCCCCCACAACAAACAACACAAAAAAGACAATAATGGTAACTTATCTCAAACGACAACTAGCCAAAAAACATTCCCTTATATATGGCACGTTACACCCTCCTTAGGTATTTATAATGCCCATGTTAAACACTGCCTCAGTGAGTCATTTGTTATTGATTATTTTTCATGCGTTTTAATGTTCTTTTGTTGTCAAAAGTTGCTTCATAAGTGATGTTGAATGAAAGAATGTATGAGAGGAAATAGAGAAGAAGGGCAGAATGTCAGACTGGCCTGCGTGCCCAATTCTTAACCCTTTGAAAATAAAGACTTATTATTATTATTATTATTATTATTATTATTATTATTATTATTACAAAAGAAAACCTTAAACATAAAAGATGGTCGATATTATTGATTGTCTCGGGTATGACTTAGTGAAAGTCGTTGGTAGGGGGGGGGGGGGGTTAGCGGTTAATAGTGCTCTGTAGTGTGTCGTAGTGACCTATACACTATCATTATACAGGTGACAAATGAACACTTTAAAAATTAAAAATGGTCGATATTATTGATTGTAGCATGTATCGTTTAGTGAAATTCGTTGGTAAGGGGTGGGTAAGGGTGACCCGCATTTCCCAACCCAGCTAAAACATGCAACGGGTCAACAAGCGGGTAGTAGAGCGCTTAGGCGTGCCATATGGCCAGCGCGTCATCGTAATATGAGCCGCTTGACCTAAGAAACTGATTTTAGCGTGATTCAAAAACTAGTATATAAACATGAGGCTGGTAACAGTCAAGCATTGTGATCCGAAGATGACTACAGACCTCAAGACTGTGCCTGCTAACTGGCTCTACATGACTCGTAGTGGTGATACTATTAGACTAGTGGGCGGTGGTAATAAGGCCGTGTTTGTCTCATCCTACATAGGCACGAGCACTTTACACATTCGTAGATTCTTTGGTGAATCCGACAAGACGTTCCCTACTAAGATTGGAATGACTCTTACTCGTCAAGAATATGAACAGAAGATCGCTAGGCAGATCAAGATCCTAGCTAACTTTGACAGATTTAATCAAGTTAAACAAGTCACTAATAAAGTCAAACAAGGCACTAACAGAGGCCTTCAAGTCAGTAACGAAAACAATCAAGTCAGTGCGCATGTCAAACAGGGTACTAACCGAAGCAAGCAAGTCCAAAACACGCACAGCAGTTGTCTAGTTAATAAAGGTTCCAAACAAAACCACCAAGTAGACACATACAATACCGCCGGTTTCAATCCAGCTACACTCAAATGTGTGATGCCCCCAGCAACCAGATATGTGATGATCCCACTCGCCAGTTGTTTGATGTGCAACAAGACACCAAACGAAGCAATCAAGTCCAACGCACTCAAGACAGTACTCAAGTAAAACAGGGTACTAAACGAAGCCACCAAGTAGACTCATACTATACCACCATTTTCTAACCCAACTACAATCAGATGTGTTATGACCCCAGCAACCAGATGTGTGATGAGCCCAATAGCTAGATGTTTGAAGTGTCCGACATTCAGATAATTAATGCCCCTGTTGTCTACAATACTCAGATGTCAGCCCTCCAAGGAGGAGACCAGTCTTATGACTACATGCCAGGTGACATATACATACCAGGCTACCAGCCGAAAAAACCAACCTACTCAGATAATGGTGTGAAGATTCCCAGAAACAACATACAATGTGCATAGCTATATATGTGAAAATAAAATGTTGTTATGATTCTATGTATACCATCTCATATCACATCATCCATTTCGTATAATGACATTATGCATTTTTGTTTTTGTAAAATGTACTGAAATACTGTAAAATGTACTGAAATACTGTAAAATAAACAGGCATATATTATAATTACATCTTGGTTGTTGAATTTTTTAGTGTTTACGGTGTATATAGTTGTCATGTGGTGAGAGAATGATGCATATTGGTGAAAAAATTCAAGAAACGGGTTAACCAAAGTAGGAAAACCTGTTCACCATCGTCTGAAACATCTCATCCAAACTTATGAAAAGTAGTTAACTTTACAGAAAGTAGGAAAAGTTGTTACCCAACAGGAAAAATATTTGGCCACAATTCAATAACATTTATGAAAAGTAGGAAAATTTGTTAACCAGATGGCAAAAATCTTGGCCAAGTAAGAAAATTTGTTAACCACATGTGAGAAGTGTGGCCAAATTTCAACCAAACGTATAAAAAGTAGGACACTTTTGTAAACAAAATATGACAAAAAGGTAGCCAAATTTCAACCAAATGTATGAAAATCCCAGCCACACTTAGTATGAAGACTTGGTAACCAAAGATGAAAAATTTGGCCATTTTCAACCAAACTTAGAAAAATCTCAATCAAACTTATAAAAAGTAGGAAAATTTGTTAACCAAAGTGAAAAATTGCGGCCAAATTTCAATCAAACTTATAAAAAGTAGGACACTGTGTTAACGAAAGGTGAAAAGTTTGATAAAATTAAAAACTAAATTAAAAAACAATAACTAAACTTATAAAAAGTAAGAATAATTGTTAACCGAATTGAAAAATGTTGTCCAAATTTCAACCAAACTTATGAAAAGTGGGAAAATTTTGGCTGAATGTTAACCCAACTTATGAAAAATAGGACACTTTGTTAACCAGATATGAAAAGTTTGGCCAAATTTCAAACAAACTCATACAAAAGTAGGAAACTTTGGTAAACAAATGTGAAAAGTTTGGACACATTTCACCCAAAAGTTATGAAAAATAGGAAATTTTGTAAACAAAATATGAACATTTTGGCCAAATTTTAACCAAATACATAAAAAGTAGGAAATTTTGTTGACCAAATGTGAAAAGTTTGGCCAGATTTCAAACAAATCCATATAAAGTAGGAAATTGTGTTGACCAAATGTGAATAATTGTTGCTAAAATCCAACAAAACTTATAAAGATCTCACCCAAACTTATGAAAAGAAGAACATTTTGTTGTCCAGATGTGAACAGTTTGGCCAAATTTCAAACAAACTCATAAAACATGTAGGAAACTTTGTTAACCAAATGTGAAAAGTTTGACCAAATTTCATCCAAACTTATAAAAAAATGGAGATGTTGTTAACAAAGCGTGAAAAGTTTGACCAAATTTCACCCAAACTTATGAAAAATAGGACATTTTGTTAACACAATATGAAAAGAAAATAAAAATATGAAAATTAAATGTATCTTATATTATAAGTCATTATGGTTGAATGAAAAACTTAACTTTGAACAATAAAATTATACAAACATTAACAATTAAATTTCTACATGAAACATTCAATTTGGAAACAATAAGAGAAATTTAACTGTTAATTTGTGTATTAAAACTAAAATTTCAACAATAAAATTATACAAAAATCAACAATTAAATTTCTACATGAAACATTCAATTTGGAAACAATAAGAGAAATTTAATTGCTAACTTTTGTATAATTTTATTGTTGACATTTTATTGTTTCATTCAATCATAGTGACTTATTACATAAGATACATTTAATTTTCTGAAATACAGCTGTTGTTTGCATAGGGGACAGGCGAATATCACTAGTAGATTGGGGATGTCAAATGACAACGTGAGATATTGTTTTTCCCATTTGGTTAAGGAATTGTCCTACTATTTATAAGTTTATGTGAAATGTGGCTAAAATGTTTCGTATTTTGATAACAAAATTTCATACTTTTCATAAGTTTTGGCTGAAATATTTCCTTACTTGACCAAAAAAAATTTTACATTTGGTTAACAAGGTTTCCCACTTTCTATAAGTTTGGATGAAATTTGGCCAAACTTTTCACATTTGGTTAATAAAGTTTCCTACTTTTGTATGAGTTTGTTTAAAATTTTGTCAAACTTTTCACATCTGGACAGCAAAATTTCCTACTGTTCACAAGTTTGGGTGAGATATTTATAAGATTGGTTGAACCTTGGTCACAATTGTCACATTTGGTCTACAAAATTTCCTACTTTTAATGGATTTGGTTGAAATTTGACCAAAGTTTTCACATTTGGTGAACAAAATTTCCTACTTTTTATGGATGTGGTTGAAATTTGACTAAACTCCTCACATTTGGTGAACAAAGTTTCCTACCTTTTATGACTTTGTTTGAAATTTGGCCAAACTTTTCGTATATTGTTAACAAAATTTCCTATTTGACATAAGTTTTCGATTAAATGTATCCAAACTTTTCACATTTGATTACCAAAGTTTCCTACTTTTCATAAGTTGAGTGAGATTTGGCCAAACTTGTCACATCTGGACAACAAAATTTCCTACTTTTCATAAGTTTGGGTGACATTTGGTCAAACTTTTCACGTTTGGTTAACAACATTTCAAATTTTTTATAAGTTGATGAAATTAGCTCAAACATTCCACATTTGGTTAACAAAGTTTCCTACTTTCTTATGAGTTTCTTTGAAATTTGGCCAAGCTTTTCACATCTGGACCATAAAATTGCCCACTTTTCATGTTTTGGTGAGATATTTATGAGTTTGGTTGAACTTTGGCCACAATTTTTCATATTTGGTCAACAAAATTTCATACTTTTTATAGATTTGGTTGAAATTTGGCCAAACTTTTCACATTTGGTCAATAAAATTTCCTACTTTTTATGGATTTGATTGAAATTTGGCCAAAATTTTCATATTTTGTGAACAAAATTTCCTATTTTTCATAAGTTTTAGATGAAATGTGTCCAAACTTTTCACCTTTGGTTACCAAAGTTTCCTAATTTGTTATGAGTTTGTTTGCAATTTGGCCAAACTTTTTATATTTGGTTAACAAAGTTTCCTACGTTTCATAAGTTGGGTTAAAATTCGGCCAAAATGTTTCTGCTTTTCATAAGTTTAGTTGAATGTTGTTCAAACTTTTCACATTTGGTTAAAAAAAGTGTCCTACTTTTCATAAGTTTGGATGAAATTCGGCCAACATTTTTCAGTTTGGTTAACAAATGTTCATACTTTTCATGAGTATTGTTGAAATTTGGTCAAACTTTTCAACTTTGGTTAATAAAGTGTCCTACTTTTTATAAGTTTGGTTGAAATTTGGCCAAAATGTTTCACTTTGGTTAACACATTTTCCTACTTTTTAAAAGTTTGACTAAGATTTGTATAAGTTTGGATGAAATTGGCCAAATTTTTCACCTTTGGGTACCAAATCTTTCTACTTATCATAAGTGTGGCTGGGATTTTCATACGGTTTGTTGAAATTTGGCCACACTTCTCACATGTGGTTAACAAATTTTCTTACATGGCCAAGATTTTTGCCATCTGGTTAACAAATTTTCCTACTTTTCATAAATGTTATTGAAATGTTGCCAAATATTTTTTCCTTTTGGGTAACAGCTTTTCCTACTTTCTGTAAAGTTAACTACTTTTCATACGTTTGGTTGAGATATTTCAGACGGTGTTTAACAGGTTTTCCTACTTTGGTTAACCCGTTTCTTGAATTTTTTCATCAATATGCATCATTCTCTCACCACATGACAATTATATACACCATAAACACACAAAACATTCAACAACCAAGATGTAATTATAATATATGCCTGTTTATTTTACAGTATTTCAGTACATTTTACAGTATTTCAATACATTTTACAAGAATAAAAATGCATAATGTCATTATACGAAATGGATGATGTGATATGAGATGGTATACATAGAATCATAACAATTTTTATCTTCACATACATAGCTATGCACATTGTATTTTATTTCTGGGTATCTTCACACCATTGTCTGAGTAGGTTGGTTTTTCCGGCTGGTAGCCTGGTATGTATATGTCACTTGGCATGTAGTCATAAGACTGGTCTCCTGCTTGGAGGGCTGACATCTGAGTATTGTAGACAACCGGGACATCAATTATCTGAGTGTCGGGCATTTCAAACATCTGGCTATTGGGCTCATCACACATCTGGTTTCTGGGGTCATAACACATCTGATTGTAGCTGGGTTTAAAACTGGTGATATAGTATGAGTCTACTTGGTGGCTTCGTTTAGTACCTTATTTGACTTGAGTACTGTCTTGAGTGCGTTGGACTTGATTGCTTCGTTTCGTGTCTTGTTGCACGTGAAACAGCTGGATGTTGGTCTCATCACATATCTGGTTGCTGGGGACATCACACATTTGAGTGTAGCTAGGTTGGAAACCGGCGGTATTGTATGTGTCTACTTAGTGGTTTCGTTTAGAACCTTTATTGACTAGAGATCTGCCTTGCGTGTTTTGGACTTGCTTGCTTCGATTAGTACCCCTTTTGACATGCGCTCTGACTTGATTGTTTTCGTTACTGACTTGTTTGCTTTTGTTAGTGGCTTGTTTGACTTCGTTACTGACTTGGTTAACTTGATTGAGTCTGTCAAATTCAGATTGGATCTCCAGCTGCATAGCGATCATCTTTTCATATTCTTGACGAGTAAGAGTCATTCCAATCTTAGTAGGAAACTTCTTGTCGGATTCACCAAAGAATCTACTAATGTGTAACGTGCTCGTCCCTCTGTAGGATGAGACAAACACGGCCTTATCACCACCGCCCACTGGTATAATAGTCTCACCACTACGAGTCATGTAGACCCAGTTAGCAGACACAGTCTTAAGATCTGTAGTCATCTTCGGATCACAATGCTTGACTGTTACCAGCCTCGGGTTTATATACTAGTTTTTTAGTTACCCGTAAAACCGGTTTCAGGCAGTTTCTTAGGTCAAGCGGCTCATATTTCGCTGACGGGGCTGTCCGTATGGCGAGCCTAAGCGCTCTATTACCCGCTCGTTGACCCGTTGCGTGGTTTAGCTGGGTTGGGGAACGCTGTTCATGCTCGCCCTATGACCTCTAACCATGATGAAATGGATATCGTAGAGGGCGCAGTGTTACTTGAGTTGTAATCACTGTGAGTTACGGTCTGTGAAGACAGAATAACAACGATATACTTATACAGTCTCCTCACAACAAATGTAGTTTTTTCATCATATTGAGGAGTGGTCAGCTATTGAAGACATGTCTGTAAGTATATTACATCCATCTTGTTTTTATGTAGGTGTTTTAATTCTCGTCCGCTGGTGTGGATTGACTAAAGGCTAAGGATGTTGGTGATGCTGATCGCTCCACGTTGGATAGGTATGGTTCCATTGTATCCTGCTGGAGATTATAGTCGAGGATGCATTCCTCAATTCTATTCAGGCTTAATGTGATTATTTCGTCTTTGCTGAAGTTTTGTTGTAGCAGATCCCGCAGTCGAACCGTTACTAGGTCCGCAAAACTACCACCATCACCATAATCACAAGAATGACTGAATGGATTCTCGGCTTCTTGATGTTGTGGGATATTAAGACACGCCATGCAATAGCTGTTTGGGTCTGCTCTTAGTATGCTCCAGAGTTTGCTAATAATGTTTTCGTGGGCATCGGTATCTGTAAAACAGATAATAATAAGGTACTTTACCTGCTTTATAGTGATACATATTATAAATTATAGTTATGTATCTGACATGCACCCTATGTTAAACAGTACATATATTACTATCGATAATGGGTATGTAGATCTCGCAAGGCACTTTCACCTTCCCCTGTGACTACACACTACTACCTATATTATTACGGTACCACCATAGCGTTGTGTTTAAAAGTTCGAATGCCAGCTGTATTCCATGTGGTCCCAGTCTACCATAATATATAAAGAAATGTCTTGTCTCTTCAGTTATATGTGTCTAGCACCATATATCCTTTTATTATACTAGTATTGTTAGGTTAACTGTATTCCTACTTGGAGAACCACATCGAAACTGTGAAAGATTTATCAAAAAGCCAACTTACCATTAGCGGCTTTCCACATGTTGATCTGGTTGCTGCTCACAGAGACCGGTTCCTCTATTCGACGAAGGCTGGCCGTCTGATACTCGCTATTTGCTGATTAGAATGACTCATCAGAATATTATGCACTGTATGGTCATGTTACCAAGTGCGACTCTATCTTTGACCGGTTGAGTCGTTAGTCGCGTGTTTCGGGTGTATTACATAAGACACGTGACCGGATACAGCGCCATCTTTGATCGGTTTTAGCCACGTGGTCTGGTTTCTCCATTACCACGTGTGATCGGATGCGGCACCATCGTTGACCACTTGTAGCCAGTGAGCACGTTGTCTGGTTGTAGTCATTACACATGCGACCGGAAGCAGCGCCATATTTCATCGGATGTGACCATTACCAATGTGTATAGGATACAGCGCCATCTTTGAGCGCCTTTAGCCACGACGTCTAGTTTTGCCACTACCACGTGTGATCGGATGTGACGCCATCTTTGTACGGCTTCAACCAGTGAGCACATGGTCTGGTTGTAGTCATTACAGTGCAACCGGAAGCAGAGCCATACGTGATCCGCTGTGACCATTACCCACGTCTATCGTTATGCGCTCAGTATGCTATGAGTCATCCTCCGGTTTCCCCTAGAGACATGTCTGAATACTTCCACTATGTTAACCCCCACCGACATAACCCCGTGAAGAGTCACCCAGGCGGTCATCCTCAGATCAGCCACCTATGAGTTCAACCTTTAGACTTTAATATGAGCCTTACCCTCGGGCTATTATCAAGGAACAGACGTATTTATCTACCACAGCCCCACTCGACAAACCTCAACAATGAAACAATGATCAGAAGCACCTATCTTGCCTTTCCTCCACTCACAAACCCCTTACCAACGAATTTCACTAAGCCAAACTCACTACATCCGATAATACCGGCCATCTTTACCTTTTTAATGTTTTCATTTGAAACCTTGTGATGATAGTGTATATACCACTACGACACTCTACAGAGCACTAATAACCTCTACTCACCCCTTACCAACGACTTTCACTAAGCCATACCCGAGACAATCAATAATAACGACCAGCTTTACGTCTTAATGTTTTCATTTGTAACCCGTATGATGATAGTTTATTGGCCTTTACGACACGCTACTGATCACTAATGGCCGATACCTACCCCTTACCAATGAATTTCACTAAGTTATACCCTCTAAAATCATTAATATCGGCCATCTTTACTTTTGAAGTTTTTCATTTGTAACCTGTATGATGATAGTGTATAGACCACTACAACACTATACAGACCACTAGTAACCGCTACCCACCCGTTATCCACGAATTTCACTAAGTTATACCAGCTACAATCAATACCACTGACCATCTTCACTTTTTAAGGCTTTAATTTGTAATCCGTATGATGATAGTGTTTACACTACTACGACCCTCTACAGATCATATAACTGCCATATTTACATGTTTACCTATTCCGATTTTCATATGACACATGTCACGACCCGAGGTTCGAAGCACCTAGCCCTACCCTACACGCCGACACCCCACGCTCCATCCCTGTGCTCCCACACCCACGCCCGCCGCCCCCTAGACTAATTCGAGGAATTGCACTGTAACCCTATCCCTTACACATCAGCAATGGAATGATGACAGTACTTATGCCCAATACAGATAAAGAAAAGAAGACGAGAAAAAAAAAGAAGGCTGAGAGCACTGTACCTTAACAGCATCACTAGTATGATGATAGTTTTTTTTACGCCCCATCCCGCTACAATCAATAATACCAGCCAATATAAAAATTTTAAACATATAAAATGTATCGCACACAAAGGGAAGTAACCCTGCAAAAATACGTTCGATTATTTATTCATGGGTTGCATCCCTTGAAAATGTGGTCGCCGTAGGATGCGCTTTTTGACGTCACCGATATGGTGCTATATTTTTATATACTAAAATACTACGTCACAAATCTGGAGGGACTCCAGATTTGAGACTTAGTTTGCGACTCCCCTACTACTATCCTACACCAGTATTCTTCACCGACTCATTCTCTCTTGTGGTCAGTCCATCGATCTCAGACCTCTGTTGTATGTCTGATTTACCAGACATACCTCATAGACAGGGTATGTTACGACTCTTTGTAATCCTAACTTAAGTCCATTAACTTTTCAGCCACAAGTCTCTTACGTAATAGATATGATGACAAGTTCCATTCACGAGGATGGCGGAGTTCCATACCTCACATGGAGATCATCAAGTGTTATGGCGTGTATCTTCTTTCTTAAAAATCACAGTCTGTCTCGTCAGAAATAGTAGATACGTATTCCAGGATACCTCTGGCGCGCGCGCGCACACACACACACACACACACACACACACACACACACACACCAGAATATTAACGAATCTGAGGAAGAAAGGTGGAAAGCGACACACACAAAAACAGAAAACACTTCTGGTGTTTTTCTGTCTTTATATCAACCATCTACCGGAGTTTTGTACCATCTACCGGAGTGATGTACCATCTTTTGAAGCAATATATCATCTGTTGAAGCGATATACCATCTACCGAAGTGATGTACCATCTCTTGAAGCGACGTACCATCTACCGGAGTGATGTACCATCTGTTGAAGCGATGTACCATCTGTTGAAACGATGTACCATCTACCGGAGTGATGTAAAATCTATTGAAGCGATGTACCATCTGTTGAAGCGATGTACCATCTACCGGAGCGATGTAACATTTGTTGAAGCGCTGTACCATCTACCGTAGTGATGTACCATTTACCGGAGTGATGTACCATCTGTTGAAGCGTGGTACCATCTACTGTAGTGATGTACCATCTACTGGAGCGATGTACCATCTATCTCCGTAATGTACCTCTACCGGGGTGATATACCATCTACCGGAGTGATGTACCATCTACCGGAGCGATCAACCATATGTCAGAGCAATGTACCATCTAAAGTAGTGATGTACCATCTACCCGCACGATGTACCGTCTATCTCCGTAATGTACCACTACCGGAATGATATACCATCTACCCGAGCTATGTACCATCTACCGGAGTGATATACCATCTACCGGAGCTATGTACCATCTACCGGAGTGATATACCATCTACCGGAGTGATATACCATCTACCGGAGCAATGTATTATCTAACCGAGTAACGTGTCATCTAACAGAGTAAGGTGTCATAAACCTGAGTGATGTGCCATCTACCGGAGTGATGTACCATCTATCTCAGTTATCAGACTAAGGTGCCATAAACCTGAGTGATGTGCCATCTAACGGAAGTTGATCTATATAGATGAGAACAAGATTCGCTATGGCAAAGGTAGTCGCGTGCAAGATGACAAACATACTAGCCAATAACATGCTGTCACCTTCACTGAAAGGGCTGACACACTTCATGGCGATACTGAAGATGGTATCTGAAGCAAAAATCCCAATAGGGAATGATTACTCCATCACGGCAGATATTTAAATTAAACCAACTCGTGTTGCCAAAATTTAGCCAATTACAGCTGATACACGCAGTCACATTTTGTGATCTTGTGCCTGCATGCTGCTTATGTATTCACTGGTCCTTGATTATCATCATCGATGGTACGTCAATCACGTCCAGCAACACCGGTGACTTTAACGGTTGAATTAATCTAGCGGAACATGAATAGATTTTATGATAATGACTTGTTCATCAGAAACGTGTGTGTATAAATGGTAGCTTTAGTCAACGAGTGTTGTAGCTGCCATCCATCGTCCTAGATTGTGACCTGGTCAATTCAAGTCCTCATAGAAAATGGTATGTTTGTGTTTTGTATGTTTGTAACCAGAAGAGAGAGATTAGTGATGGTTGAGCATCGTCGTAATCACGCTGCGTACAGGTGCTTCGATCTCCTCGTTAACAATTCCGACAGCGTACATTTACTGATCGCAACAGTTTTCTTTGTCGTCTCATCGTGTTCCTCTTGTACCTTGTGGTGTTGACGTGAAACATGAACAGCGACATAGTGCCCGCTTATGGGCTTCATATATGGATACTCTGTTATTCACACTGTCCCTTGTTTACATGGTCGATCTCTTCTTCTGGTTCCATTTGGTCTGTGCATCATTGTTGTTGTGGCAAGCTATCAGTTGATAGCCTAATTATATGGCCGAACCATTTAACTTGATGTTTTCTAATGAAATCTTGCTCTGCGATAACCCCCACTTTAGTCCCGATTTCACCATTTCTAATTATCTCTCTTCTAGATGTATTGATTATCCTTCTCAGCAATCTCATTTCTGTTTTTGTAATTTTTGCTTTCTCTTTTTTGTCATTGTCCAGGTTTGGCATTGGTAGCAGGAAGTTGATAGGAAGAATGTGTTGTAAAATTCTATTTTTAGTATCTAATGATATTTGTTTGTTGTGTAGTAATGGTGCCATTTGTCCCATGAGTTGGTCTTCCCTATTGCATCAGTTTTCGATCTGGTCTTCTGATTTGCTTTTGATGATATTCAATCAATAAATCAGGCGTCGTCTCTACAATGAAGGTTGGCTGCAATGGATCTTCAACAGCGTCTCTCTAGCGCTGACTGTACATTCTTTCAGATTGCTGTTCGCCCATCTCTTGATGTTATCTTCCCAACTGTATCGTTGTCTACTTCATACTCGCTTGCCCTCAACCTTGCCCCCCCCCCCCCCCCTCCAGTATGGTTTTTATAAGAGTGTTATGTCTGTAAACGTGGCCGAAATATTCAATTTGCCTTTTCTTGTATTTTATTTCTTTCATCACCCCTCTTTTTCAATCCGTTTCTCTGGTACCTCTGTATTTGATAATTTTTGTTCCTATGAAATACAACATATTCTTCTGTATATTCATATGTCCAGGGCTCTATTCGACTTTCTAACTGCTTGTTCAATGCTTGCTCGCCATATAATAGTGTTGAATATCCATTCAATATGACAATATCTCGGTGTTAATGCATTGTTAATCTGTCTATATGTTAACAATGATATCATGCAACTGAAAGCATCTTTGGCCATTCATATTCTATTTTTGGTGTGGTTTACTTCTGCCATCATTTGTGTGTTTGTTTGTTTTTTGTTTTGTTTTTCCGCGTGCCATCCTGTTTCAGGATATTGCGGTCAACATCAGCATCTTTCAGCTGTATGTTGATTCCTAGGCTAGATTACGCTCATCAGCACGCCGCAACTTTCTGAGCGACCGGCTCCATACTCTCATAAATCACTGGTGCGGCTCGAACCGCTTCCAATTCTCGTGCACTCACGTCAACCACGAGAGTATTCAGGATTATGGAGAAAGCTGCTAACCCCTCGGCCAGGGAGCCGGCATCATTTGCTATTACATGTCTAAGATAGTAGAAACGTGTTACTTGTTCTAGTATCTCCCAGTTTGCTATGGTGTTTATTGATGACCTCTCCTTTCCACTGCCAATTATCATAGCGTTCGTTTATTAGGATGTTAATATCTAAGCCACATTCTGCACTATGCCTGTTTACTTCTTTCTGCTGGTAACACGGTATCATTAGCACAGCTAAAATTGTTTATAATTTGTCTATTGATGTTACGTCCAGGAAGTTCGACTTGTTTAAACAATCTTTTTTGTGTAAAAGTCAAAGAGGCTTCGGGGAAAACATGCATTCCAGCCGTACACCTTTTTATAAATCTATGGATGACGAATAATTATTTCTGTATCTAATCGCCGACACTTGTTCCCAGTACAAGTTATTAATAAGTCTGACGTCATTTCCGCCAATTCCTATATCTTGAAGGCATGTAATTAATCCCCCATATTGTACTCTATCAAAAGCTTTCGCGTAGTCTCTAAAACATACAAGATACATTTTTCTAAACTTCTGTATATTTTTCAATTAACAACCTCAAACATATTATTTATTCTTTGGTGCCGTTGATTTTGCGGAACCCATAATATTCTTCAGCTACTTCCTCATCTATTTTATTTTGAATTCTGCTTTGTATGACCTTGAGGAGTATCTTAGTTATGTGGCTCATTAAGCTAATAGTTCTGTCATCTTCACAATCAACAGCTCTTGATTTCTTGAGTAGAGTGATAAAAATGGATTTTCTCACATCCATGGGGATGTGTCCAGTATTATATAACATCATCATCCAGTGTCTTGCTGGCAGGCTTGGACGATCATGACTCTCCACAAATTGCTATCTCCGTCGGCGTGGATCAACTAGTGTGTTGACTTCCTGCCATGCTTTGACACAAGACAATCAATAATCTTCTCACTCTGTCTTCCTCTTTCTCTCTTTCCTCAAATCTTTCCGGTTGCCACGACATGTTCCAGTTTTTGTCTTCTCACAATATGGCCAAAAACCGCCTCTTTCTGGTGTTTATGATAAATTGTCTTTGCGACTTAGCTTCCATAAAAACGTCCCGATTGCTTATTTTGGCTGTCCAATCAATTTTCAGCATTCTTCTATAAAACCACATCTCCAAGGAGTCCAGGGATGTTTTCGTCTATTTACTAATTGTCCAGGATTCACAGCCGTACGCTCAAATTGGTTCTATGTAACATGCAAGAACTATTTTTCCAACTTTCAAGGATAGTGACTTATTGCACAAAAGGTTCTTCATTTAATATAATGCAGCTTTTGCTTGTCCTATTCTTTTCTTTATCTCAGTGATGCGACATCCATCTGATGATACCCATGCGCATAGATACCTCCATTTCTACACTCGCACTAGAATAACGTCATTTACTTTAAATGTGTTATATTGAATAATATTTTTATATACATATATCATTACATAATCCTGTGCTAGTACGAATGCCAAAGCTGGATAAGGATGTTATCATTTCCGATGTTATGTTGTCTGACCTGCAGGCTTCCCTTGTTACATCTGTTTAATAGCCTTCTCTACTTCAGCCCCTTAATATGTTTGGTTCATTTTAGGTATTATGCAATGTTGGTTTATTGACCCTGCTGTCCCAGAATAAATCGCCTGTGTATTATGTCCATCTTTTTATTATATCAGTATTATCAACTATCATTTCTCCATTTTTTTTTCTGATACAACCATTTCCTGTTATATTATTTTTCTTCTTTGTAAATATGTTTTTAAAATATGTTCACGCAATCCTTTAGAGTTATGTTTTATCTAGATCTATATCTTTGAATTGTTTCTGCAACCACTCTTGTTCGGAAACTCTGCACACTTGATGTATTTCTCTGACTATTAAGGTACATTCTGAAGTGTTCTTTGCTTTCTTTCTTTGGGTCATTTTGCACAAGATGTCATCGGTTATATTTAATGATGTTATACTTCGTAACTACTTGAAAAACTTTACTTACCAATTATGTGTTGATGTATCAAATGTCTTGTGTTCTTGACTAAATATTCAAGACTGGCGACTGACCACTTCCCTCCCATCTCCTTTACTCTGGACAAGGAAGCAGATTACTAGGTCCCCTTTAAAGTCATCTGTTCGTCCAGGATCTCTTATCGCGTTAATGATGCCTGTCAGAGAAATAACAGCTAGGACATTGCTAACATATAACATTATGTACAACTATTAGCGTAGGAGAAATCGGAATGCGCGGGTAATGCCATGAGCGCTGACGGATGCGGGTTCAACGCCTGGGTTCTCCGCTTGCCAAAGTGAGGGAGGATTGGTCACATATTCATCCTGGCTTCCAGGATCTCAACGTGTGAAGCGCTATCACATCTCCAAATTATAAGTGGAATCTGTTCGGGTCAATAACAATTATATAAGGGGCGTTCATTTGAAATCCGTCCGTGCCGCACCGCGCGTAAGTGCGTACGTTGAACATGATCATACCATAGTCATGTGATAAATACTGACCAATGAATAAAAGTGCAAGTGCTTATCATCCCATGATGCATAGGTTCTGTTTCTGACCGTTGAGAAAATGGCCGGGTTGATCTAAAATCCTTCCAAAGAAGCTCAAAGAGCGGTGATACATTTTCTTTAATTCGAAGGATGTCGACCAGTGGACATTCATCGATGAATACAAGCAGCGTACGGAAACAAATGTGTGTCGAAGACAAGAGTGACAGACTGGGCACGAATGTTTCAGAAAGGACCTCAGTTCACGACAGATCTTCGACGGCCGGGCCAAGCGCATATTGTTGCAACAGAATAAAAACAGACATCGCCAAAACTGATGCAGTAGTACAGATGAACCGTTGTCGAAGCATACGTTCGCTAGCGAAAGAATTTGATGTGTCAATTGGGACAATTCAAAAGGTCGTTCGAAAGAAACTGTAATGTCGGAAGGTGTGTTCACAGTGGGTACCACGGATGTTGACCGACCACCAAAAAAGAGTAACGCATTGGATGGTATTTGAACCACTTGCTGCGATACAGAGTGGAGGGTGATGCGTGTCACCACTTTGAGCCGAGCAGCAAAAGAGAGAGCATGCAATGGAAGTATGCCGAATCACCAAAAGCCAAAAAATTCAAGTTACAGGTTTCCGCTGGTAAGGTTATGCTGAGGGCATTTTTTGACCATGAAGGGCTAGTTAGTTAGTTAGTTAGTTGGCCTGTTGGCTGTTGATGCAAACCCTCCTCAGACTGAAAGTGCACCCTCACCTTGTACGATGGATAGCTGCAGTTCTGCTCCAAAGGAAGGTGGTGCTAAGATGCGAGAGTTGGTCTTCTGAGCCGATAACGATATGTCCATGATTGCCGTAGGGTTCACCATTGTCACCAGTACTATTCAATGTGTATACGGTGCCGATCACTGAACAACAGTTGGACGGGAGGGGTAGGACTCTGTCATTCGTTGACGACATCCTCGTGTATCGACAGGGTCGAGATAGACAGGCGGTTGCCAATGATATGCAGGGCGAACTAGGTAGAATTTCCTCATGGTGTGCTGATGCCGAAGCCCTTGTCAACCCTGCAAAGGCATCGGTTACATCGTTCTCACTAAACAACCATATTGTGAAAACAGACCTGCCGGCAGTAAGAATGGATGGGAGCATTTTGAGTAGAACCCAGTCAATGACATATCTTGGCGTGAAGCTTGATCGTAGCCTGTCCTTCAGAGATCATGTCGATTATGTCATAACGAAGGCTCGAAAAGGTTTGTCAGCAATGAGAGTTCATGGCGACTGCCAATATCGAGCAAAGACTGCTAATACTTCTGTTCCAAGGATTTGTGCTTTCACGCATTGAGTATGCCCTGGCCATCCTCACTGTCAGCCCTACACAGATTGGAAGACTTGAAAAGGTACAAAACGAAGCCATGCGCATCATTCTGGGCTGCACGAGAGACACCAGTTATGTAGCAATGAGATACCTCCATGACTTCCCGACAATGGAACACAGGATCAAGATCTGGAGAGCTCGTGCATACTTAAAAATAAGTGCAGATGAGCAGCACCCTCTGCATGACGCTATATTCAAAGAAAAGGGTGACAGGCTAAAGAGGGGCAAATCATGGATGGGTCGGGCGGAAGATGTCGTCAGACAGGTCTGCAGTCTTACCAGTATCAACCCCGGCAAGGAATGGGTGTCGGTGCCTCCAGCTTTTAAGTGCACTTTCTCCTGCATTATCACACTCGACAGACGGTGCAGAGAGCAGAACCCTGCCGCTGTCAATGCAGAGGTTAACGCGCTCATCTATGAACACTCAGATAGCCCCGAAGTGCTCATCTATATAGATGGATCTGTTGTAAAGCAGCAGAGAAGTGCGTGGGCATTTACAGCACGTTCAGCGGGCCGAACCGTTCAAGAATCCAATGGTGCCCACACTATGACCACGAGCAGCATGACGATGGATGTGATGGCAGTTACACAGGCTTTCATATGGGTGGAATCACAGGATTATACCAACGTATGTGTACTAAGTTATTCAATGAGCATAATTCAGAAGGTCGAAGCTGGATCTGTACGTAGACAGTGGACTGAGTCGCTGCGGAAGTCTGTTGTCCGTAAAGTCACCTTCATCTTCATCCCGGGACATGCGGGAGTCGAGGGAAATGAACGAGCTGACAAACTGGCTGGCTCTGCACCCCCTGTAGATGGCCAGGCCATGGATCGTGCCGATGTTATTAACGTCCTCAAAGATATGGCGAGAACAGAGGACTTTGACATCAGTGATTCCACATCGCTGTCCAGGATGAAAGACTTGGGAGTAAGAATTGGCAAGGCCAGACACGAGAGGTACATCAGGGAAAACAAAGCGCCTCGTCAACCAACACAGAACTGGCACTATTAGCCATGGGACGCTGATGCATATTCTGGGGGGAGGATCTGAGCACCTATGGACATGTCCGGAGTGCAATGAAGATACCCCAACTGATAACTGATAACTGATAACTGTTGACCGACTTTAAAGAACCTGATGTCATCATCAACTCTACCGACTAATTGCAAACAGTAGACAAGCTGCAAAAAGCCATCAAGAATAAACGACCCGGCATGCGTACACGCGGTGTGATTTTGTTGCATGATAATGCTCGTCCGCATGTCGCAACGATTGTGCAATAAGCATTAGCAAGGAAGAAGTGGGAAATTCTGCAACATCCAGCCTAAAGTCATAATTTGTCACCATGTGATTTTCATTTCTTGAGTCCTCTAAAAAAAGATCTAAGGGGGCAACGATTTAACACAGATGCAGACGTAAAAGGCGGTAAACACTTGGTTCAGTGAGCAACCACAATCCTTTTTTGCGGACGGCATTCGCCGCCTACCCATGCAATGGGATGCTTGCCTGAATGCCTACGGCGGCTTCTTCTGACCAACCCATGGTGCATAATTTATTCAAAATGAATTCTTTGTTTAATTCTACAACACCTGTTAATGTTTCTTTCATGCTTTTGTAATAAAGCCTTTGGAACGGGTTTCAAATAGACGTCCCTATTATCAATCGTCAATGCGTCGAGGACCAATGCTCGAGTAACACCTGGGCCCACACATACCCAGGCGGGTTATCTGAAATGTTAAAACACAATGGAACTATGGTATTTTATTGAATCTACAACAATAGACCATAATAGACAGCAGTGGCAACTGGACCATTCTCTTGTTACGTTGGGAAAAGACAGAATACTTGCAACTTGCAGGACACATGTTGTTTACAGAATATAACAGGGCAACAGATAGTTTACAAAAATATAACACAGCTACAGATAGTTTACAGTAATATAACAGAGCAACAGATAGTTTACAGAAATATAACAGAGCAACAGATAGTTTACAGAAATATAACAGAGCAACAGATAGTTTAGAGAAATATAACACAGCAACAGATAGTTTACAGAAATATAACACAGCAACAGATAGTTTACGGAAATATAACAGAGCAACAGATAGTTTACAGAAATATAACACAGCAACAGATAGTTTACATAAATATAACACAGCAACAGATAGTTTACAGAAATATAACAGAACAACAGATAGTTTACAGAAATATAACAGAGCAACAGACAGTTTACGGAAATATAACAGAGCAACAGATAGTTTACAGAAATTTAACACAGCAACAGATAATTTACATAAATATGACAGAGCAACAGATAGTTTACAGAAATATAACAGAGCAACAGATAGTTTACAGAAATTACCTGGGGATACGGTTTGATCGAAGCCTTGCTTATAATGTGCACATAGACCAGGTGATAACAAAGGCCAAGCGGGGTTTGGCAGCGATGCGGGTGATGGCGGCAGCAAACTGTGAGCAGCGCCATCTATGTCTTCTGTACGAGGGGCTGGTCATGTCTGTTTTGGAGTATGCAATGGCAATCCTGACTCTCAGCCATAAGCAGATAGAAAGGATGGAAAGGATACAGAATGAAGCTATGCGCATTATTCTTGGATGTACAAGAGATACAGCATGCAGGGCGATGCGCTACCTTCTTGATTTTCCAACCATTGAAGAGAGAATACAAGTTTGCAGGGCACGCGCCTACCTCAGAATTAACGCAAACACACAACATCCACTGCATAGTGAAATTAGGAAGGTGAAGGGCAGCAGGTTAAAAAGAGGACGGTCGTAGATGGGTCAAGCCGAAGACATTCTTCAACAGGTGTGTTCACTTGAGGACTTAGAACCTGGCGAGGAGTGGGTGCAAGTGCCAACAGACTTCTGCACATCCTTTTCAGTTTGCATCCAACTAGATAGAAAATGCAGACAAGAAAATTCGGCTGCTGTTGAGGCTGAAGTACAAGCGTCGATTTTCGAGAATTCGCTAGACGGTGACGCGGTCATCTACACAGATGGGTCGGTCGTCCGACATATGAGAGGCTCATGGGCCTTTACAGCTCGGGCCGGAGGGAGAATTGTGAAGGAGGACTCTGGTGCTTTCACTGAAACCACAAGTAGCCTGACCATGGAAGTCATGGCAGTAAGTAAAGCAATAACATGGCTCGAGACACAGACATTCACTAGGGCTTGTTTCCTTAGCGACTCAATGAACATGATCAAGAGGATAGAGGAGGGGTCGATCCGAAGAGAATGGTTGCTGCCTCTGAAAAGGTCTCGGCAGGCAAAGATTAGTTTCATCTTCGTGCCAGGGCATGCGGGAGTACAAGGAAATGAGCGGGCTGACAAGCTCGCAGGTGAGGCTACTGTGGAGGGCGGACGCGCCATGGACCAGGCCGACATCCTGAATGCTCTACGAGAAGTAAGACTTTTGCGAGAACCAAGTGATGACTGTGAATCTACAACAATGGCCAGACTGCGGGAGCAGCAAATTAAAAGAGGGGTGGCCAAAGAAGAACACTACCCAGGAAGCCAAAGAAGATTGATAAACCAACACAGAACTGGCGTCGTTAGCCGCTACACGCTGCGGGATTTGCTGAGGAGGGGATCCGAGCACTTATGGACTGAATGGTTCGATGTGCAACGAGGATGATCTGTCGACTAACTAACTAACTAACATGTGTTCTTTATGTTTAGCTTTCTTTGTTTTTACTTATTACGAGCGCCATTTGATTTGTTTGCAATATCTACTCACAGCTATCCACACACCCCACGTCTACCCAACACAGCTTCCACACACAGCTAGCCAACTCCCCACATCTACCCAATGTCCACACGTCTACCCAATATCCCGACGTCTACCCAACCTCCCCACATCAACCCAAACTCCCACATTTATCCAACCTCCCACGTTTACTCAACCTCCCCACATCTACCCTTGCCCTACACCCACCACATCTACCCAAAGACTCCACATCTACCCAATGTCCCCACAACTAACCAACCCACACCCACAACATTTACCCAACCTCCACACATCTACCCAAAGTCGCAACATCTACCTCACCCCCAAACTTACAATATTTACCCAACATCGTCACATCTACCCAACCCCCACACATCTACCCCAACCTCACATTGAACACATCTTACCAACCTCCCCACATCTGTCCACCTTCTCCACATGTACACTACCTCCAGGCATTTACCCAACCTCCCCACATTTACCCCACCCCATACCCACCATATCTACCCAACCTCCCCACATCTACCCAACCCCCATATATAACACATCTAAACAACCTCCCCAAATCTACCAAAGCCCCACAAATGCCACATCTGCTCAACCTTCACACATTTACCCAACCTCCCTACATCTACCCCACCCCACACCCACCACATTTAACCAACCTCCCGAAATCCACCCCACCCCCACATATAGCACATCTAAACAACCTCCCCACATATACCCCACTCCACACCTACCACATTTAAACGACATCTCCACATCTACCCCACTCCCACATCTACCACATCTACCCAACCTTCCCACATCTGCCCAACCTCCTCACATCTACCCAATCTCCCCACATCTACCCCACCCCCACAATCTTCGCATATAACCAACGTCCCTACATCTACCCCACTCCCACACCTACAACATCTACCCAACCTCCCCACATTTATCCAACATCCCCGCATCTACCCAACCTCCCCACATTTACCCAACGTCCCCGCATCTACCCAACGTCCCCAAATCTACCCCAGCCCCACAAATGCCACATCTACCCAACCTCCCCACATCTATCCATCCTCCCCACATCTACCCCACCCCCTCACCTACCACATCTACCCAACCTCCACACATCTACCCAACCTCCCCACATCTACCCATCCTCCCTACATCTACCCAACCCCACAGCCACCACAGTCACCCAACCTCCCTACATCTACCCAACCTCCCCACATCTACCCAACCTCCCCACATCTACCCATCCTCCCCACATCTACCCCACCACAAACCCACCCCATTCACCCAACCTACCTACATCTACCCAACCTCCCCACATCTACCCAACCTCCCCACATCTACCCATCCTCCCCACATCTACCCAACCTCCCCACATCTACCCAACCTCCTCACATCTACCCAACCTCCCCACATCTACCCAACCTTCCCACATCTACCCATCCTCCCTACATCTACCCCACCCCACACCCACAACAATCACCCAACATCCCTACATCTACCCATCCTCCCTACATCTACCCCACCCCACACCCACCACATATACCCAACCTCTCCACATCTACCCAACCTCCCCACATCTACCCATCCTCCCTATATCTACCCCACCCCACGCCCACCACATTCACCCAACCTCCCTACATATACTCATCCTCCCTACATCTACGCCACCCCACACCCACCACAATCACCCAACCTCCCCAAATCTACCCATCCTCCCTACATCTACCCCACCCCACACCCACCACATCTACCCAACCTCCCTACATCTACCCAACCTCCCCACGTCTAGATATAGAGAGGATGTGTGGGTTAGGATGTGGATGGGCGTGGGATGTGTGGGTTTGTGAGGGAATGTTTGTGGGTGGCGAGTGTGTTTTGGTCGGGGGATCAGGTGAGGGCAGTGTGTGGGGGTGGGGGATATGCGCGAGGGGGAAGGGTCGGTTGGTGGGGTATGTATGTGTCCCTGGTGTGCGTGTGTGTGGGTAGGTGGGGGTGTGTGTGTGGGTGGCGTGATGTATGGATAAGTGGGAGATGTGCCTCATAACATGGTAATAAGACTTGTTTATGTTTACAACATTCATTTCACAATGTTTATTTTTCTTCCAATGTAAATGTATAATGCTCTTGATGAATGAGAGACGAGTGATTGGAATGGCCGAATGTAAGACGGGCCTGCGTGCCAAATTTGTGACCCTCATAAAGTTGATTTCATTTTGATTTGATTTGATTTACCCAACATCCCCACATCTACCCAACCTCACCACATCTACCCAACCTCCCCACATGTACCCATCCTCCCTACATCTACCCCACCCCACACCCACCACATCTACCCAACCTCCCCACATCTACCGAACCTCGCCACGTCTACCCAACATCCCGACATCTACCCATCTTCCCCACATCTACCCAACATCCCCACGTCTACCCAACCTCCCCACATCTACCCAACCCTACACCCAACACATCTACCTAACCTCCCCACATCTACCCCACCCCACACCCACAACATCTACCCAACCTCCCCACATCTACCCAACCTCCCCACGTCTACCCAACATCCCCACATCTACCAATCTTCCCCACACCTTCCCAAACTCCCCACGTCTATCCAACCTCCCCACATCTACCCAACCTCCCCACATCTACCCAACCTCACCACATCTACCCATCCTCCCTACATCTACCCCACCCCACACCCACCACATTTACCCAACCTCCCTACATCTACCCATCCTCCCTATATCTACCCCACCCCACACCCACCACATCTACCCACCCTCCCCACATCTACCCAACCTCCCCACATCTACCCATCCTCCCTACATCTACCCCACCCCACTCCCACCATATTCACCCAACCTCCCTACATCTACCCATCCTCCCTACATCTACCCCACCCCACACCCACCACATTCACCAAACCTCCCCACATCTACCCATCTTCCCTACATCTACCCCACCCCACACCCACCACATCTACGCAACATCCCTACATCTACCCAACCTCCCCACATCTACCCAACCTCCCCACATCTACCCATCCTCCCTACATCTACCCCACCCCACACCCACCACATCTACCCAACCTCCCCACGTCTACCCAACCTCCCCACATCTGCCCAACCTCCCCACATCTACCCAACCTCCCCACATCTACCCAACCTCCCCACATCTACCCAGCCTCCCCACATCTACCCATCCTCTCTACATCTACCCCACCCCACACCCACCACATTTACCCAACCTCCCTACATCTACCCTACCTCCCCACGTCTACCCAACATCCCCACATCTACCCAACCTCCCCACATCTACCCAATTCCCTTAGTTACCGCTCAACAAATCTAGATCAAGTGAAATATTTTGCTCGCATTCCACCCCAGTAACTCTAAAAGTTACCTCTGATAATCTGTGTGTGTATATGTGTTGGTATTTTCAAATGTTACCAACCGTGACCCTAAATTTACCATGGACACATGAACTAGTGAGACGGTGTTTTATGATTCTAATACACGCATAATTACTTATTGTATTTCTATTTTTTGCTTCCACAGATTCGAGTTGGTATCTTCATTGCGCTGACCATTCAATGTGGTATGACATTTGTGGTTTCATTCATCTGTTATATCATAGCTAAATAAATAATACATACTTCAAGCCATCTTTACAATGCAGATCTTGGAGTTTCAGATTAAACAGTTATAATCATCATCATGTGCCAGGGCGAAAAACTGTGTGAGGTCGTGGTTCGCCGTCCCATACAATCACCAGTCTTGGATCAAATCTGAGTTCTTGTCCAAAACATACAGATATTTATCTCTATCTTCCCCATGCCCGTTGTTTTCTTCTGTTTAAGTATTTTTCAAGGAGAGCCCTGCTTAACAATCTATGTTATTGTAACGTTGAGTAGTTGTTATAGATCTCCTGCAGTTTAAGCTGTCGGTACTGTGTCATCAGCATAATCTGCATTGCTTATATTATAACCTCCAACTAGTATTCCTGGCTTCTCTTTGGTTTCTCTCATTGTTACTTCACGTTAGAGAGAAAGAGAGAGATAGAGAGAGAGAGAGAGAGAGAGAGAGAGAGAGAGAGAGAGAGAGAGAGAGAGAGAGAGATCCGGTGACAAAAAACACCATTGCCATATATCCCCATTGAAATTATTTGATTCTGTGAGCAATTTAATAAAAAAATAAATAAATAGATAAATAACAGAACCTACACACCACACACGAAATAGCGGATATTGCATTCTTTTTTTGGTTCTTTTTGTGTTCGCATATCCTTTACAGGACATCGCTGTCAAACATCAGCATCTTTTAGCTGATTGTTGATTTCTTGGCAAGATTATGCTCAGTAGTTTGCCATTGCTTTCTGAGCGGCCGGCTCACATACCCCATAAGTTACCGACCCGGAGAGAACCGCCATCGATTCTAACGCACGTCACGTTACTCACAAGAGTGAAAGGGATTACGGAGAAAGTCGCTAACCCCTAGGTCGGGGAGATCGGCATATAGCATACTACTATTTACAATACAGAGGACATTACATGGTACAATATAGCAGACGTGTGGGTGTCACGGCTAGGAACTACCGCTGTCAATGACATGGGCATGGTCGAACCAGGGTTCATGTGCAAGTTGACCCCTGACCTCTTAGTTTGTCGCCATTGTCAAAAACCTGGAACATGTTTTGACAACTGGAAAGATTTGTGGAAAGGCAGAGAGGATGGCAGCGAGAGAAACTCTGGACGGGCTTGTGCCATGGCACACACGGGAGTCGACACATGAGGAGGTAACACCCGAACTGAAACATGCTTTTAGAGATCGCATGTGTGGAGAATCATCATCACCCATTACAGTTGGCAAGGCACCTGATGAATGAATGAATAAATGGACATCGGTCGTTAAGAAAGCAATGGCAAACCAATGAACGTAAAAATGCCTCTCACACACACACACACACACACTCACACACACACACACTCACACATACCCTCACACACAGACAAACGCACCCATCATTACACATACCCTCACACACAGACAAACGCACCCATCATTACACATCCAAACACACACAACCACCCGCAAACCCATACTCACACTCAACTCTCTCTCTCTCTCTCTCTCTCTCTCTCTCTCTCTCTCTCTCTCTCTCTCTCTCTCTCTCTCTCTCTCTCCCTCTCTCTTAAACTCACTCACACACTCTTATTCACACACACACCGATCAGACTTTAAATATATGTACATTTCTCTTCAAGCCATGGGAGCTTGCCCTCTCGGCTGGGTGGAGTTCGGAGACGCCTGTTACTCCTTCAGCGATGACTCTTTCAGTTGGTATGGCGCTCTGGTAAGTGAAGTGATTTATTGTCAGAATTACAATTTGAAATCAGTAGTGGTATAGCTGTTACCCTGGCGGTCCGGTTGTTCTCTGTTCGAATCCTTCAATCTTTGATTTAAAGAATAAAACTGATATGGACTCGCAGGTTCACATAGGATAGAATATGTACCTCTTCCTAGCACGGTCTCAGCGCCACTATCATCCCAACCAGGCATCCATTGAGCCATCTAAAGGGTTGACTCTGGTGTAGAGACTGTCATCCCAACCTGGCCAGCAGGTGCCATCTCCGCGTGAGATGTGCTACAGAGCTCTGGTAATGTCATTGTCCCAAAGCAATTTCCGACTAGGGCCCAGTTATGAGGTAGCCCCCCCCCCCTCCCCCCACACACACACTTGGTAAGCCTGAGAGCATCGAAGAATCATCTTGTCCTCAGTGTGGCTCATCTTGTCCTCAGTGTGGCTCATCTTGTCCTCAGTGTGGCTCATCTTGTCCTCAGTGTGGCTCATCTTGTCCTCAGTGTGGCTCATCTTGTCCTCAGTGTGGCTCATCTTGTCCTCAGTGTGGCTCATCTTGTCCTCAGTGTGGCTCATCTTGTCCTCAGTGTGGCTCATCTTGTCCTCAGTGTGGCTCATCTTGTCCCCATTGTGGCTCATCTTGTCCTCAGTGTGGCTCATTTTGTCCTCAGTGTGGCTCATCTTGTCCTCAGTGTGGCTCATCTTGTCCTCATTGTGGCTCATCTTGTCCTCAGTGTGGCTCATCTTGTCCTCAGTGTGGCTCATCTTGTTCTCAGTGTGGCTCATCTTGTCCTCAGTGTGGCAAGCGACCAGCCATTCGTCGTACCCGCGTCCGGCCGTGTTCATGACATTACAAGAGCCATTCGCTGTCACCTTCGCTAGCGTACCCTCTCTACAACATAATTTACGGAACTCTACATTTATAGTTGGGATTGTTTGATTCCTGATTTCTTCAGATCTACAATTGCCAGTGTGATCTATATTTATGTTGTGTTTTCTCTTGTTATAGATGTATTGTTATGTTATGTTTTCTCTTGTTATAGATATATTGTTACGTTGTGTATTCTCTTGTTATAGATATATTGTTATGTTGTGTTTTATCTTGTTATAGATATATTGTTTTGTTGTGTTTTATCTTGTTATAGATATATTGTTATGGTGTGTTTTCTAGTGATATAAATATTGTAATGTTGTGTTTTCTCTTGTTATAGATATATTGTTACGTTGTGTTTTCTCTTGTTATAGATATATTGTTATGTTGTGTTTTCTCTTATTATGGATAAGGTAATGTTGTGTTTTCTCTTGTTATAGATATATTGTTACGTTGTGTTTTCTCTTGTTATAGATATATTGTTATGTTGTGTTTTCTCTTGTTAGGGATAAGGTAATGTTGTGTTTTCTCTTGTTATAGATATATTGTTATGTTGTGTTTTATCTTGTTATAGATATATTGTTTTGTTGTGTTTTATCTTGTTATAGATATATTGTTATGGTGTGTTTTCTCGTGATAGGAATAGTGTAATGTTGTGTTTTCTCTTGTTATAGATATATTGTTACGTTGTGTTTTTTCTTGTTATAGATATATTGTTATGTTGTGTTTTCTCTTGTTAGGGATAAGGTAATGTTGTGTTTTCTCTTGTTATAGATATATTGTTATGTTGTGTTTTCTCTTGTTATAGATATAGTGTAATGTTGTGTTTTCTCTTGTTATAGATGTATTGTATTGTTTTTGTTTTCTTTTGTTTTAGATACATTTTTCGAGTATTATTTCATGTAATATTGGATTAGAACAAACTCTGGTGAGCGACTGGTCGAGTGGCTAGAATGTCTCTCCTTCAGAAGACCAGGGTTCGAATCATTGGTAAGGTGATGGATTTGTTTCCTGTCTGAGGCAGGAAGAAAATCCTAAACTTCACAGTTCGCGGCGACTGCACTGGCCAGATGGCCTTAATTCATAAGGCACAAGATTCACCCCCCCCCCCCCTCCACGGTCCTACACCGTAAGTTACATTAGGCAGTAGATGACAGTTTTTCAGCATCATATCTGCTCCATTAAACTGAGGCATGCACGGACAATCCGGTGTCGGTAATTGTTGAACCATCGTTTGATCTTTAGGGCGTGTGCACTGGCTATGGTGGCAGACTGGCGCAAGACGATAACCAAGCCACACATGACTTTCTTGCCGGTCAGATGAAGACTAGAAAGAGTAAGCTTCATTTAAATGTTACTTGACTAACTATAAATAATAATCAGCTTACGTGTTACACACACACACACACACTCACACACACACTTACACACACACACACCCATACACACACACACACACACTCACACACACATACACACTCACACACTCACACATAATATATGTGTGTGTATGTATGTGTGTTTATTTTACACACTTTGGTGTTTATACGGTATATGGTGTTAGCTCACAGTCAGTCGATGAGCAATGTTGTTGAAACCACGCCGTCCGCCGTTATTGCCCATTGTATTTCCTACTATCCGTTGTGAGTGTCTTTACTATCCGTTCTAGGTGTCTTTACTATCCGTTGTGGGTGTCTTTACTATCCGTTGTGGGTGTCTTTACTACCCGTTGTGGGTGTCTTTACTACCCGTTGTGGGTGTCTTTACTATCCGTTGTTGGTGTCTTTACTACCCGTTGTGGGTGTCTTTACTATCCGTTGTTGGTGACTTTACTATACGTTGTGGGTGTCTTTACTATCCGTTGTGGGTGTCTTTATCATCCGTTGTGGGTGTCTTTACCATCCGGTGTGGGTGTCTTTATTATCCGTTGTGGATGTCTTTACTACCCGTTGTGGGTGTCTTTACTACCCGTTGCAGGTGTCTTTACTACCCGTTGTAGGTGTCTTTTTTGTCCTGGGTCCACATCTGTACTGGCCTACCCTGTCCTAATTCTCTAAAACCTCCGCCCTGTAGACAACTGTTGTTAATGTAGAAAACTGTTGTTAATGTAGAAAACTGTTGTTAATGTAGAAAACTGTTGTTAATGTAGACAACTGTAGCCGTTATTAATGTAGAAAACTGTTGATAATGTAGAAAACTGTTGTTAATGTAGAAAACTGTAGCCGTTATTAATGTAGAAAACTGCTGATAATGTAGAAAACTGTTGTTAATGTAGAAAACTGTTGTTAATGTAGACAACTGTAGCCATTATTAATGTAGAAAACTGTTGTTAATGTAGAAAACTGTTGTTAATGTAGACAACTGTTGTTAACGTAGAAAACTGTTGTTAATGTGGAAAACTGTTGCTAATGTAGAAAACTGTTGTTAATGTAGAAAACTGTTGTTAATGTAGAAAACTGTTGTTAATGTAGAAAACTGTTGTTAATGTAGACAAGTGTAGTCATTATTAATGTAGAAAACTGTTGATAATGTAGAAAACTGTTGTTAATGTAGAAAACTGTTGTTAATGTAGAAAACTGTTGTTAATGTAGAAAACTGTTGTTAATGTAGAAAACTGTTGTTAATGTAGACAACTGTGGTTAATCTAGAAAACTGTTGTTAATGTAGACAACTGTTGTTAATGTAGAAAACTGTTGTTAATGTAGACAACTGTTGTTAATGTAGAAAACTGTTGTTAATGTAGAAAACTGTTGTTAATGTAGAAAACTGTTGTTAATGTAGAAAACTGTTGTTAATGTAGAAAACTGTTGTCAATGTAGAAAACTGTTGTTAATGTTGAAAACTGTTGTTAATGTCGAAAACTGTTGTTAATATAGAAAACTGTTGATAATGTAGACAACTGTAGCCGTTATTAATGTAGAAAACTGTTGTTAATATAGAAAACTGTTGTTAATGTAGACAACTGTAGCCATTATTAATGTAGAAAACTGTTGTTAATGTAGAAAACTGTTGTCAATGTAGAAAACTGTTGTTAATGTTGAAAACTGTTGTTAATGTAGAAAACTGTTGTTAATGTAGAAAACTGTTGTTAATATAGAAAACTGTTGTTAATGTAGACAACTGTAGCCATTATTAATGTAGAAAACTGTTGTTAATGTAGAAAAATGTTGTCAATGTAGAAAACTGTTGTTAATGTAGAAAACTGTTGTTAATGTAGAAAACTGTTGTTAATATAGAAAACTGTTGATAATGTAGACAACTGTAGCCGTTATTAATGTAGAAAACTGTTGTTAATATAGAAAACTGTTATTAATGTAGAAAACAGTTGTAGACTATTGTCAAAAGTGTTATCAATGTATAAAACTGTTCTAGACTGTTGCCAAAACGTTTGACAATGTAGAAAACAAAGATGAAACTAATATATTATTTAAAACAAAACACTCACAAAACACTCGTCACACCACTTTGGTAAATTATAGCAGATTATTTCAACTTGAACGGTATTTATTTCAATGGCGACGATGTCTTAACTCACACATCTTTCCACAGTTGACTTTGCCTGGATTGGCGGCAGTTGCAGGAATCATGTACCAACTTGGGAATGGGTACCAAGTCTCCAGCCATTTAACTTCACCAAATGGCATGTCGGTGAACCCAACTACGGTAAGTAAAAGTGTTCTTTACTGCCAACATAGTACCTTGCGGTGTATGGCAGAGGGGTCTTTGAGCCTGAGGAATTAAGGCCGCCTGGCTAGTACAGTCGCCGCGAACTGTGCAGGTTAGAATTTTCTTTTTGCCTTACGGTAAGTAATAAGCGAGTATCTGCTTCTTCTTTTGCCTTCTGTCCCCAAATTGTGGCCTATATATCAACCAACTCACCCCACGCCATCCAATCTTTAGCTACCCATTCAACTCTGTTCAAGTCTTCCCCATATCAAGCATTCATGTTTCTACTTATCTCCCTCGTGTGTTTAAGAAACGTGTACATGACCGCGTAAATCATTTAATGTTTAGAAACTATTCAGCGATTATTTTATCTATCTGCTTAATGTGACGATTTGTGACGTCAGAAACAGTATTTGTCCTAGTTACAGAATGGAAATCGCCTGACCTGAAGGATAATAGCGCTTGCTCTCAAACTTCCGATGCGTTGATGACGGGTTAGTGGATTCTCTCTCTACGCCTATCAGCTATGCGTAAACGTTGACTTTTCGTGCTTGACTTGGGAACGTCAATTACACGTATTGCAATGAGTAATGGCTTGTATGATTGTCCAACTTCATCAGCTTTGTCTATGCTATGGTGTTTGGTATGTTTGTCCAACTTCATCAGCTTTGTCTTATGCTATGGTGTCTGGTATGTTTGTCCAACTTCTTAAAGCTTTGTCTCATGCTATGGTGTTTGGTATGTTTGTTCAGGTGCATTAGTTTTGTATTATGCTACAGTGGTGTGTTTCTCCAGCTACAAGGGTTTTGTAGCATGCTATAGTGTTTGATATATGATTGATTGATTGATTGATTTAGGAACCGACATCACAGCATTCGGGGCATTCCCATAAGCGCTCCGTCCCCATCCTCAGCTGCCAACGAAGAGTTCCAACACTAATAGTACCAGTAGCAATCTGATTATAGGTCCGTCTCGCCTTTCCTCTGAGCGTTGATCGTCGGCCAGATCCCCTCGTCACCCCTCGCTGTCGCATTCTTACCAGACCATGGTAATCCATTTGCTCCTCCGAGGTGTACACGTGCTCCCACAAGGTCGCAACCAGATCTGCTTTGTCATGCATCAATACACCACCAAGTTTTGCCGAGCCAGCCAATATGTCCGCCTGTTCCTTCCCCAGCACACCAGCATGCCCCAGAGAAAATAATATGAAACGATTGTGTTCGCTTCAAAACCGCGCTATACGTCTAGTTTCTAGCATAAAGCACGTTGAAAGTAATAAATTATACAGCCATCTAAGACTTCTACCACTTCAAAAGCGCTTCCTTTTTAACAAAGCCAAATTAATGAATAAAATTATATCTGAAAATACCCTAGAGTATCTTCTACCGTTAATTCAATCTAATGCAATGAACAGTAAGCGCTTAAATTTATTACAGCTTCCTAAACCTAGATTGGACTTATACAAAACTTGTTTCGCATATTCTGGTGCTCACTTGTGGAATAGCCTTCCACCAGAACTGAATACACCAAGGAGTCCCTACACATTCAACCGAAAACTCTTTCAATACTTACTTCATACCGACTATATGCCTCCATAAGTCACCTACTAGTATCATTTTTCCACTATCATTCTTCACTGTATGCGTGTGAGCGAGACAGTAGATGAGAGAGTGAGTGAGAAAGAGTGTGAGAGGAAGAATTAGTATGAGTGAGAGTGAGAGAGTATGCATGCGCGTGTGCCTGAGTGAGTGTAAAAGTGAGTGAGTGTGTGGACATATGTGTGAGAGATTTAGTTAGAGAATGAGTGAATCTGAGAGAGTGGGTGTGTTGTGTGTCTGCCTGTCTGTGTGATAGAGTGTGAAAGTTAGTGAGTGACTGTGATTTAGAGAGCCATCGAGTAAATGAGTGAGTAAGGGAGCGTGAGTGAGTGAGAGAGAATTTGTGGGTATGCGTGTATGTGCGCGAATGAGTGAGTGTGAGAGCGAGTGAGTGTGTAAAAGAGAGAGCGTGGGTGAATGAGAGAGTGCATGAGAAAGTGTGATGTATGTGTGTGCATGTCTGGATGTGTGTATGGGTGTATATTTGTGTACATGTGTGTTTCTGTGTGTGCCTCTGTGTGTATGTCTGTACGTGTGTTAAGGTGTGCGTTCATGTGTTTATATGCGTTTATATGCATGTGAGTGTGTGTATGTGTGTATGGATGAGTGTGTGTGTGTGTGTGCTCGTGTATGTATTGTATATCTTTGTATGTGTAAGTGTGCATGCATGCAGTGTATGCGAGGGAGTGTATATTCGGGTGTTATGTGAGTACGTGTGAGTAAGTATATGGATGTGTGTAGGTGTGTGTATTGCGTGGGTATGATGTGTGTGGGTGTGTGTATGTACATGTGTGTGAGAGAGAAGAGAGAGAGAGAAAAAGAGAGAGAGAGAGAGAGAAAGAGAGAGAGAGAGAGAGAGAGAGAGAGAGAGAGAGAGAGAGTTGAGCCCACGCATGTCATGTAACATGCTATTCCATATTTTTTATGTATTCCCATCTTTCATATTACAAGGTATCGTTTAATGCCACCTGATTGTCCTGTAACATGCCATTCCATATTTATTTATTTTTTTTTTAATTCTAATCTTATCATTTTGTATGCCACTTGATTTTATCATGTTTAATATAACACTACTGTGATGTGAGTGAGTGAGAGAGAGAGAGAGAGAGAGAGAGAGAGAGAGAGAGAGAGAGAGAGAGAGAGAGAGAGCGCAAGAGAGGGAGAGAGAGAAAAAAGAGAGAGTTGAATTGCATCACTAATTTTTACGCTACATAATGTATATGTACAATTTTTTCTCCACTTCTTGCAATTGCGAGAATTCTCACGACACTCGTCAGTGTCTCAATCGTGTGTAAAGTGTGGGAGTTTGTTCTTATTAGTTTCAGTGATCATGTGAGGCATCATGTATTTGTCTAGATGTGAGGATGTATGTATGGGTGTGTATGTGAGGGATATATGTGTGTGTGTGGGGGGGGATGTGTGTGTGCCTGTGTAATAGAGAGATAGAGAGATAGAGAGAGAGAGAGAGAGAGAGAGAGAGAGAGAGAGAGAGAGAGAGAGAGAGAGAGAGAATTGAGTGCTCGCATGTCCTGTAACATGCCATTCCATATTTTTTGTGTATTTTCGTCTTTCACATTATCATTTTGTATGTATGACACTTGATTTTATCATGTATAATATAACATTACTGTAATGTGAGTGAGAGCGTTAGTGAGTGAGAGAGAGAGAGAGAGAGAGAGAGAGAGAGAGAGAGAGAGAGAGAGAGAGAGAGAGAGAGAGAGAGAGAGAGAGAGAGAGAGAGAGAGAGAGTTGATTTGCATCACTAATTTTTAAGTTACAAAATGTATATGTACAATTTTTCTCCATTTTCTTTACAATTTTGCGACAATGCTCACGACAATCGTCACTGTATGTGTGTGTAAAGTGTGGGAGTTGATCATAATAGTAGGTTGGGGGATGGGGGGATGTGTGTGTGGGTGCATTCGTGATGTGTGTGGGTGGGCTCAGGATGTGTGGGTGGGCTGGGTGGGATTGTGTGGATGGGTGGGGGATTTGTGTGTGGGTGCGTGCGAGATGTATGGGTTTGCGGGGAGATGTGTTTGTGGGTGGGGATGTGTGTTTGTCTAGGTGGTTGCGGGTGAGTGGGTGGAGGAGGATATGTTGGTGGATGATTGATGGTGGGTTATGGGATGGGTGGGGTATATGTGTGGGTGGGGAGATGTGGGCTTGGGGATATGTGGTGGGTGGGAGATGTGTGCAGGTGGGGGTGGTTGTGGGTTTTGGGATGTGTTTGTGGGTGAGGGATGTGTATGGGTGTGGGATGTTTGGGTGGATGGGCGGGGAGTGTGTGTTGGTGAGAGATGTGTGGGTGAATGTGTGTGGGGGATGTGTGTGGGTTGGGGGAGGGGTGCGTGATGGGTGTGGGTGATGGATTTGGAGATGTGTGTGTGGGTGGGGGATATGTCTGGCTGGGTGGGGGTGTGTGTGGCTGGATGGAGGATGTATGTGTGAGTAGGGAGGGTGATTGTAGTTGGGAGATGTGTGGATGGGTAGGAGATGTGTGGTTAGATGTGCGTGTGGGTGAGGGATGTGTCTTTGGGATGTGTGTGGGTGTGGTGTTGTGTGGGAGGGGAGCTGGGTGTGGATAAATGAAGTTTGTGTGAGTGGGTGAAGGTGCGGTTGGGTTTGCGGGTGGGTGAATGATGTGTGTGAGGGTGGGGGATGTGTGCTTAGATGGGTGGTTGGGTGTGTGATTGTGGGTGGGTAGATAGGTGATGTATGTGTTGATGAGTGGGTAAGGGATGTGTGGGTGTTAGTGGTTGAGGGATAAGTACGTGTGTCTAGGGATGTGTGAGGGGATAAGTGTATGGGTTGGGGATGTGTGTGTGGGTTGTGTGTGCGTGGATGGGAGGTGTTTGTTTGTGAATGGGGGATGTGTTGGTGGGTGGGGATGTTTGTATGGGTGGGGAGATTGTGCGTGGGTGGGGATGCGTGTGTATATGGGTAGGGGTGTCTGGTTAAGGAATGTGTGGCTGGGGGAATGGGTGGATGGAGGATGTGTGGTTGGGTAGAGGATGTGTGGGTGGGTGATTGTATATGAGTAAGGGTGTGTGGTTAAGGGATGTTTGGTTGGGGGTTGGGTGGGTAGAGGATGTGTGGGTGGGTAGAGGATATGTGGGTGGGTGAGTGTGTGCAAGTTAGGAGATGGCGGGGGATGTTTGTAGGTGTGGGCTCGGGATCTGTGAGTGGGCTGGGGGAGATGGGAGATTATGTGGGTGAGTGCGGAATTTGTGTGTTGGTAGGTGCGGAATATGTGAGTTGACGGGGAGATGTTTGTGTGGCTGAGGAATGTTTTTGGCTGGGTGGTTGGAGGTGTGTGGGTGGAGGAGGATATTGGGTGAGTGATTGTTGGTGGGAAATGGGACGGGTAGAGGATATGTGAGTGGGTGGGGAGATGTGTGTAGGTGGGGGATGTGTGGGTTATTGAATGTACGTGTGCTTAGAGTGTGGGTGGATGAGATGTGTGGTGGGTGAGAGGTGTGTGTGGGTTGGGAGATGTGTATGTGTAGGGATGTGGTGGATGGGTGGGGGAATGTATTGTATGTGTGTGTGGTTGGGTGGGGGAGTTGGAGTGAATGGGGGATGTGTGGGTGGGTGGTGGATGTGTCTCATAACATAGTAATATGCATTGTTTATGTTTACACAATTCATGTGACAATGTTTTTTCCTATGCACTGTTGACGAAAGAAAGATGAGTGATTGGAAGGGCCGAATGTTTTTTTTATAGCATATCCTTTTACAGGACTTAGCTGTCAACACCAGCATCTTTCAGCTGTATTTTGATCTCTTGGCAAGATTACGCTCAGTAGTTTGCCATTGCTTTCTGAGCGGCCGGCTCAGTATCCCGCAAGTCACGAGCGGAGGTCGAACCGCCTCAGCTCTCGCTCCGCTACGAGACTCTGCGTGATAAACGGGATTACAGAGAGAAAGTGTTGTAACCCTACAGCCAGAGAGACCGGCGCCCAATTTGTTACCCTTTGAAAATAATGTCTGTTCGTTCGTTCGTTTAGTTACAATCACGATGTGTGTGTGTGTCGTATTCTCCATCCAGCGGAAATCTGCACTGACCGCCTCCATCTCCATTCTTAAGCTAGATGTTGTGATATCATATACCAGGCTCTCCTGCACCAAACGTAGACTATTGGCTTTTGCTAAGAACTCCCTGGCACTTCTCCTACCTCTCAACACCGATCCATCTGTGTAGATAATCACATCACCCGAGCGAGCATTATCCTGAATTAGTTGCTGGATTTTCACTTCCGTGGCCCCTGCTGGCCACTCCCTGCACTCCCGGCTCAATGTGATTATAACTCTGCACAAGTCTGACTGATCCGCTGACACTCTGACTCACTCTTCTCCTCTCCTAATGTTCTCCAAGGGGCACACCTGCCCGATCGTATCCTCCGCCTGAGCCATCCATGATTTCCCTCTTATCAGACGCTGACCTTTAACGGCGTCCATCGCCTCATGCACCGGTCATCTGTGTCTGCAGCTACTCTGAGGTATGCCTTCGCCTGCATCACCTTGAGCCTACCTACAACAGACGGCAAACCAAGGATGTAACGCATACACACAACTGGGGTGTCTCTGGTGCATCCCAGAATGACTCGCATCGCTTCACTCGGTATGCGCTCTAATTTCACTAGCTGACTCTTTGAGACAGTGAGCAGACCCAATCCATAATCAATCACTGAGAGGATCAAGTGCTGGTATAGTGTGAAAAGCATTCTCTGCTCTGTGTCCATTGCAGCCATAATTTTAAGTGCATTGAGTCCCTTTTGAGACCTTGTCACAACCGTCTCCACATGGTCCTTGAAGGACAGGCTCCTGTCAAATGTGATTCCCAGATACTTCAGTTTGTTCTCTCTGTTGACGCTTCTACCATCTATCGTCAGGCTTGGGACACCAGCTTTCACAATCCTGTTGTCCAGAGTTAGTTAGTTAGTTAGTTACTTAGTTAGTTAGTTAGATGTTTTGTTAGTGTTTGATGTATTTGTCCAGCTACATCAGTTTTATCTCATGCTATGGTGTTGATTTGTTCCAAACTCGTGTACAGCATTTTCTAATTGTTTTCCAGTTGATAACGCCCAATGCGTTTGGTTGGAGGCAGCCATGGACTACGAATGGGACAATGGACCCTGCCCGACGGTGTATCGATTCATCTGAGCGGGCGCATAACAAAGATATGTGAGTTGGTACATTTGGTGTGTCTCTTTGTTTTGAGTAACCTGAGAGCAAACATGTAGTGTAATTTATGGTTATGTCTGCCTGTGTGTGTGTGTGAGTGTGTATATATATATATATATATATATATATATATATATATATATATATATATATATATATATATATGATTGTGTATGTATGTGTGAGTGGATGAGCGTGTATGTCTGTGTGTGTGTGTCGGTGGGTGTCTGCCTGAAGGTCCTTAACTATCTAACTGACTGACTGATTGACTGACTGTCTGACTGTATAACTAACTAACTAAATAACACTATAATTAACTAACTAAGTGACTGATTATCTAACTAACTAACTAACTAACTATCTAACTAACTAATTACTAACTAACTAACTAACTTACATACTAACTGACTAACTAATTAACCAACTAAATGACTAACTAACTAAATAACTAACTAACAAATTAACTGACTAACTAACTAAATAATTTACAAACTAACTAATTAACTAACTAACTAACTAACTAACTAATTAACAAACTAACTACCTAATTAACTAATTAACGAACTAAATAACTAACTAACATACCAGCTAACTAACTAACTAACTAACAAACTCTGAACAACAGGATTGTGAGAGCTGATGTCCCAAGCCTCACTAACTAACTAACTAACTAACTAACTAACTAACTAACTAACCTAACTAACTAACTAACTAACTTACCAACAAACTAACTAACCAACTAACTAATTAACTAACTAACTAACTAACTAACTAATTAACGAACTAAATAACTAACTAACTTACCAGCTAACTAACTAAATACTAACTGACTAATTAAGTTTCTAATTAATTAACTAGGTAACTAACTAACTAACTAACTAACTAACTAACTAACTAACTATTTAACTAACTAGCTAACTAACTAAATAACTAACTAACAAACTAACTTACTTACTTACTAACTAATTAACTAACTGACTGATTAACTAACTGACTGACTGTCTAACTGACTAACTATGTAACTAATTAACAGACTAACTGATTAACTAACCAACTTACTAACTAACTAACTAACTGAATAACCAGCAGACTAATTGACTAAATAACTAACTAACTAACTAAATAACTAAGTAACTAATTAACTGCCTAACTAACTAACAAACTGTTTGACTGACTGACTGACTGACTAACTAACCAACTAACTAACTAACTAACTAACTAACTAACTGACTGACTGACTGACTAACTAACTAAATAACTAACAAACTAACTGACTGACTAACAAACTCAATAACTAACTAACTAACTAACTAACTAACTAACTAACTAATTAACTAACCAACTGCCTTACTAACTAACTAACTAACTAACTAACTAACTAACTACCTAACTAACTAACTAACTAACTAACTAACTAACTAACTAATTAACTAACTAATTAACTAATTAACTGAATGACAAACTAACTAACTAACTAACTAACTAACTAGCTAACTAACTAACTAACTAACTAACTAACTAACTTACTTACTTACTTATATACTTACTTACTAACTAACTCACTAACTAACCAATTGACTAACTGACTAACTAACTAACTAACTACCTGACTGACTGACTGACTCACTCACTCACTCACTCACTCACTGACTCACTGACTGACTAACTAATTAACTAACTAACTAACTAACTATCTAACTAAGTAACTAACTAACTAACTAACTGACTGACTAACTTACTAACTAACTAAGTGTGTGTATTTAGTACCGTTTAGTTATTACATTGTATTATAGCTTTTAATGTACATATATTCCATTTTGTATGTTTGTTTCTTTATGATTGTTAATAATGCATATGTGTATTTGTTTTAGAATTATATTACATTTGCAGCAATGCTTTCTTGTGATTTATGTTACATTAATTCACATGACGTATTTTATAATATAATAGTGTTTTATATTATCTCCGTAACACTTTATCTCTTCTGTGTCCTAACATTATAAGTAAAGTAAAAGAAAATGATATAAAGTAATGTAAAATAGGGTAAAATAAATTAAATTAAAGTAAAGTGATTTAAAGTAAAGTAATGTAAAGTAAAGTAAAGTGGTGTAAAGTAAAGTAAAGTAATGTAATGTAAAGTAACGTAAAGTGATGCAAAGTAAAATTAAATAAAGTAACGCGATGTAAAACAAAATGAAGTAAAGTGGAGTTACGTAAAGTAAAGTGAAGTAAAGTAAAGTAGCATAAAGTAAAGTAAAGTTAAGAAAAGTAATGCAACGTGAAGTGAAGTTAAGTGAAGTGAAGTAAAGTAATGTGATGAAAAGTAAAATGAACTAAAGTAATTTGAATAAAAGTAAAGTAAAGTAAAGCAAAGTAAAGTACAGTGAAGTAATGTAAAGTGAAGTAAAGAAAAGTGACGTAAAGTGAAGTAAAGAAAGGTAACGTAAAGTAATGTAACTAAAGTAAAGTAAAGTAAAGTAAAGTAAAGTAAAGTAAAGTAAAGTAAAGTAAAGTAAAGTGAAGTAAAGTTCCGGATCCTGTGTCACACGACTTGAGCAGCTCTAGGTATATGATTGTGACCTCATTATATTTACATCCAATCCACGCTGGAATACCACACGGGCTGCTTTACCTTCCCTGAACATTTCCTGATACACATTCTAGTCCGGGTGGACCTGCGAGGATGGTCAATGATTAAAATAAACAGAACCATATAACCACTGCTGGTCTCTCTGGCTGTGGGGTTACAACACTTTCTCTCTGTAATCCCGTTTATCACGCAGAGTCTCGTAGCGGAGCGAGAGCTGAGGCGGTTCGACCCCCGCTCGTGACTTGCGGGATACTGAGCCGGCCGCTCAGAAAGCAATGGCAAACTACTGAGCGTAATCTTTCCAAGATATCAACATACAGCTGAAAGATGCTGGTGTTGACAGCTAAGTCCTGTAAAGGATATGCTAAAAAAAAAAAAATATAACCACTGGGCCTTGCCGTGTGTAGAATGGTCCTTGTGTGACTGACCTTGAACCTGCTGAAGTCAAGTATTGATAAGTCCTATTATTTTTCAGCTCCTGCTTGCGGAACCTGGTTAACCGGTGTAGTCTGTAATGACTTCTCGGAGAGCCTGACACTTCACGACTTGACTAGATCAAACGTACTGTAAAGCTACTGTGAAATAAACGCATTTCATGTTGTTAAAGATGTGTTGTTTTCCTCCTTCAATTTTCAACATCAGTGTCCCATGTGTTGTTTTCCTCCCTCAATTGTCAGCATCAGTGTCCGATGTGTTTCCTCTAATCTTGTTACCAAAGAATGTCAGTGGACGTGTTTCTTCTAATTTCATTAACAAAGGTTGGCATACTGCATTTTACATAGACTTAAGGCAATCACGAAAACTTCGGTGCAGAAACCCATGCATTATGGGAAGTGAAGAGTGTTTCTATTGTTAACATAGAAACTAATTCTTGCTTTCTTTCTTCCACTTTGTTTACTCTTTTATATCTTGCAAATGTATAGTTATTTAAGTGTTGCCAGGTTTCTGTACGATATACATAAAATTATGACAGTTGAGTTAAGCGATCTTTGTGACTTTGTGACCATCCACAAGTTACCCTCTGTAATTATAAAGTTACGACAGTTGAATTGAGATATCTTTGTGATCAGCCACATGTTATTCTATATAAAGTTACGATACTTGAGTTAAGAGATATATGTGATCATACAAATGTTACTCAATATACAGTTACGACAGTTGAGGCAAGAGATCTGTGTGATCATGGAAATGTTACGCTATGTAATTGTAAAGTTACGACAGATGAGTAAAGAGATCATTGCGATCATCCAAATGTTGCTCTATATAAAGATACGACAGTTGAGTAAAGAGATCATTGTGATCATCCAAATGTTGCTCTATATAATCGTAAAGTTACGACAGTTGAGGCAAGAGATCTGTGTGATCATCGAAATGTTACGCTATATAAAGATACGACAGTTAAGTTTCTAGACGTCAGTGTTCTCCAAATGTTCTTCTTGTTCCATATTATCCATTGACACACAAGCCCTGGAACAACACACGCCAAGTCCTCCTAACTTTAGCTGTCCAGTGCACGCCAGTGTTCTCCAGATGCTGCTCTATATAAAGATGAGACAATTAAGTTTCTAAACTGCTGTGTTCTCCCTAATGTTACTCTTTATAGAGATCAAACAGTTGAGTGTGGAGACTTCTGTGTTTTCCCTAATGTTACTCTTTATAGAGATCAAACATTTGAGTATGGAGACTTCTGTGTTTGACCCTACTGTTACTTTATATACATATCAGCTGAATATGGAGACTTATGTGTCCTCCCAAGCTGAGTTTAGCCAAAAACCGATACCATAGCATGGAGACATTCCCATATGTCCTCCGTCCTCATCTTTAAATGTCAGCGAAGTGTCTCAACACTAATTGTACCAGTTGTAGCCTGATTATGTTTCCGTCTGATTTGTCCTGATTATATTGATTGTTGTGCAGATCCCCCGTCCACTCCACACAGTTGTAGCCTGATTATATTTCCGTGTGATTTGTCCTGATAACATTGATTGTTGTGCAGATCCCCCGTTCACTCCACACAGTTGTAGCCCGATTGTGTTTCCGTCTGATTTGTCCTGATTATATTGATTGTTGTGCAGATCCCCCGTCCACTCAACACTGTTGTAGTCTGATTATGTTTCCGTTTGATTTGTCCTGATAATATTGATTGTTGTGCAGATCCCCCGTTCACTCCACACTGTTGTAGTCTGATTATGTTTCCGTCTGATTTGTCCTGATAATATTGATTGTTGTGCAGATCCCCCGTTCACTCCACACTGTTGTAGTCTGATTATCTTTCCGTCTTATTTGTCCTGATAATATTGATTATGTGTCCTGATAGTGCAGATCCCCCGTTCACTCCACACAGTTGTAGCCTGATTATGTTTCCGTCTTATTTGTCCTGATAATATTTATTGTTGTGCAGATCCCCCGTTCACTCCACATTGATGTAGTCTGGTTATGTTTCCGTCTGATTTGTCCTGATAATATTGATTGTTGTGCAGATCCCCCGTTCACTCCACACAGTTGTAGCCTGATTATGTTTCCGTCTGATTTGTCCTGATAATATTGATTGTTGTGCAGATCCCCCGTTCACTCCACACAGTTGTAGTCTGATTATGTTTCGGTCTGATTTGTCCTGATAATATTGATTGTTGTGCAGATCCCCCGTTCACTCCACAGAGTTGTAGTCTGATTATGTTTCCGTCTGATTTGTCCTGATAATATTGATTTTTGTGCAGATCCCCCGTTCACTCCACACAGTTGTAGTCTGATTATGTTTCCGTCTGATTTGTCCTGATAATATTGATTGTTGTGCAGATCCCCCGTTCACCCCACACAGTTGTAGCCTGATTATGTTTCCGTCTGGTTTGTCCTGATAATATTGATTGTTGTGCAGATCCCCCGTTCACTCAACACTGTTGTAGTCTGATTATGTTTCCGTCTGATTTGTCCTGATAATATTGATTGTTGTGCAGATCCCCCGTTCACTCCACACTGTTGTAGTCTGATTATGTTTCCGTCTGATTTGTCCTGATAATATTGATTGTTGTGCAGATCCCCCGTTCACCCCACACAGTTGTAGTCTGATTATGTTTCCGTCTGATTTGAACTGATAATATTGATTGTAATGCAGATCCCCCGTTCACTCCACACAGTTGTAGTCTGATTATGTTTCCGTCTGATTTGTCCTGATAATATTTATTGTTGTGCAGATCCCCCGTTCACTCCACACAGCTGGAGTCTGATTATGTTTCCGTCTGATTTGTCCTGATAATATTGATTGTTGTGCAGATCCCCCGTTCACTCCACACAGTTGTAGTCTGATTATGTTTCCGTCTGATTTGTCCTGATAATATTGATTGTTGTGCAGATCCCCCGTTCACTCCACATTGCTGCTCTCTCTCCAGTCCATGATGGTTTATCTGTTTATCCGCGCTGTACACATGATCCAAAATGGCCTTGACCATATTTTCCATATCATGTATCAATACTACACCGTGGTGCCGCCCCAGCCAATCTGTCCGTCTGCTCCTTTCCCACCATACCAGCGTGTCTCTGGGGAAGCACCCCCCCCCCCCCCCCCTCATTCTTTGATTGTAGAACTGTTCTCCCCAATGTTACTCTACATAAATATCAGCAGAGTGTGGGAACGTTATGGTAAGCTGACTAGTTGACTTGCCGATCTCTAGTCAGTCAGTCAGTCATTTAGTCAGTCAGTCAGTCAGTCAGTCAGTTAGTCTAAAAACTATTCTCATTACACATCGCGCCATTCAATCCTTAAGTGCTCGAATTCCCTCCTCATCAAATCCCTCAGCGTGTAGCGGCTAGGGACACCAGTTATGTGTTGGTTTATTAATCTTCTTTGGCTTCCTGCATAGTGTTCTTGTTTAGCCACGCCTCTATTAACTTGCTGTTCTCGCAGTTTGACCATTTTTGTAGATTCACAGTCATCACTTGATTCTGGCAAACGACTTACTTCTCGTAGATAATTCAGTATATCAGCCTAGTCCATGGCTCGTCCGTCCTCCACACTAGCCTACCTGCAAAATTGTTAGCTTGCTCATTTCCTTGTACACCCATATGCCCTGGTACGTAAGTGAAACTATTCTGTGCCAGCCGTGGCTACTCCAGAGACAACAACCACTGCTGATCTCTACGATAGTCAGGAGATTATGAATATCTGGTCAAGTACTTAGAAGCGACATTTAATCATACAGGAGCAGATACACATAGTGAAGCTACATGTTGACGGATTGTCAATACTTGCCGCAGATGCTGAAATTATGCATCTTTGCATGAAGGATAGAGTAAAGAAAGAGAAGGAAGTAGAGGAAAGGAGGAAAGAAGAGGAGGAATTGGAGGTGCAAGAGATGGAAGGGGAAAGAAGAGGGGGAAGAAAAAAGTGGATGGGGAAGAGATGAACGAGGAGACAGAGGAGGGGAAAAGAATTAAGAGAGGGTGAAAGAGGAGAAATTGAGGGATATGGAGACAGCGGAGACATGGAGGAAGATGAATAAGAAAAGGAAGAAGAGGAGCTGGAAGAAAAAGGAAGAATATGATGATGAAGAATAAAAAGAAACGACTACAACAAAATACTCCAACAACAATAAGTATTATTAATGCAGATACTAACAATAGATTGCATGATTTATTGCCGGGCATATGTCACTACATCTCGCCAGGTACATACTGTAGAAAGCACACAACATAAACTAAAGCAATTAGATAAATCGTTTAAACTGAAATATAGACTACAATACACACAATAATGGCAGTTGCCTTTACAAAAGTCATACCGCCGAATTTACGGAGTGGCCATGGGGAGCCCTTTTGGTCCTATTCTAACGGGCATCTTCGTGGCACATTTACAAGAAAAGATCCGATTAAAAACGTGGTCTTCTACCGTCGTTATGTGGACGATATAATAATCATCACACCAGACGCATAATAACATTTCTATGTCTTTGGAACACGAACATAGCAAAACGTTACCGTTCATAGATATTCTAATTCAATGGTTCTCAATCAGGGGAAATTCCTCCTTGGGTGGGGGAGGGGGGGATTAAGACCACAGATTGTCAGAATAAAACTGGCTTCAGGACCACACAAAACTCAGTATATAACGGTCCTCTCTACTGAGAGGTCACGCCGGGCTTCCTCTTCGCTATCTTGTGTCTTTTTATCATTAGTATTCTGTTGGTTTCGTACTTACATTGTGTGGTGACTCAATGCAAAGTGATCATGCATGCACTTCCTCAGTCTGCATTACTGCGCGCCTTTCCGCTTTCTTGGCTCCTTTTCTACGAGTGCCCTTCCTCCGCGCTCTGTAATCTTTAGTTACCCTTTCTTGAATTATGTAGGGCGTTGCGTACAGTTTAAACTTTAAACATACAATAAAGAAGTCTTGTCATGGAAGGACAGGCGTTCTATCTTTGCAGTCTCCCGTTAAGTACCGGCAAGACATTGGCTGCTGTGCTTCTCTAGTTTATGTGGTGTTAACTTGAATCATGATCTCATATATTTGGGCATTCTAAAACACATTTCTTTGCGTCACCTGCAATATCTACTTCTGGCGATAGTAACTGTTAGCGTTCCCAATTCACTTATGAAGAAGTTAAAACAAATACCATCCCAAATTAAAAATAGATGTACATAATTGTCCTACGTCGTCACGAGTATTGTTCACGTTAAGAAGCCAACAATTCAGGAAATACAGCTTATCTCAATTGAGAACTTACATTTTGCCATCGTCAAAATCTCGAATGTCGCTGACGAAAAGAGCCAGGCTCGTGCAGGAGACGCCTTGTATTCTCGTTTTGAAGTTTTGTTTATGTGTGTGTAACTGCATGGGTCTTCTGGCTGAATGGCATTTCGGGAATGATTAACAAAATTGTGTAGGTATCCCACGTTGCTGGTTCACATTTCACGAATTGATCGCCAATCATCTCTTATGATGTGAGTTCTCAGGATGATATTGGTTTCAATGATGGGTAGCAATGTACTTGTAATTAAAGTGCGATCAGGTGGAAAAATACACCTTGCTTCTAATTTGGGACGATAAAACTCATGATCGCTTACTTCTTGATTCCAGCTATATTGTGAGATATATAAAATGATTATCTATTAATATCTATTACACTTTCTAAGTGTGGAAATACTTTATTTATAGTTGTTCTTGACTTTTTCCGTTTATATTTATAGAATCTAAAGCCCATGAGGACTCCCCCCCCCCCCCCCCATTGTATGATCATTCATATTTTCATTATGCATTCACATGTATCGTCATAAATTGAGAAGAACAACCTGAGTGTGTTATTTGTGGTAACGGTTTGTCAAATAAGTCTTTGAAACCGACAATGTTGAAGCAACATTTGTTAAATGGCCATCATCAATACAAGGACACAGACAAACCCAATCTTGAACGTCTTGGGAATGCTGTCAACAGGATGAGACTGGATTTAACAAGAGCATTCTAAGAAACACACCAACATGTTAATGAAGATGTATATGTCGTAACACTGCAGATAGCTCAGCAGAAAAAAAAATGCATACAACAGGGTAAACATTGATCACACCTTGTCTTCTCAAGATGGTGGAAACCGTGTTGGGAAATGGATCAAAGAAAACACCTGCAGCTGTTTCATTATCAATAAATACTCTTCAAAGAGGGATCAACCATGTGGCCATTGGCATCAAGAATCAAGTTGTGCAAGAGATCAAGTCTGCAGCATTTGGGCTCTATCCATTTCAAATTGATGAATCGACTGATGTGGCATCGTGTTGTCATTGATCTTGTTTGTAAGGTACGTGCTTTCAAGATCATTTAAAGAAGAATTTCCTGTTTGTTCTCCTCTTGACACAACTACCAAGGCCGCCGATATTTTGGAAACAGGTTTCATCTTTCCTTGAATCAGAACACTTTGTTTATGTGATATTATTTGTGGGTGCTGTACAGATAGAGCACCAGCTACGATGGGGACCAAAATCAGAATGTCAAGTTACTGAGACGAAATGTGCCTTAAAATTGAAAGGCATTCATTGCATGTTCCATCGTCAGACACTGGCCTCCAAAACACTTCCAGCTCTATTAGGGACGGTTTTGGAACAAACCGTTAAGATATTGAATTTTGTCAAAGGATGAGCTCTAAAATCACGGCTTTTCAAGCAGTTATGCATTGGCATGGATGCAGGTTACCATTTGCTTTTTTTCCACACACATATTCGATGGCTGTCAAGATGAAATGTAAATTTCTCGAGTATATGAGCTGAGAGAAGAGCTCAAACTGTATTTGAAGCTAGGTAATAAGGCATTTTTTTTGTTGTCTGGCTGGATGATGAGAAATGGGACGATGGATGTATGGCAGGCCTGCGGGGCGGCACCAGGCGTATGGACTCCTGCGGGACATCCCTTGCCTCTTCCCTAGCAAGCAGCCAATGCTAGGGTCACCGTTTATTTCCTGCAATATCAAAACTTTACCTATGGATTTATTTAAACACGGGAACCGAGGAGTAGACGTAGCACAACAAAACAGTCGCAAGTGAAGTAGACTGCATCAGCGTACTGCCTACATGTCATGGCGTTGTCTGTCATGACGTTGTCTGTCATGGCGTTGTCTGTCATGGCGTTGTCTGTCATGGCGTTGTCTGCCATGGTGTTGTCTGTCATGACGTTGTCTGTCATGGCGTTGTCTGTCATGGTGTTGTCTGACATGGTGTTGTCTGTCATGGCGTTGTCTGTCATGACGTTGTCTGTCATGGTGTTGTCTGACATGGTGTTGTCTGTCATGACGTTGTCTGTCAAGGTATTGTCTGTCATGGCTCTGTCTGTCATGGCTCTGTCTGTCATGGCTTTGTCATGGCTCTGTCTGTCATGGCTCTGTCTTTCATGACGTTGTCTGTCAAGGTGTTGTCTGTCATGACGTTGTCTGTCATGACGTTGTCTGTCAAGGTGTTGTCTGTCATGGCGTTGTCTGTCATGGCGTTGTCTGTCATAGCGTTGTCTTTCAAGGTGTTGTCTGTCATAGCATGGTCTGTCATGACGTTGTCTGTCATGGCTCTGTCTGTCATTGCTCTGTCTGTCATGGCGTTGTCTGTCATGACGTTGTCTGTCAAGGTGTTGTCTGTCATGGCGTTGTCTGTCATGACGTTGTCTGTCATGGCGTTGTCTGTAATGACGTTGTCTGTCATGACGTTGTCTGTCAAGGTGTTGTCTGTAATGACGTTGTCTGTCATGGCGTTGTCTGTCATGGCATTGTCTGTCATGGCGTTGTCTGTCAAGGTGTTGTCTGTAATGACGTTGTCTGTCAAGGCGTTGTCTGGTAAGGCGTTGTTTGTCGTGGCGTTGTCTGTCACGGTGTCTGATGGTTGTGACCGGGTTTCCCCGAAGTTAGACTTAACTTGCATGACATTTACAGGACGGCGCAATCAAGCTCAGCAGTTATTGTCTGTTTGAGATGTACATATAAGTGTAATTTCAGTAGTTTGCCATTGCTTCCTGAACAGCCTACGACTCATACCACCGAAATCAACGCAAACCGGTCTGCTTTGAAATCGCCCATAGCTGATTTCTAACCCTCGACACGGTATGGTCATTCAATCACCCAGGTACCTTCACCACAATAACGGTTCACCCAATGGATGTCCAACACTGCCTGTCGCTAGCCCTGACTACATTCTGTCAAGCTGCTTGCTGTTCGTCCATCTCTTGATGTTATCTTCTCACTTGTATCATTGCTACCTCATGCTAGCTTGCCTTCAACCTAACATTCCAGTATGGTTTTTATAAAAGAATTATGTTTTTTAACGAGGCCTAAATATTTCACTTTTTTCATTTCATTTCTTTCATCAGCTCTCTTCTCATTCCCAGTTTTTCTAGAACCTCTGTATTTGATTGTTTTTGTTCAAATGAAACACGACATATTCTTCTGTATATCTACATCTCAAGAGCCACAATATGACTTTCTGTTTGCTTATTCAATGTCCACACTTCCACGCCATTTGGTAGCGTTAAATATGCATCACATTTCACTATTCTCATTTAAATGTGTTTTTACTCTCTGTTAGTCATTAGCCATTAGTCGCGGTTCCAGCTTCACAACACCGGGTTGTTCCCATTATGCTCCGTTCCTGTACCAGTGAATATCACACAAAATGCTCCTCACTGCCTCACAGGTACCTATACTCTCTCTAGATGTTAATACTGATTTCATGATGTTGAAAGCATTGTTGGCCTTTCCTATTCTCTGTTTTATCTCTAACTTCTACCATTATCACACGTCCAAGATAAGAAAAACGTGTTGCTTGTTCTAGTATCTCCCCGTTTTCTCTTAAAGGAGAGACAATTAGTTTCCTTATATTATATCAGTCTATGATCAATTAGTATATATTATTATTATTATTATTATTTTTAAAGTTGCATATCCCTTACAGGACGTTGCAGTCAACATCAGCATTTTTCAGCTACTGTTGATGTTCTTAACAAGATTACGCTCAGTAGTTTGCCAATTCTTTCTGTGTGGCCGGCTCACGTACCCCGTAAGTAACAACCGCGACGCGATCCGCTACCGAATCTCGCGCAGCTGTTTTCCTCACGTGGATATACGGGATTACGGAGAAGGTCGTTAACACCTTCGCCAGGGAGAACGGTAAAATATGTGAATAATGTGTTTTGCATTGTAGAATTGTATAGTTCGTTAGCTCAATGCACAAGTTGCAATAGTATCGCTGTTAAAGTAGTTACCGTGGGAGACAATTATGGACACCGTATCTGTATAATCTACAAAGGGATTCAATAATAATAACTTCTGCTTTCGAAAACATCCGAAGGTTTTATTTAAATTACTACATAAGTATATAATCAGCTGTGGATCTCTAGTTTAAGGTAACTAGTCGTTATCAGAAGACAACAGATATTTGGAAATGTGTTTATTGTGTGAAATACACGACATGTGATTCTCTTTAACACATACTATCTTACACCAACGTCTGTGTACGAGGCCAACAATATATCAGCTGTTAACTCATGTTTTTCATATTGTTGATTTTATTGCAGCCATTAATTCTTGGAAGATATATTCTGGTTTGTAGTTAATACGTTCCTCTAACATTTGAAAGTGTGTTGATTTTAATCTGAAGGAATAAAAAAGATATTTGTGCACTTGTACCACAAAAAATTTTTTTTTGACAGGTTGGTTCTAACAAGTTTACTGCCATTTTCCTCATTACCGAATGGTGATGATGGTATTGGCGGGGTTGGAGCCGATAGGTGATGGGGGTGGCAGGGGAATTAATAATGGTATACTATCGTCTTGTTGTTGTTTGCATTTGTTTTTCGTTTACCACCCCCCCCCCCCTTCCCCACTTCAAATGTAAAAATGTTGGGAGAAATGTTGTAAAATGTGTGCATACACTTCCACATGCAATGCTCTGTAACCCCTGACCTATTCACTGCCGCCCTATTTGGGACCGGAATTCGGAAGAGTGCCGTATGTTTCGTTAACACAACGCACAGAATACAATATTTAGCTGTCATTTTATTTATCAAGGGATACAATCATATACACAGTGCATTATAGGCTACAAAGGGATATAATAATAACTTCTTGTTTTGGAAAATATCCGTAGTCTGTTTATTTAAATATATAATAAATATACAACCAGCTGGGAATCTGCTAATGAAAGATAACTATTCGCTATCAGAAGACAACAAATATTCGGAATGTTGTGTGTGTCTGTGTGTGAAATGAAGGACGTGTGGTGTCTTTGACACATAATATCCTACTCCAATGTCTGTGTACAAGGCTAACACTGTGTCAAATGTGATTTCATGTTGCTATATTAGGACTGTTCCTTCGGGCACTTAATGTTTGAAAATATTTGTGTCAGGTGCACAAAGTGTGCCTTATAATAGATTATGGTTAGGCTACTATTAAAGGTTCGCGTTATAATATTTCAGTTACAAGAAAAGGTCATTTGTAGATCACACGCTGGCAAGTTGTTATATTCGATTAACATGGCAGCAAGAATACAACACCAAACACTTAATGGCCCACTAAAATACATTTTTTTTTCTTATAGTCCATCCCTTGTGGTGTTAGTGATCACATCTGCTTATAATCGTCTCCCTAGTGTGCTGCTAATCATATCTGGTACTGATGATCCTCCATGCCATGACGTGAAATTGACCAGCATCTTCTCTCGTGGTGTATTTGTCCTCTATGTCGCGACGTGACATTGTCCAACATCTTCTCTCTTGTCGTGTATTTGTCCTCCATGCCATGTCGTGGCATTGTCCAACATCTTTTCTCTTGTCGTGTATTTGTCCTCCATGCCATGTCGTGACATTGTCCAACATCTTTTCTCTTGTCGTGTATTTGTCCTCCATGCAATGACGTGACATTGTCCAACATCTTTTCTCTTGTCGTGTATTTGTCCTCCATGCAATGACGTGACATTGTCCAACATCTTTTCTCTTGTCGTGTATTTGTCCTCCATGCCATGTCGTGGCATTGTCCAACATCTTCTCTCTTGTCGTGTATTTGTCCTCCATGCAATGACGTGACATTGTCTAACATCTTCTCTCCTGTCGTGTATTTGTCCTCCATGCCATGACGTGACATTGTCCACTATCTTCTCTCTTGTCGTGTATTTGTCCTCCATGCAATGACGTGACATTGTCCACTATCTTCTCTCTTGTCGTGTATTTGTCCTCCATGCCATGACGTGACATTGTCCAACATCTTCTCTCTTGTCGTGTATTTGTCCTCCATGCAATGACGTGACATTGTCCAACATCTTCACTATTATCGTGTATTTGTACTCCATGCCATGTCGTGGCATTGTCTAACATCTTTTCTCTTGTCGTGTATTTGTCCTCCATGCCATGTCGTGACATTGTCCAACATCTTTTCTCTTGTCGTGTATTTGTCCTCCATGCCATGTCGTGACATTGTCCAACATCTTTTCTCTTGTCGTGTATTTGTCCTCCATGCAATGACGTGACATTGTCCAACATCTTTTCTCTTGTCGTGTATTTGTCCTCCATGCCATGTCGTGGCATTGTCCAACATCTTTTCTCTTGTCGTGTATTTGTCCTCCATGCCATGACGTGATATTGTCCAACATCTTCACTATTGTCGTGTAGTTGCAAATTTTAATTGATTCAGTGCCACATGACAATATATCGTCACATGTGACTTCCCATTTTAACAAAAATACGATATAAAGACAAACATGGGTCAACGTGTTTATGGTTTGTTTCGTGGTATCTTCCGCAATGTTAATGATCCATGAACGTTGATTTTCAGGCCGTTACAATCAACCCCATCATTTATGGACTGTTTATGATTTACTTTCTGGCGCTGTGGTGAAGGGGTTACAGGCTCAAATCGCAATCCCACATTCGAAACCCAGCTGCCGGCGATTTGAAGGCAGACCCCATTGCGCTGGTTTCATACAGGTATGAGTGCCGGTCGTTCAGAAATCAATGGCAAACTACTTGGCGTAGTCTTGCCAAGAAATCAAAAAAAAAAAAAAAATTATGTCAATGACTGAGACTTTCTATAAAAGATACGCAACTAACTAACTTGTGATTTACTAGGTAAGGAAAGATAAGTAGTTTTCCACTTCCGTCTGAACGGCCGATGCCGCATACCATATTATGTAAATGGTAATCTTACCCATCTCCTACAGCTGATTTTCAGACCCTGGACTCGGTGTGTCGGGGAGTTTCGAAACGCAGTTTCAGTACCTCCTAAGCTACAGCACCGGTTGTTGTCTGTTTAGAATTTATTTTAAATAATCCCGAAGCAAGAGTGCCATGTGTCTGTGACGTATTAGGGCATGCCCATGTTATAGGTATGAATGCACGGGGGAACAGGTAGCCAATATTTATCTCCTGTAGCAGACGACGACCTCGGGCATCGAATACTGGTCAAACCTCATTCATAACATTACTAGCGTAACCTCCTAGTGATCACACAATGACACCCGCGCTTAGATGCTTACAAACTGTGGAGAATAGCCCTTGGTCATTGTCACTTGTTTTCCTGAGAGGAAGTTGGAATCAACAAGCACATCTTCAAACTTATTATCTGTTGGGATTATTGACTGACTTTTGTCTACACTCCTCTCTTCTGTCTTCCCTTCCATATATTTATTTCTTTCACTCTCTCTGTTATTCCTTCAACACATACTCCGACAACAGTTCCTTTCAACGATAAACAAAAGATTTATTAATAAAAACTATGTCTGGTGTATGTATGGACTTTGTAAGCGTAGTTGATAGTGTATTTTATTGTTGGTGCCAGAATGAACTCTGAATGTCTATCAGCGGTGTTGCTTCTCGCCCATTCATTCTTCAAGATCACAGGACAACACATCAAACAGGACAGAGCTCACCCTGGATGATCCGGATGCTTGAGTCTGATGATAAATCCGTTATTGAATGAAACAAAACTGTTCACCACTGATTCACTGTACCGTAATAAAAGTCCCGTAAGTTTATGACTGCGCCCGAGTCTGTTTTATGACGGTAAGTATCCAACATCGAAAAACACCACATCGTCACAGTTCTTCCTATTGTCTTTTATTACTAGCAATGTTTTTACTTGTCTATTCTTTCTTCCCTATGCATACAAGACGTATGTAGTTGTAAGTATCCCTGCTTGCCACAGGTTAACATCTTTTCCTTTTAAGTGTTTTAGTGGTTAGTTAGTTAGTTAGTTAGTCGCAGTTCCAACTTCACAGCAACGGGTCATCCCAATTATGCTCCATTCCTGTGCCAGTGGTATATTCGTTTGAGCATACAGTGTTCTGTATTTGACTTTACTTTATCCCTTCTTCATCTTAAAACATGTCTATGTTCTTTTTGGTTCTAAGTAAGTACTTTATTTGCTCCAGTGTAGTACTCTTCATCTCTTCTCTGATTTCACTAGGAGATTGGAACCTGTGGAGAAGTATAACAGATCCAGTGATAAGCGTCCGCCCTTTACTACTACCTATGCAAGTGTCCTTCTCCAGCCATAATGACAAGGCTTCCGAAGTAAACACCCGCATAAGACATATGAATTCACCAAAGTCTAAACTATCCACTAATAGAAAGCAATGGTAAATGCTATTCACACACATCTATATTCCTATGCTAAAACTATACTCTAATATATTAATACCTTATAATTATCCTTGTCTGAATTGGGGGTACTAATGCACAATAGATACACAAACGTTCTTCCGAACGCCGCACCACCCTTTTCATACTCCCTTGTCTCATGGAAATCAAGAATCACACTAAACTTCCACAAAGAAGTGGCCACTCTTTATAGGTCATTTTTGCCGCATAGTCCTTGACCTTGCTTGACACCTCAAGTCAATACTCCATTATCACCGTTAGTGGAAAATTACTGATCTGAAACTTTTCCGTTATTTTATAAAACCCTCATTGTTTTGTTCCTTCCCTCTGAGTCCTATAGACCGCAATATGCTGTGGAAATTTTCCTCAGTAACCCATCTCTCCCCCTCCTTCTCAGCCCCAACTCTCTCTCCACACACAACTGACACTATCTGGGTTTTTCAATCCTGTCTTTATCACCTGACCGCGATCCTGTCCAATAGTGCTGTCTGCCTTTGTCGCAAACCTATTTGTCCACGCGACAGGTTACCTGTACTGTCGGTGGGCACTTCCGTGTCTTGACCTATAAACACATGCGCCTGGTCACTCAACCCGACATTTAGTGATGTTTTTGACCAGTGAATTAACCTCGTCATCCTACACTCTCGTTGACCTGTGCCGCTGTTATTTCTACGTTCACACTTCAACCCGTTAACATTAGGGGTCATTGACTCCGGTCACACCGTTGTTGGTTATCCTTACTGTTTTGTTTGTTAACCCTTCTCCTACCTGGTTAGTCGGTGTATAAGTCGTCTATCTGGGAATCATTAACTCTCAGTATTCCACGACATAGGCCCCCTCTTAAGAGATTAGACCGCGTGAATCTTTCTCACTGTAGGCTTGATTCCCATGATCCACAACCCTAGTCTTCTTCCTCCGGAGCTGGATGTCTGGATAAGAAATCTGCTCCTGCATTCTCCTTACCAAGGATGTATTCCACTGTGAAGTCCAGTTGCAGCAACAACGTCCATCACATCCACCGTGCGTTGGGCTTCTGCGAAGTAGCTATTAACATCACGTGTTGATGATATGATTGGATCCTCACATGGCTCACCTCATTATCCAGTAGGCGCTCTAATTGACACCCTACTATACTACTCACGACTTAAACTAGTGTTGGCTCCTCGCTCCTGTACGTCCGGTCGACCTACTTTCGACTTGCGTCAGCGACGGCTCACAATACAGACGGATTGTCCTATCCTGATTGTAACACTGCTTCCATGTCCCCTTGGTTTCCCCCGGCTTTGCCTCTGGGGATGTTCCACCTCGTCCTCGATGGACCGAGTCGTCTTTCCCAAATCTCCTGGACTTTTGCTTCCAGGACCATCTTGGGCGATATTGTATCTGGTCAGTCAATCTTCGGTTGGAGTCCTGGGTAATTCTCGCTTTTCCCGACGTTACCCACCCCTTCTGAACTTGGTTACCGGTGAAACTTTCACTCTTGTCCTTTCCCTGACTTGTGATTTCCCTCCTCCTGTCGTTGGGTAAATCTGACCTATCACGTACTGTCCCATAGGCCCTCCTATGTTGTACTGGTGATCTCTGGTCTTGGTCTGGACTGGTAACCTTTGTCCCAATGGCTGCCATCACCATAAAGTTCGAAGCTTTGCTCCCGGATCTCTCTTCATATTTCCTAATGAGATGTCTAGGGAGATTTTTCTTCTCTTCCCCGATCCGTATTTTGTAGAGGTTCTTGGACACCACCTTTTCCACAGGATAAGGTCCTTTCCATCCTACTTGGAGTATATTGGTCCCTGCTGGACTCCACACTTCCACTTTGTCTTCCACTTTAAGAGCTAGTTTCCTCTTAATTCGCTTGTTGGGTGGTGCGTTCTGGCACTCCGAACAAGATTTCACCCACCGGCGTACATCACCTGTCATTCCTGGCCAGCAATAATGGCCGGAAATTTGCTGCAATGTCTCTCTGACACCCATATGTCAATTCTCGCCTATGATGTGTCCACTCTGAAGAATGTGAGGACGGTGGGTCTCTGGAACCACCCACTGCTCGTGCAGGTTATCTCCCCCGCCCAGCTCTCCGATAGAGTAGTCGATTCTTCAGAAAGTACTGTCCCCGTTCTGGTCGCTCAGCACTTCTTTGCAGCTTCCTGTAGCAAGGACGCAACGTAGTATCCTTCCTCTGGGCAGTATGAAATTCTCCTATCCCTGAGTTGTCGCATAGTGTCTCTGCCTCTTTTTCCTTCCCTTCAGATCCACTGACTACTGTTCCCTTGTGGGTTGGCTGTTTGGGCATTCCCAAAAAGACATATTTCGTACCAATGATCATGGGAAATAAGGAGTCAGATAATACAGCAGCTGGAATACTGCCCGTGACGTACCTGGATTTAATCTCCACCTTGGCGATTGGCAGCGTCATGGTAACAGCACTCCTCATTGCCGGCTGTATCTCTATGGTCTCCCCTGTAAGTTGTCTGGGCGTACCAAGCTGGCGTCTATCACAGCTTCCCCATCCAAACCTGTATCGTAGAGACAAACAACCTGCTGACCATTGACTTCAATCAGTTCAACCACAGGTGGTCTCTCTTGGTCCTGAGTGTCTTTCATCTCCTTGACCGTTTCCTTGCCTTCCTCTTTTGATTCCTCGAGGTTGGTTACGCAATTGGCGTCTTTTGCCTTGCATCTGCAGTCCACAGTATTATGTGTTATCGACTGGCAGTGTGTGCACCCTGTTCCCTTCCTAGGTTTCCGTGTGTCCTTTTTGTTCCTTTCTCCTTCGCCGACCTCAGCCTTGTCTGTGATCACCGATGTAGGAATCACTTTGCATGCTGCGAAGTAAGAACTTTTAGGTTTCGATCTGCAGTCCTTCGTGTTATGAGATGGTACCTTGCAGAATGAACACCACCTCTCAGACCACTGTCGTTTCGCTGGAGAATTCGAGGTGTTCTGGTTTCCTTCCTTCACCTTCTCTGAACTCTCCATTGACGCCTTTATATAAGGTTCCATTTTTTTTCCTTCCCAATTCTTAGGTTTCTTTTTCTCTTGTTTCTCCTGACCTTTGGTTTGAATACTGAGTTCCGCAGCCTCCCCATGTACCTCTATGAATCGTTCCGCCAGCTTATTCACAACATCAATCCGTTCCGCCCCTTGTTCTCCCAAGAAGGTTCTGAGAGGTTTCGACATTTGCTTTCGCATCTGGTCGACCACCATCATCTCTTCGAGACTCTCATAATCCCTCTTGAATTCTGCCAAGTCCATCCATTTCTGGAGATAGGATTTCAGCCTTAGACTGTAGGCGGCGAATAGCTCTCCCGGCTCTCGTCTAGACGATCTAAACTTCTTCCTATACGTTTGTGCTGTGACTTCATAATGTTTCATCAAAGCGGCTTTCAATTCCTCGTACTGATTTTCATGTCCTGGTGGTAGGCGTGTGTAGACCTCGTACCCTGAACCACGTAAGGCCTGGGATAATTTAAGAGCCCATCGGGTTCTATCTAGTCCCATAGCGACTGCCATGGCCTCGATCCGATCCAAAAACTGGTATATCGTCTCTTTACTTTCATCAAAGACCGCCAAGGGAAACTTCATGGCATGGTAACCCTGCCCAATCATGTGGGTTGCCCCAGGTGAAGATGAACTTCCTTCTGCTGCATCTATTTCACCCTTAGTTTGTGTCTTGAGTTCTAACTCTTTCAAGCGGTATTCATGTTCCATTTCTTGTATCCTGGCATTCTGTTCCATTTCCAGTTTCTTGGTCTCCTGGTCCATTTCCAGTCGCTTGGTCTCCTGTTCCAGTTTCTTGGCCTCTTGTTCCATTTCCAGTCGCTTTGTCTCCTGTTCCAGTTTCTTGGCCTCTTGTTCCATTTCCAGTCGCTTGGTCTCCACCTCTATTCTTCTCACTTCCAACTCGGCCTTTCGCTCTTCTCTTTCCGCTTGACGAATTTCCCTCTCTCGTTCCTGTATGTAATCAGTTAATTCCGACCCAGCTAAACCAATTGCCTCTCCGTTTGCATTCAGTTCAGCGGTAGTTATTTTGGGAGTGGCCATAGTTAAAGCAGGTAGGTCCGCAAGTTGAGTAAAGACACCTCAAGGCAGTAAAGAAGTACTCACTATAACCAGATTGCTATTATAACCTATATCAATTATCTATGTCTATTAAATATTATAAATCTACAACACCACACAGTACATCACAACCACTCTCTCATCCACAAAGGGAGATATAGGATACAGACTTATGTAGACGTGTGACCGTGTGACTAGGTATGTAATGTGTCTTACCACCTATCCACATTCACTCTGTCTGGAACTATCTCACTGTAAAGTCACCAGCATTAATGAAATGTTTCTACCATAAATGTAATGGCACCATATATCCAATGGACGTCCTTCCATTAAAAGTCATCAATGTATACTTATATTTATTCCAATCAGTATGTCCCAACATGCAGGTACTCCGCTATGCCTGTGCCAATATGCAGGTACCCCTCTATACATATGCACTGTTATGTCCAGGTCATATGGGTATTATTTTCTAACTCGCTGCTCCACCAATTATGTCACTTGTTTTCCCGAGAGGAAGTTGGAATCAACAAGCACATCTTCAAACTTATTATCTGTTGGGATTATTGACTGACTTTTGTCTACACTCCTCTCTTCTGTCTTCCCTTCCATATATTTATTTCTTTCACTCTCTCTGTTATTCCTTCAACACATACTCCGACAACAGTTCCTTTCAACGATAAACAAAAGATTTATTAATAAAAACTATGTCTGGTGTATGTATGGACTTTGTAAGCGTAGTTGATAGTGTATTCTATTGTTTGTGCCAGAATGAACTCTGAATGTCTATCAGCGGTGTTGCTTCTCGCCCATTCATTCTTCAAGATCACAGGACAACACATCAAACAGGACAGAGCTCACCCTGGATGATCCGGATGCTTGAGTCTGATGATAAATCCGTTATTGAATGAAACAAAACTGTTCACCACTGATTCACTGTACCGTAATAAAAGTCCCGTAAGTTTATGACTGCGCCCGAGTCTGTTTTATGACGGTAAGTATCCAACATCGAAAAACACCACATCGTCACAGTTCTTCCTATTGTCTTTTATTACTAGCAATGTTTTTACTTGTCTATTCTTTCTTCCCTATGCATACAAGACGTATGTAGTTGTAAGTATCCCTGCTTGCCACAGGTTAACATCTTTTCCTTTTAAGTGTTTTAGTGGTATATTCGTTTGAGCATACAGTGTTCTGTATTTGACTTTACTTTATCCCTTCTTCATCTTAAAACATGTCTATGTTCTTTTTGGTTCTAAGTAAGTACTTTATTTGCTCCAGTGTAGTACTCTTCATCTCTTCTCTGATTTCACTAGGAGATTGGAACCTGTGGAGAAGTATAACAGATCCAGTGATAAGCGTCCGCCCCTTACTACTACCTATGCAAGTGTCCTTCTCCAGCCATAATGACAAGGCTTCCGAAGTAAACACCCGCATAAGACATATGAATTCACCAAAGTCTAAACTATCCACTAATAGAAAGCAATGGTAAATGCTATTCACACACATCTATATTCCTATGCTAAAACTATACTCTAATATATTAATACCTTATAATTATCCTTGTCTGAATTGGGGGTACTAATGCACAATAGATACACAAACGTTCTTCCGAACGCCGCACCAACCTTTTCATACTCCCTTGTCTCATGGAAATCAAGAATCACACTAAACTTCCACAAAGAAGTGGCCACTCTTTATAGGTCATTTTTGCCGCATAGTCCTTGACCTTGCTTGACACCTCAAGTCAATACTTCATTATCACCGTTAGTGGAAAATTACTGATCTGAAACTTTTCCGTTATTTTATAAAACCCTCATTGTTTTGTTCCTTTCCTCTGAGTCCTCTAGACCGCAATATGCTGTGGAAATTTTCCTCAGTAACCCATCTCTCCCCCTCCTTCTCAGCCCCAACTCTCTCTCCACACACACCTGACACTATCTGGGTTTTTCAATCCTGTCTTTATCACCTGACCGCGATCCTGTCCAATAGTGCTGTCTGCCTTTGTCGCAAACCTATTTGTCCACGCGACAGGTTACCTGTACTGTCGGTGGGCACTTCCGTGTCTTGACCTATAAACACATGCGCCTGGTCACTCAACCCGACATTTCGTGATGTTTTTGACCAGTGAATTAACCTCGTCATCCTACACTCTCGTTGACCTGTGCCGCTGTTATTTCTACGTTCACACTTCAACCCGTTAACATTAGGGGTCATTGACTCCGGTCACACCGTTGTTGGTTATCCTTACTGTTTTGTTTGTTAACCCTTCTCCTACCTGGTTAGTCGGTGTATAAGTCGTCTATCTGGGAATCATTAACTCTCAGTATTCCACGACAGTCATAGGGTAGCAAACATGACGTCTAGTCTATTCAGACAATGGCGAACAAGTGACCGGATACGCTCGCAATGTGCGTTCCCACAATGCCTCGGCACCTAAACATCGACAATAGCAGACTATGTAAACCACTGCTATGGCAAAGTTAGATAACCCCACACACAAGAATATCTCTAACGGGTATGACACTGACATGCACACGCGTGGTCCTTGCTGGCGCTAGGAGTTCGTGCACCGTGTTGAGTTTCTCTGTATGAGACATATAAGTGGGGACTGGAGCACGTATGAAAATATATGTTTGTATTGAGCGGGATCCTTTATTACAAGTGAGCAAAAAACAACAACAACAACAACCTCAGGCCAACGGTCACTCGACAGCTAGAGCCTGTAACACGAAAACAAGACACAGCAAAAGGCAGACGCCAGTAAGACAAGTATGCAATGTGTGTCTATCCTTCACGATCTGAAGTGAAGTTGTCAAGGAGCTTGTGTAATGGCCTAACAACGTTTGATACCGATATGTTTTCCTATTTATGGTTTAAATTTCTATTAATCAATTTATACGTAGACGGTCCAGATGTTTATGAAACAAATAAACTGTAAGAAAAAATTGTGACAACTGGCAAGTTCTGTGGGAGAGAGCTCGGCCAAAGCACGGAGATACATATCTGACGGTCTAGCTACATGGCATAATGGAGACATGACAAGAGAGCTGATCCAAGATTCTGACAATCGAGTGAGATGGCGAAGCATGACCGCCAACTGATGTTGCCATGGAACATTATTATGATGCCACGAAACAAAACAATTAACACGGTGACCCTAGTATGGCGATATATCGTCCTTCTGTCCACACGGGAAGTCCCGTGTAGCGATATTTTATCTTTCGGCACTGAATTAGTTAAAATGTCAGAATTTGCAAATACACGACAAGAGAGAAGATGCTAGACAAAGTCACACCATGGCATTGAGGACAATACACGACAAGAGAGAAGATGCTAGACAATGTCACGTCACGCCATGGGGATCCAAATACACGATTAAAGAGAAGATGCTTTACAATGTCACTGCATGGCATGGAAGACTAATACACTACTGAAGAAAAGATGAAGGACAATTTCACGGCATGGCATGGGGAACAAATACACGCCTGTAGAGATGATGCTGGTCATTGTCACGGCATGGCATGGGGGAAAAATACATGACTAAAGAGAAGATGCTGGACAATGTCACATCATGGCATGGGGCAACACAAGGGACAGATGGTTGTAAACAGATGTGATCACTAATGCCACACGGCATGGACTATAAGAAGAAAGTGTTTTGTGTGGCTATTTAGTGTTCGGTGATGCATTCCTGCTGTCTTGATAATCTCAGGTAACAACTGTTCTGACGTGTGTGACTTATAAATTGATGTAACGGAAATATTAGAAAGTGGGTACTCAACAGTTATCGTATTCTATTAGAGGTACATTTCATGCACCTGTCAAAAATTAATAAGACATCCCTCTTAACTAAGGTATAAAGCATTACAAAGAAGTTGACATAGTGTGTGCCCTTGTTCACAGACATTGATGTAGGATAGTATGTGTCAACGAGAATCACATGTCGTTCATTTCACATATTTAAACAATTTATAAATAGTTGTTGTCTTCTGATAGCAAATAGTTACCCTTCACTAGAATATCTCCAGCTGATTATATTCTTGTAATGTACTTAAATGAATAGGCTTCGGATTGTTCAAAACAAAAAGTTGTTATTGTTGTGTCCCTTTGTTGCCTATAAACTCAATGTGCCCATGGTTGTATCCCATGGAAAATACTTTTCTTTTCTTTTGCATATCCTTTGTTACAGAACATCGCTGTCAACACCAGCATTTTACTGCTGTTGCTGATGGCTTGGCAAGTTTACGTTCAGTAGTTTGCCATTGATTTCTGAACAACGGGATCTCATACAAACACGTTAAAACCCAGCGCGACACGGTCTGATGCCAAATCGGTCGCAGCTTTGTTTCGAATGCAGGAAAATGGGCTGACGAATCGCGCCCACAAGCCCTTAGCCACGCATTTCGGCATGGAATACACTACACAAGTTATAATAGTGTAATTTGTGCATTGAGCTAACGAATCATACCTTTCCACAATGCAAAATAAATTATGCACAAGTATAATAGATACTAATTAATGATAGATAGTCTTTATAATTTTACAGATTCAATACCAAAAATGTTTGGACGAAACAAAAATGGATTACGGAAAATGGGAAGTAGGGGTGTTTCACAGTTATGATTAACAGTTGTTAATATGGTAGCAGACATGTTGTATTACATACCAAATTAAAGGGAGTTGCAGAAGAAAAAACTGGTGTATATAAGCCTATGGCAGATGCGGGAAGTCGCTTAAGAGGATTAATCATCACATGGCACTGAATTAGTTAAAGAACAGAAAAGAACAGCAGGCGAAGAAAGATTTGTGAATGTATATTTCAGGGTTTGTGACTGTCATAAAACCGTCATTTACTGCCTATAATACCTTGTGGTGTAGAACAGGGGGGGTCTTGAGCCTGTGGAATTAGGGCCGCATGGCTAGGTGCAGTCGCCGCGATCTGTGCAGGTTAGAGTTTTCTTTTTGCCGTTCTGATAGCGTGACTGTGTTACTGTATATTTCAAGTGTTTTGACTGTTTATTTCAGGATGTTATTACTGTATATTTCATGGTGCTGTTACTGTATATTTCAGGGTGTTGTGAATGTATATTCAGGGTGTTATGATTGTATATTTCATGATGTTGTGACTGTATATTTCATGGTGTCTTTACTGTCTATTTCAGGGTGGTGTGACATATATTTCAAGGTGTTGTGGCTGTGTTTGTAAGGGTGTTGTGACTGTATATTTCAGGGGGTTGTGACTGTATATTTCAGTATGTTGTTACTGTATATTTCAGGGTGTGGCGACTATATATTTCAGGGTTTTGTTACTGTATATTTCAGGGTGTGGTGACTATATATTTCAGGGTTTTGCTACAGTATATTTCAGGGTGTTGTGACTGTATATTTCTTGAGTTCGTGACTGTATATTTCAGGGTGTTGTTACTGTATATTTCAAGGTGGTGTTACTGTATATTTCAAGGTATTGGTGCTGTATATTTCAAGGTGTTGTTACTGTATATTTCAGGGTGTTGATGCTATATATTTTAGGGTGTTGTTACTGTATAATTCATGGTGTTGTTACTGTATATTTCAAGGTGTTGGTACTGTATATTTCAAGGTGTTGTTACTGTATATTTCAGTGCGAGAATTAGTGTTTGATGCAAGGTCAGGATTAGTGTGTCGTCTGATGATAGTTGCTGTCCAAGTGTAAACAGTGGATGTGGGATTTGTGACCTATCTAAGGTAATGTAGACACGAGATCCCAGGCCAGCCCTGTCCAATGTGTATGTAAATAACAATATAGATCCATGTGGCGTGTGGATGTAAGGGTGACGGGATGTCACATCTGAACGTGTGGATGTGTGGGTGACGGGATGTCACATCTGAACGTGTGGATGTGTGGGTGACGGGATGTCACATGTGAACGTGTGGATGTGTGGGTGACGGGATGTTACATCTGAACGTGTGGATGTGTGGGTGACGGGATGTCACATCTGAACGTGTGGATGTGTGGGTGACGGGATGTCACATCTGAACGTGTGGATGTATGGGTGACGGGATGTTACATCTGAACGTGTGGATGTGTGGGTGACGGGATGTCACATCTGAACGTGTGGATGTGTGGGTGACGGGATGTCACATCTGAACATGTGGATGTATGGGTGACGGGATGTCACATGTGAACATGTGGATGTGTGGGTGACGGGATGTCACATCTGAACATGTGGATGTATGGGTGACGGGATGTCACATCTGAACGTGTGGATGTATGGGTGACGGGATGTCACATCTGAACGTGTGGATGTGTGGGTTACGGGATGTCACATCTGAACGTGTGGATGTGTGGGTGACGGGATGTCACATCTGAATATGTGGATGTATGGGTGACGGGATGTCACATCTGAACGTGCGGATGTATGGGTGACGGGATGTTACATCTGAACGTATGGATGTGTGGGTGACGG
>CAWUFQ010000006.1:0-52500 GCA_963921405.1 Cepaea hortensis | reverse complement strand
TGTCGAACATGTCACACATCGGTGCCCTTGTACACAGACATTAGAGTAGTATATTGTGTGTCAATGAGAATCACATGTCGAACATGTCACACATCGGTGCCCTTATACACAGACATTAGAGTAGTATATTATGTGTCAATGATAATCACATGTCGAACATGTCACACATCGGTGCCCTTATACACAGACATTAGAGTAGTATATTATGTGTCAATGAGAATCACATGTCGAACATGTCACACATCGGTGCCCTTATACACAGACATTAGAGTAGTATATTATGTGTCAATGAGAATCACATGTCGAACATGTCACACATCGGTGCCCTTGTACACAGACATTAGAGTAGTATATTATGTGTCAATGAGAATCACATGTCGAACATGTCACACATCGGTGCCCTTGTACACAGACATTAGAGTAGTATATTGTGTGTCAATGAGAATCACATGTCGAACATGTCACACATCGGTGCCCTTGTACACAGACATTAGAGTAGTATATTATGTGTCAATGAGAATCACATGTCGAACATGTCACACATCGGTGCCCTTGTACACAGACATTAGAGTAGTATATTATGTGTCAATGAGAATCACATGTCGAACATGTCACACATCGGTGCCCTTGTACACAGGCATTTTTTTAAAAATTCGCATATCTTTTACAGAACATCGCTGTCAACATCAGCATCTTTCAGCTGATTGTTGATTTCTTGGCAAGATTACGTTCAGTAGTTTGCCATTGCTTTCTGAGCGGCCGGCTCAGTATCCCGCAAGTCACCAGCGCGGGTAGAACAGCTTCCAATTCTCGCGCGCTGCGAGACCCTGGGTGGATAAACGGGATTACGGAGTAAGTCGTGTAACTCCTCGGCCAGAGAGGCCGTCACACAAACATTAGAGTAGTATATTATGTGTCAATGAGAAGCACATGTCGTACATGTCACACATTTAGCACATAAAATATTCCAAATATTTGTTCTCTTCTTATAACGAGTGGTTACCTTTCATTAGCAGATCCCATATGATTATATACTTATTATATACTTAATTAAACAGACTTAGGAGTTTTGAAAACAAGAAATTATTATTATCGAATCAATCTGTAGCTTATGAAGCCATTGTGATGAGGATTGTGACCCATGGTACTTACTACAAATGCTATAATATTGTAACTTTTTCATTAAGCTAACGAAAGATACATTTCTACAAAGTAAAATACATTATGCACAACTATAATATATACTAATGAATGATAGATTTATAGAACTTAACAGCTTCAATGCCAAAGAAAAGAACAAGGGTAAGTTAATAAGTAAGTCACAAATGGCTGTGGAATAATAACTAAATATGATAACAACTTGAAACCAGTTTATTTTCATACAAACCTTGTCCCTTTATTTCTCAACATAATTTACACCAACATTGATGCATTTATCGCATCGTTGTATCAGTCATCCCAAACCGGCTGCATACAACTGTGTGCCTTGTTTTCATTTACCTGCCATCCCACAGAACTGTGTGACTTACTTATTGACTCGCTCGCGTAACTCTTTTTACCCAGCTATGCACCAATTTCTGGGATAAACATTTGTCAGCATAAACACTGACAACCCACCTTGGCAGTAGACATTTCGCGAATGACGCCGACATTGAATGTAAAGTCAAAACGTGGTTTATAAAACAGAGCATGCAGTTCTATGCTGCCGGTTTGGGAGGACTGATAAAACGATGGGCTAAGTGCATCAATGTTGGTGGAAATTATGTTGAGAAATAAAGGGACAATGTGTGTATAAAAATAAAGTGGTTTCAAGTTGTTATCATATTTAGTTATTTTTCTACAGCCACTTGTGACTTACTTATTAACTTACCCGAGTCGATTTGGACAGAACACAAAATGAATGGCGGAACATGTGAAATAGGAGTGTGTCACAATTATGACCTACACGATATCATTATGATAGCATACATGTTGTATTATATATCAAATTAAAGGAGACTGCTAAGGGACATCTACTGTATTGATATTATAATCGAGACAAATGACAATATTCCCGCCATATATAATTTCATTGCCGATAGGGGAAGTCGCTGCTGGGGTTCGAACCTTGGCAGACAAGTGCAGTAACAACAATGCCACCCAGGCTCCTTTAGTATATTAGTTAGTTGCATATCCTTTACAGGACGTAGCAGTCAATCGCAGCATTTTTGGGCAAGTTTATGTTCGGTAGTTTGCAATTACTTTCTGAACGACTGGCATCCATACCATTTCATAAAGAATACAACGTAAGCCGATCTGCTGCCAAATCGCCCACAGCTGTGTTTAGAACTGCGTCCGTAAGCCCTTCGGCACTTGAGTATATACGGACATTTACAGAAGAGACGTGATTGGTGAATTCCATGGCGCCACACGTCACAAACACACACGTCACAAACACACACGTCACAAACACACACGTCAATTGCTGGAAACCCCATTGAAATAACTTGACAAATATACTGACAGGCATTGGTTGGCACGTGTGGACATAAAGAAAAGAAGCTTTCAAATGTTCTATTTCTTTGTGTTTTCTCTTCTCTATATTTGTGTATGAGTGCCAATGCTGGCCGGGGATTTATTTTAACTCACGTGATGTCTATGGACTCCAGGTGTCAAGCTAGATTAATTGTAAGACGTGTTGGCAAAACTGCACAATGGCTAGTTAATGAGAACAACACAAACGGTGACGTGGATTGCTAATCCCCAATGCAAATATTGTAGACTTCAAAGATTCTAAATCGCTGACAACCTCCACGCGACTGAATGAGCATGTTATGACACTCTCCAAGCTGAGGTAATCAGCTGATACGGACGCAGGTCAGCTAGTTGTTTTCCTTTCTCATCATCCGCGGCCCAGGTGGCATGCATTGTGTAATGACCACTGGCCGTCGCCTTCAGGCGAGGCGTGTTTACATAACGATAACAACGTCGGCGGACGCCCTTCATGTTGCCAATCCCTTGTAGACATCTATAGACTGTTGTAACTGTAGTGGGACTGTTAAATGGAATGCACGCGCCTATTACTTGACCATGAAAGGGTCACTTAACAAAGGTTCCTAATTGCAAAGATGACCACCATATATAAACCATCATGAGGTATGTCCAGTCAGTTCAGTCTGAACACAGCCAGAGTTAGTGTGTGGTCGCATTCTTCTGGAGAAACTTCATATATTTTCGCTTTGTGATTTGGATTTATCATTCTTGAATCAAGGTGTTATATTTTATCATCATGTCTGAATCGATTCTGCGCACTCCCCAGGTGTGGTTGCTAGAAGAGGATGTTTTTACCAAGTACCAGCTCAAAGTTGATGAGGTGTTAGACGAGGCGATGTGCGGGGAGATCGTGCTGGCCATACCCGTGGCCAAACCCGAAGCCAGGAGAGTTGTGAAGAAGTTTACCCTTCTGGACGAGGAACGTAAATTCTCAAACATGCAAGCTTTCGAGGCCGAGGTGCAGTTCATGCAATCCTTCGATCAACCTTACATAACAAAGTGTCTCATTGCAGCTCAGTGCACAGATTACCTGGCAATATGCATGTATTACTACCCTAGAGGAACTTTGGATTCCTACGTCGGTCATCTCACTCCAGACTTGTCGGAACTGTGCATCAGTCAAGTAGCCTGTGCTCTTCGATACTTACACAAGCACAAAGCCGCACATCTTGACGTCAAACTGGACAATATTTTCTTGGACGCGGACTTTAATGCCATCCTTGGAGATTTCGGATTAGCCATAGCGCTAGAACCTGGGCAGACGACAGTGAAAAAATCAGATTGTGGGGGTACACCTTGTTACTATGCCCCAGAAAGAAGAGGGGCTGCCGACGATAAGCAACTGGATCCTTTTAAGGTAAGTTAGTTAATTTACTATACTTTAAAACTTTATTACTCGTCCAACTCATTTATGTATATCTATGTATATTTTCTGTACGCTTACGTAATATGAAAATCATCACCTTTAGCCCATATGTTCTTTTTGAAATTTTATTGTATGCTGTTACACATTTTCTATATCATGTACATACAGTTTAAATTATTTCTTTCATTGAAAGAAGCTTGCTTCTTCGACAAATCCAATACGATTTCTACAGAAATGCGTGGCTGCAATTATGCTCATCACTTCCTTCCTCTCATTATAGTAATTCACCCCCTCAAAATAGCATATCTTGATATATGTATTGATATTTTCCTAATTATACTACTGCCTGCTATCACTGCCTACTATATGCCGCCTTTCTCACAGCATGCTTCTGACATAAATCGTATGTCTTTTAGTGTGAGAAACAATTGTATTCCTTGTACCTTCCATCAACTATCACCTCCCAATGTGCACATTGATCATATTTTTTGGCTTCGATGACGGAAACTGGCCACGTGATCTCATTGTGTGGTGGCCTAGAACCAGTGTCTGCTGTGGGACTACATTTACCTTTTACATTTATTACTTGTGTGTGTGTGTGTGTGTGTACTAAAGAAAGCCGCCTAACACGGTGACTACACGCTTGCCTGAGGCTCCACGCCATGGGTTCGTATCCGCACTGTAACCAATTGTTTAAATGCAACGGGCCTACCAGCTCGACCCAGTCTATAATGGGAAGATATGCTAACCACGTAACCCACCGTCGAACCGTCTGTAGAAATATGGGTATGCTTTAGGACGTTTATAAGGGTGCTTGACTATAGTCTATGTACTAGATTGAATACTTACATTGGCTTCAAAAAATGAGGTTAAAATATAAATAAACTTACATATTCTTTACAGGACGTCACTGTCAATGCCAGCATGTTTTGACTGTTTTTTTTTTCTAATTCGTTCACTCCCTCGCTTTGAACTCAAGCGTATTCCATATACGTGCTACTAATTCTAGTGCCCTGGGCTGTTGTTTGCGTGTAGATTAGCTTTCCCGAATAACTGGTGTCCCTCGCCATCAGGTGAATCCGCTCCGACTTCAGAGGCACTTGTAATTTACGTCCCAAAGTCAAGGACGATAAGTTAACATTTTAGTCCACCTTACCACTGTAAGGGTTTATCCCGCTACCTCGGCATCAGTACGCCGGATAACTAAGAACCAACGCTCGTATCCATTTGGCCACACTGACCCCCATAGGATATTTGTGATTATAAACAAGTTCACTGTCAGTAGTTTGCCATCGCTTTCTGAACAACCAGCACTCATACCATTGTATAAAATAAAAACAGTGCACGGCGGTCTCCCCAACCTGTGTTTCGAAAGCTGAATGCGGGATTGTGAATCGCTTTCGTGGATCCTTCGCCACAGCACGGGGTATAAAAAGGCTAGCAGATAATATTCACAATGGTCTGGACATAGGTAGTAGAGGGAAGGCGGGGACAACATAAAATGTCCACTCCTAACTACAGTATGCCATTGACGTAGAATAGGTGGGGGACTACCACTTTACCGCACGTGTGCTACCGGCACCATAAAGGAAGCTAAGAATAGTATCACTGTAGCCTACCGTGCATGAGATGACGAGGGAAACCTAGTGTGAGATTGCCTACGTCATCTTGTTGAAACTGTGAGCTGAAATATGCAGCTGGTAATTATGAGGAAGTCTACAAAGGGCTTGGTGTGAGTTGTTTGAGGGCCAGATCTCCTTCGGGAGATGAAAGGCAGCAGAATAACACATTGTACATATACGGCTGTATCTGCCAGGGGACTTCATTTTAACAAGAAATAAGCCCACACAAACAAGAACAGAATGGAAGGACCATACATATCTTGAAATAAGCCCATACAAACAAGAACAGAATGGAGGGACCAAACCTATCTTGAAATAAGCCCACACAAACAAGAACAGAATGGAAGGATCAAAGTTACGTTCTGAGTTACTTTTAATGTACATCCCCAAGTCAAGGATCAGAAGCAAATGTTTAAGTTCAACTCACAAGTTTAGGGAGAACCCCCCCCCCCCCCCCCACATCACCATCAGCGTATCGGAAGTATAAGAGCGAGCGATTTTAACATTTTGACCACGCGACTTCCTAACAATGACTAGAGTTTCCCATTCTCCTTTTGTATATTTCATATTTAACTATTCCTATAATAAATCTTGTTTCATCGAGGTCACATGGAAACAGTTATGTTCATGATAGATATTTTGTTCACGTGCAGATGGACGTCTTCTCTCTGGGAGTTGTTGTCACAGTCCTAGATCTCTAGGGGATTGAAACTCGGGCTCATACAGGCAACAAACTCCGTTCAGATACAATCGAGCATCATTTATTTACAGTTATATTACAGTACGCTGGCGAAGTGAGTTTTCACAAGCCAGCATTTAACAAGTTGCGTATCACAGGAGTTTACAATGAACATGATTATCACAACAACTCTAGCAGCTATCTAACATATAATAATGTATGTATAAGACCCCTAAACCACTTGGGTCTGAAACTATCAAGTCCCCTTAAGGTTAGCCCTGTTGCTTCCTCGATGTCCAGTCCGTGTCTGTCCTTCCACACGTGTCGCAATCCGACACGGGTGGTAACTCTCTCTGAGTTTCTCGTGGACCCCGCAATCGGCGGGCCCCATCAGTGTCCACGTGGCTGTGGACCCACTGACCGTTCCTTCGAGAAGGCTCTAGATTATTCGAGCCTTCGGGTGACTCGGTTCTTTCCCTTTAGCTGGATTTATATCCCTTCGCCAGTGTCTCGTTCTTTTAGGTTGGTACCGCCCTTTAGGTGAGTCTGTGACAGGAGTCCCCTTCCCCCCCCCCCCCCCCCCCCCCCCGCTTTGATGGGTTATTCTATGGTAATTAGTTCTGTACTAATTCTGTCACAGTATCACATAAAGTCGGTGTTTGTAGTTTGGTGGATAGTAACTTGGCAACTTACATATCTGCATCGCCAACTCATGTATTCTCCCATACACCACTTTAAGATGATTGCTGAAGAGGTTTCTCTCTTCTATGTTCTTAAACATGCTTATCTGACCGAAGTACCGTGACGTTTCCCAGTTGTTTTTACAACTGCGCCCTTCTCAAGTATCCATATGATACCAAGATATTAAAACTCTATGTGAGAGAGTTCTAACAAGACAAATGTCTTGGCCATTTAAGTACACCTGCAAATCTCGTCTTGTGTATGTATTTCAATACATTTTTACTTCCGTATGTTGTATAATGCTGAATATGTAGTTATGCTGTTGTTTTATCACATCTGACTACGTGTTCCTGTTGGCTTGTTTGTGGATTGAATGATATGTTGCTGTTTTTAATAAAGTGACTGTATTTTAATTGTTAGTGTTCAGTTTTGAGTTTGTCTAACGTGTGTGCTCACTATGTGGTTTCTCCAAGCGTCACGAGTTGGGATATCCTTTGTCATGAATTACCCCAATGTGTGTAATGCATGATCGGGGCATTCCAAACAGTGGCGCTTAGATGTAATGTATTAAACATGTACCAACAATTTAGACAGGTAATACATTTTTACATGAAGACGCAGACAAATTAAAATAAATACGTTTTGCGTACAATTTGTCCGCTCAGTATATCGCTCTCTCATTTAATTCATTCACTCGGTCATTCATCCGTCTTTCATACAAAATAGTATTTTGTTAAAATATATAGATAAAGTTGAGGTAAGTGTTATTGCCCTTAGAAAAATGGATTAGGCGATATGTTCCCTTTAAGGTAACAAGTAATTTTTGTACGTGTAATCAAAAACTGGTTTACAATTTAAATAGCAAAAAATTGTATAAGAAAAATATTTCACCTATGAGTGGAAATACTTGTAATATTATGGTAGAAAATCTACAAGTTATAGGTTGAAATATTTTATATACATAATAATTAAATACAAGTGTAATACATATTACCTAATAGTAACTTAATTAACTAATTAACTAACTCCAACGACGATGTGTGTTGTCCTCCTGTTGTCCGTGTGTCGTGCCCTCAATGTTAACGGTTAATATAGCTGTTTCTTGCATGTTGTAATCGACGTAGTTCTATTCCTGCAGTTTGCGAAGTTTCTTAGCAATAGCGAGTATGCAGTGTTCTTAATCTTTACAGATGACTGTCAGTTCACTGGTTTAAATCATTTCACAGATATTATATATATCGCTCGGATTGTTTTTAACACCTTGGCAATTGGTAAAGTAGGGTTCTCAAAGTGTCATGTTCGTGGGTGTTATACGTCACGTATTCACTTGGGCGTTGTTAATTCTGAATGAAAGTTCTCTAGTAGGTGTAGAGGTACACTGTTCTATGCCACAGACTAAAATATCACAGATTCTTATATGGCGAATAGTTAATGTGCCTAGTGTTCATCTGCTGGTGCATTGGTTTGCCGTGATAAAAAGTCAGCAATAATGTTATCAGTGCCCTTGATATGGCGGATTTCGAAGTCGAAATCCTGGAGAAGAAGACACCATCTTTCCAAACGATGGTTCTTTGGAACACCTTGCTTAAGTACCAGCAGTGGTGAACTATCGGTTAAAACAACAAAATGCGAACCTAAGAGGAACTTAGATAATCGACGCATCCAAAAAAGTAGACTTAGTGCCTCCAACCCAACTGTGGCGTAATGAATCTCTGCCTTTTTCAGCTTGCGGCTGACGTAGAGTATCGGATGTCTCGTGCCTTGATATTCTTGCATCAGGCACCCTCCTATGGCGATAGCACTCGCATCTGTGGTTAGAATAAAGGGTATATCTATGTTTGGTAATCTTAATACTGGTGGGTTAGAAAAAATTGATTTCAATTTGCACATTGCATCCTCTAAGCGGATACTCTTACAACATTTTTCTGGATGATCTTTTGTCAACAGATTAGAAAAAACTGATGTGAGTTCTGCCCAGTTTGGTATAAACTTGGCATAATAGTTTATGAGACCTAATAGGCTTCTCACTTGTTTCTTTGTAGTTGGAACTTCTAGGTTGAGAATTTTTGATACTATTTTATCATCTGTCAATAGTTTGCCTTCGGAGATCCTATGACCTAGGAAGTCTATCCCTTTATAGCCTATTTCAACCTTGGAAGGTTTGATAGTAAGTCCAAAAAGCAAGATTTGGTTAAAGACTTGTTGGAGAGTAAGTAAGTCATGTTTGCAGAATGGATGCATATATCATCAATATAAGATTGCACGTCCTTAATGCCGCGTAATAGAAGTCTGGTTAACCTAACAAATGTGGCGGGAGCGTTCTTGAGACCAAACGGAAGATATCTCCATTCGTACAGCCCAAGGGGTGTAGCGAATGCTGTTATATGCCTTGAAGAGGGTTCTAGTGGCGCTTGCCAGTAACCTTTAGCTAAATCAAGCTTAGAAAATAAGGATGATTGAGACATATTCAAGATGAGGTCTTCACAGCTGTTCATTGGCTCAGCATCTGTCATGGTTATGGTATTTAATTTCCTATAATCTATGCACAAACGAATGGTTTTGTCCTTCTTTTTCACCAGGACAATCGGCGAAGAATATTGGGACATAGATTTCTGTATTATTATATTTTTCTCTAAGTCCAAAATTTCTTTATCTAAATTTGCTTTATAATGTAAAGGAATCGAATATGGTCTACATTTGATCTGTGTCAGATCCGTCAACACAATTGAATGCGTTATTTTGTCAGTCCGTCCATGTTTGTTTGAGAAGATAGTTCTATAGTCGTTCAGAAGAGACAAAATGTCTTGTCGCTGCTGTTGCGTCAATGTGTCAGAGATATGTATGTCATTCATAGTACTGTCGTCGTTCATAATTGGTACTGGAATTTCTGTATTGTCTGAGTCCGTCTGATTTATTACTGACGCTACTGTTTGTAAATTGTCTTCAATGTCATTGTCGTCGTCGTCGAGAGTAATAGTTGTCAATGTGTCGTTAACTTGGTCGTAATTGTCGTTATCCCATATTGTCGGTACCGTAAATATGTTTTCGTCGTCTTCGTTGTCACAAGAATGAGTCCTTAAAGATGCTTCGCTTGTCGGGGTGTCATTCAGTCGGGTAACAGTCGTTTCGTTTCTGTTGTCATTTTTGTCAGTCTGGTTATTGTCATCTGTTAACTGCGTCTGCTTGTTCGTGTCCCTGTCATTCCTAGAATAGTAAGGTTTTAACATATTTACATGGAATATTTTCAACTTTCCATTCAAAGAAATTTCGTAGTCAACTTCCGAAATTCTTCTCACAACTTTAAATGGTCCTTGCCAAGAGGTTGATAGTAAATCTCTCTTGTCAGGTAGTAATAGTAAAATATCTTGATTTGGTTGTAATACAATAGTTTGTTCTTCTATAAACTCGGTGGTGGTAATACTAGGTGAGATGATTTGTAGTGCTTCCTGAAGTTGGTCAGTGTGGGTTTTGTGTGTCGTTTGTCTTGTTATTATATTAGTGTGTTGTGTGTGTTGTTGCACATTTACAGGCTCCATAATTTGTGGCATGATGGCGTCCTCAGTTCGAGGTGTTAATCTGATGGTATCTTTGAAAGTTTCGACCGCCCCTGTATTCTGCACCTCTGTGAATTCATTTTGAATTACGTCATTGGTTGTCTCCCTTGTGCTTTTGGCAGTTTGAGACAAGCACGCGTGGTTTTTCACTTTGGAATCGTTGTTTGATTTTTGGACACAGTTTTTCTGTTCCCATTCTCTGATTTCCTTTTCAGAGCAAGATCTTATGTTGGGAAGATTCCAAAGGATGATTTCGGCGACAGGATTTTCTAGTACTGCGCATAGCACTTGTCCTGATATAAAAGGTGTCCGAATTTCGGCAAGTGCGAGGGGGTATCTTTCGATCGTGCCTGCGAATGTGCGACACCTTACGTATTTGTGTGTGTAGTCTTTGTCACTAACTAATGTTCTCTTAATTCCACAAAGAGTCGCTCCGGAATCTCGTATTAATGTACATTGTTTGTTATTTACAAAACCTGTTGCATAATTTAATTTGCCTGTTGGTGTTAAGGCTGCGTTGGCCATTTCGTTAGCAACTGGGATTGTGTGGCCACATAACAGAGTTGTATCCAACTGAAATTTTGCACAGGTATTACATTTGTTATCAGTGATGGTGTCAATGATTTGTACTGCATTGCCTAACTCACTCGAACTTTCATTCTGGATGTCACATTTGTTCTGTTGTTCAGTTTCTTCATCTGAGGTTGTGTCTATTAATGCGGCATTGGCCTGCTTCAACATATTTCTACCATTACAAACTGATGTAAAATGGCCATAGCTCGAGCAAAAAAAAAAACATTTAACCGCTCTCTGATATGCGTTCCTTTTGTTCTTTTGTTTTTCCACTACCATTTGGAGATGATGTGGATAATTTGGTGATTTGTCGCACATCGCGTACTCTTCGTGTTAGATGACAATACTGACATTTGACTGGTTTTGTGAGCTTAGAGCGTTGTTTGAACTTATATTCATTTGGTTTTGAGTATTTGGTGTTTGTAACCGCTGCTGTTTCATTTTGGCTCATGTTTAACTGGAAAATATCGCGGTTCGCTGTAAAATATGCGCTCCCCTTGGTTTCAATTTCTTGGATAGTTTTACAATCCATTTGTCTCAAAAATTTAGAAAAAGGTGTTGGAATTGTAGTAATAATTTTGTCAATTATAATTAACTCTTTCAGTTTATCATGGTTGTTATTTGTTTTTGCTGAGGTTATCCATTTTGTACAAATATCCTGCACAGTAGACACGTAGTCAATGAAGGTTTGATTAGGTAGAGGGGGTAATTTTGAGAACTGAAGTTGATAGCCTGCTGTATCTAGTGAGAAATGTTGGAGTATTCTTTGCTTTAAATAATCATAATCTTTCCTCATATCTTGTGGAACTGTCTCTATCACTTTTAAGGGCTCTAATGCTAAATTTCTCATCAGAATAAATGACCAGTCGACTTTTGCGACCTTATGGTAAGTCATCAAACACTCGAAGTTCTCTAAGTATGCGCTTATAGAGTCTCCTGAACAAAACGCTTTGACAAGGCCTTTATATTTGTTGTATTTTTGTTCATTTTGTTCTTTACTTCTAATTTTGTTTACCGACATTTCTAAGTTGGAGTCAATTTCCATTTGTTTTAGTTTTATCTGTGTCTCTGCATTTAATTGGGCTTGTTTGGTCGCGGCCTCAAGCTCCATTTTCTTCTCTTCCATTTGCATCTGCATCTTTTTCTCTTCTGCCTCAATTTGCATCCTTTTCTCTTCTCTCTCTGCTTGTATCTTTTTCTCTTCTCGTGCAATATTTTCTGAATGTGTCTTTTGTGCCCATTCTGAAAGTTTTTCTTCTTTATATCCTAACCTAATACCTAATTCAATGCACTGTTCTAATGTTGACATCTTGTAATTTAGTTATTGTTTACTTTCTTGAAATTAAATCCCTTTGAAATTAGTTTGGGTGTACAAAAGTTGGTTATCCCCCCTCAATGTTTACATTCAAATTTATATGAAAAGATTTACTTGGTTACAAGATTAGCATATACATACAAATCAATACATAGAAAAAATGTTACAATGGATGAGGGTGAGCATCGCTTAGGGATGTAATGAGCATGAAATGACACTCATCTTATTTTCCCTGAACTCTCGACTGTAGACTTGTTTTCTCGCCACTGCTGGAGAACAGGTTACATACACGATATTTCGCGGAACAATCTGATGTTGGAATAAAAAAAAATTAGTAACTGTCACTGTAATTGTCACAGTCATGTCAAATATTATAAACATTATCATCAGTTCAAATATTTTTGCAGAGGTACTATAATCGCTCATTCACAGATAGCTGCAAAGTTCTTAACTTTGTCATGTATTAAATTTGACATATAATTTTTTTTTTACTTGGCAAAACCAAGAGCTGTTTGAAAAGTAAAGCTTGTGTATGCCAAAACCGGCGTTTGCCCCCAAATAGCCTGTCACAGTCCTAGATCTCTAGGGGATTGAAACTCGGGCTCATACAGCAACAAACTCCGTTCAGATACAATCGAGCATCATTTATTTACAGTTATATTACAGTACGCTGGCGAAGTGAGTTTTCACAAGCCAGCATTTAACAAGTTGCGTATCACAGGAGTTTACAATGAACATGATTATCACAACAACTCTAGCAGCTATCTAACATATAATAATGTATGTATAAGACCCCTAAAACACTTGGGTCTGAAACTATCAAGTCCCCTTAAGGTAAGCCCTGTTGCTTCCTCGATGTTCAGTCCGTGTCTGTCCTTCCACACGTGTCGCAATCCGACACGGGTGGTAACTCTCTCTGAGTTTCTCGTGGACCCCGCAATCGGCGGGCCCCATCAGTGTCCACGTGGCTGTGGACCCACTGACCGTTCCTTCGAGAAGGCTCTAGATTATTCGAGCCTTCGAGTGACTCGGTTCTTTCCCTTTAGCTGGATTTATATCCCTTCGCCAGTGTCTCGTTCTTTTAGGTTGGTACCGCCCTTTAGGTGAGTCTGTGACAGTTGCCATGTGGTCCTTGGTACTGGAAACAGACCCCGACGACGGTATCGACTACTACTACGAAGCGAGGAAACGACGGGATCTTCCAGAACACACCAGGTATTGCTGGGTTTCTTTGTCATCACGAACACACACAAACATTGACATAACCACACATACACGACTAAGTTAGTTTAAAAACTTAGTTGCATATCCTTTACATGACGTCGCTGTCAACCCCAGCAGTTGTTTTCTGTTGTGATCTCTTGGCAAGTTTACGATCAGTAGTTTGCTATATCTTTCTGAACGACCGACACCCATACCATTTCGTTAAAAAAAAATATAACCAACGCAAGGCGGGTTGACGCCAAAACTCCCGCAGTTATGTTTCGAACGCAGGTATGTGGTATTACGAATTGTGTTCTTAACCCTTCAGCAATGAGCCAGCACACGACAGAGGCACGCATAATATACATTAATATACACAGACAATACATCAATATACACAGACAATACATTAATATACACAGACAATACATTAATAGACAGAGACAATACATGAATATACACAGACAATACATGAATATACACAGACAATACATTAATATACACAGACAATACATGAATATACACAGACAATACATTAATATACACAGACAATACATTAATATACACAGACAATACATTAATATACACAGACAATACATTAATATACACAGACAATACATTAATATACACAGACAACTTACTCACGAACACGCACATTAACAGTTTCATTGCCAATCAAAAATTAGATTTCGACCAAACCAAAATCGGTGTATGATTGAATCCCAGTTTACAATTTGTGTAATTTGAATAACGAAGACATAAACCATATAATGCACTATTTATTGCCTGGCATATTTCTATGAATCTCGTCACGTACATAATGCAGATGTCACACAACGTATAGTAAAATAACTAGATACATCGTTCCAGCTAAAATATACACATGTTCGCACAGTAATATCAGTTGTTTACCATGGCCATTTTAAATTGACTACCATTAACATTACCATGGTAAACAATTGATATTACTGTACGTACATGTTTATATTTCAGATTGAACGATGCATCTAGTTTACTCTACGTTGGGTGACATCTACAGTATGTACCTGACGAGATGTGGCTAAATATTCCAGGCAATAAATCGTACATTCTATGGTTTGTGTCTTCGTTATTCAAATTCACTAGCGGAAAACATTGTTTTGATGTTGTTTAATGTTTGTTAAGAGTTTATGTTGAGTGAATCTGCACTATTATTAACTATTTTAACCATAGAAAGTGTTAGCAGCAGATGTCTGAGTAGAAAGTAACCACCAAGAAAAATTACGAGTTCTAGACTTTTAAAGAATGGGAGTGGCCTCTATGGTTGCCAGATCTTTAGTATGTTATGACCAAATGTAAAAAGTTTGAGAATACATTACTCCATGCCTGGGTTTTAAGGATGAGAGTCAATCACACATGTCCTACTTGAATCTGAGCGAGATAAACAGTCTCATGGGAGAATAGTGAGTAGCTTGGATAAGGCGTACACCTCTGACTCAAGTACACCGGTTTGAATCAGCTTTGTGAATGTGTACAAATAAAGAATCTGGTGATATTAAGACCCTCCTGATCGTGGGGTAGCAGGTTGGATACCTAGCCTTTTCAGAAAAGGGTGAAAAATAGGAGGACGATTGAGCATATAGTATAAATTTAAATTCCACCGTCCAGGCTACATTTGAAAAAAAAAAAAAAAAAATAGGAAACCTGACGGCAAGATAAAGCGAGGAGTCAAACGGGGATGTCTTTCGCCACCGGATATCTATCTATAGCCTCTATATAACCAAATAACAAAGAAAGATCAAAGATAGACCAGGAATATTTGTTGGTGTTATAGTATAAATAATCTTCATAATACAGACGATAGTGTATACTCAATTAAAAATACAAAGTGTCTGAAACAACTGTTAGACATTGTGGTAATCATCAATATCTTTCACTTCTCCTTCTTTCATATTTTTCTTCCTACTTCTCCTTCCTCTCCTTCTTTGAGGACTGCGCCTCGGAAAGAAGAATGAGACTAAGGGAAGGAACTCAGTCTAATAACGTCCAGCTTCTTGCATTCAACCACTTTGAAGACCCTTTGTGTATTTTAGGATGAAGATGCCAACAACACAAACTGAGTATCTCAAGTGGCCAAGGGTTACTTTAGATTTTTTTTCTGGACATAAAACACACAGAGGGCGGATGTTAGGGGAGAAATATGGTCACTGGCACTGCTTGTCATGGTACATGATAATGATATCTTGTAAATTGCACACTATATATTACACTGCGTGTTTTACTCTGTTTGTGGTAATATTTATGATTTCTTTTATTTGATCTGTCTCACTTTTCAAAGAGAAGTAAAGAAAAGTAAATGCATTTGTTTATTCTTGCTCAATCCTCAGACATGTAAATATATTTATTTGATCTGTGTCGATTCTCGCAGAGATGTATTTATGTGTATTTGATCTTTCTCAATCCTCAGAGAGTTGCTATTGAAACTCCTTGACCGAAGGCCTGCAGGGAGACTAACAATGGCAGGATTTTTGAGCAGGCTGAGAAGAAACAGCATTCACAGACGAGTTATTGATAGTAACTAGGATTGTCTAGAACATTCTGGTTGTCAAGTGTACAGTGGTTTTAGCTTTGTTTGTTTGTGAATCCTGTGGCAGACAATTTTAATTAGAAACTTTTAACTTGTGTAGTCTACGTATTGGTGTTCACGTCGTATAGGCTTGCGTCTGTGGAAGTGAAGTTAGTTTAGAGACTTTTCTTCCAGTCCAGTACAGAAATACTATGTGAAGTTAGTTTAGAGACTTTTCTTCCCGCCCAGTACAGAAATACTATGTGAAGTTAGGTTAGAGACTTTTCTTCCAATACTTTGCTAAATTAGTTTACAGACTTTTCTTCCTGTCTTCAGAGGAAAGGCGAGACGGACATATAATCAGATTGCTACTGAAACTATTAGTCTTGGAACTTTCGCTGGCTGCTGAGGATGGGGACGGAGTGCTTATGGGAATGTCCCGAATGCTGTGATGTCGGTTCCTAAATCAATCAATCAATCAATCAATCAATCAAGCAATCAATCTTCCAGTCCAGTACAGAAATACTTTGTGAAGTTAGTTTAGACACTTTTCTTCCAGTCCAGTACAGAAATACTTTGTGAAGTTAGTTTAGAGACTTTTCTTCCAGTCCAGTACAGAAATACTATGTGAAGTTAGTTTAGAGACTTTTCTTCCAGTCCAGTACAGAAATACTATGTGAAGTTGGTTTAGAGACTTTTCTTCCCGCCCAGTACAGAAATACTATGTGAAGTTAGGTTAGAGACTTTTCTTCCAATACTATGCTAAATTAGTTTACAGACTTTTCTTCCTGTCTTCAGAGGAAAGGCGAGACGGACATATAATCAGATTGCTACTGGAACTATTAGTCTTGGAACTCTTCGCTGGCTGCTGAGGAAGGGGACGGAGTGCTTATGGGAATGTCCCGAATGCTGTGATGTCGGTTCCTAAATCAATCAATCAATCAATCAATCAAGCAATCAATCTTCCAGTCCAGTACAGAAATACTTTGTGAAGTTAGTTTAGACACTTTTCTTCCAGTCCAGTACAGAAATACTTTGTGAAGTTAGTTTAGAGACTTTTCTTCCAGTCCAGTACAGAAATACTATGTGAAGATAGTTTAGAGACTTTTCTTCCAGTCCAGTACATAAATACTTTGTCAAGTTAGTTTAGACACTTTTCTTCCAGTCCAGTACAGAAATACTATGTGAAGTTAGTTTAGAGACTTTTCTTCCCGTCCAGTACAGAAATACTTTGTGTAGTTAGTTTAGAGACTTGTCTTCCAGTCCAGTACAGAAATAATATGTGTTGTTAGTTTAGAGATTTTTCTTCCAGTTCAGTACAGAAATACTATGTGAAATTAGTTTAGATACTTTTCTTCCACTCCAGTACAGGAATACTATGTGAAGTTAGTTCAGAGACTTTTCTTCCAGTCCGGTACAGAAATACTATGTGAAGTTAGTTCAGAGACTTTTCTTCCAGTCCAGTAGAGAAATACTTTGTGAAGTTAGCTTAGAGACTTTTCTTCCAGTCCAGTAGAGAAATACTATGTGAAGTTAATTTAGAGACTTTTCTTCCAGCCAGTACAGAAATACTATGTGAAGTTAGTTTAGAGACTTTTCTTCTAGTCCAGTACAGAAATACTACGTGAAGTTAGTTTAGAGACTTTTCTTCTAGTCCAGTACAGAAATACTTTATGAAGTTAGTTTAGAGACTTTTCTTCCAGTCCACTACAGAACTACTATGTGAAATTAGTTCAGAGACATTTCTTCCAGTCCAGTACAGAAATACTATGCGACGTTAGTTTAGGGACTTTTCTTCTAGTCCATTACATAAATAATATGTGAAATTAGTTTAGAGACTTTTTTTCCCAGTCCATTATAGAAATACTATGTGAAGTTAGTTTAGAGACTTTTTTTCCAGTCCATTATAGAAATACTATGTGAAATTAGTTTAGAGACTGTTCTTCCAGTCCATTACAGTAATACTATGTGAAGTTAGTTTAGAGACTTTTCTTCGAGGAAGACCTAGCAGATGTATTTTGATAAAACCAGGTAAAGTATTCGTGGAGTTTAACAGCACACAGCTGAGATTATGACTGGGTTGGTCATATTTCCTCATGAGGTTTTAGATATTTTCTGATTAACGCTGGATCTATGTTATTTACCCAGTATTCATAGTCTGTGTGAAACTATATAATCTTTTGTCTTATACCTGTATATGAATTGAAACGAGTCATTAATTTGCAAGACAAGTGCTGTGGCTTAGAAGAAAGTTTCAGAATTCCCTGTAAAAATCATGTTGAGAGTGTTAAATCAGCATCAACGAGGTACGAGGCATTAGCCATTTGGAAAGCAATAGCAAGCCATTGGACTAACATTGCCTAGTATATTACAAATTACCAATACATGCTGGGGATGACTAAAACGTCCTTTAAAGACCATGCAACTAACCTTTATTAAGCTGCCTTTATTCTAGACTCTAGCAAAACCTGCATTTTACAACAACGGCGAATAACTCAATGGTAGCTGATGCTTATCTTCCGTTGTTTTTGTTGTTGTATTTTATTTTTATATATATATATATATATATATATATTTTTTTTAGGGGGGGGGGGGAGAATTATAGCTTTTTCTTGAACATGTTTCTTAAAGTGACCATGTTGTATTTGTATTGAGGAGCGGATGGCCGAGTCGCTAGAACGCCGGATTATCTCCAGGAGACCCGGGTTCGAGTCCTCGGTAAGGTGTGGGATTTTGTTCTGTCGGAGGCAAAAAGAAAATCCTAACCTGCGCAGTTCGTGGCGACTGCATTAGCCAGGCGGCCTTAATTCCTCAGGCTCAAAGACCCCCACGCCATAAACCGTAAGGTACTGTACTAGCAGTAAATGGCAGTGGTAGTTGGCAATTGTATTTTTGTTTTTAAAAATGTAAATAATGATTATCTAATAGTGTTCAAATGTTTATTGATTAAGGTTGTTTGTGAAAGCTCTGGCAAGCTGAGGTTTATCTGAGGTCCCCGGGCACTGGTGTTCACGTGATATAAGCCCTGACAAGGACGTTCGTCTATCAGAGTGAGATTGGTGTAGACGTTTCTCCCAGCCCGATACCAGTGTGTAATTTCCACGGTGCTTGGGTTGTAGTGACCTCCCTCCCCTCTCCTTGTCCAGAAACTAGTTGCGTGTAAGACCGCGGACAAGGATTTTAGAATGTACCCAGGTCATGGTTTAGCACAGCACACACGGACTGGCTGGGGTTTAGCTGGTCGTGTCTCCGTCATGGTTTAGCACAGCACACACGGACTGGCTGAGGTTAGGCTGGTCGTGTCTCCGCCATGGTTTAGTACAGCACACACGGACTGGCTGGGGTTAGGCTGGTCATGTCTCCGCCATGGTTTAGCACAGCACACACGGACTGGCTGGGGTTAGGCTGGTCATGTCTCCGCCATGGTTTAGCACAGCACACACGGACTGGCTGGGGTTTGGCTGGTCATGTCTCCGCCATGGTTTAGCACAGCACACACGGACTGGCTGGGGTTAGGCTGGTCATGTCTCCGCCATGGTTTAGCACAGCACACACGGACTGGCTGGGGTTAGGCTGGTCATGTCTCCGCCATGGTTTAGCACAGCACACACGGACTGGCTGGGGTTGGGCTGGTCGTGTCTCCTCCATGGTTTAGTACAGCACACACGGACTGGCTGGGGTTGGGCTGGTCATGTCTCCTCCATGGTTTAGTACAGCACACACGGACTGGCTGGGGTTGGGCTGGTCATGTCTCCGCCATGAATTTCAGATATTTCGTTGTCAACAGACTCCAACCCAATGCTCCGATGGACAATGTATATTGATAAAACCAGGTCAAGTAGTCGTGGACTTACACTTTGGTCTGTCTCCCGAGGGATGTCTGTTGTTTTCAATGTCATGTTTCTTTCTCTGAGTTAGTTAGTTAGTCAACAGATCAGCCTCATTGCTCATCTAACTATTTAGTCTATAAGTGTTCGGATCCAGTCCTCAGTAAATCCCGCAGCATGTAGCAGTAACAACACCAGTTCTGTGTTGGTTTATCAATCTTCTTTGGCTTCCTGCAGTGTTCTTCTCTGGCCACACCTCTTGTAACTTGCTGTTCTCGCAGTCTGACCATGGTTGTAGGTTCACAGTCATCACTTGGTTCTCACAACCGACTTACTTCTCATAGAGCATTCAGTATAGGTCAGCATTCAGTATATCAGACAAGTCCATGGCTCGTCTGTCCTCCTCAATAGACGTACCTGCAAGCCTGTCAGTCTGCTCATTTCTCTGAGTAACATTCTGTAAATAATACATGTTTGTTTGTTTACTATATTGAAACACGTTATGGTGCTACATTGTTAAACATAATGTTTTGTTTGATACGGTGTATGATCTGAGTTACAACAACAATAAATATAAAAAAATCAACATGGGTTTGTGCTCTATTTTGTGTATTAGTCAAAGTTGTCTTTATATTACTGTATGCAGCTGGGTGAAATTTGTCTATAATTTTACTTTACCGTACGGAGCACGGTCATCACCGAATTCTTTCACAATGTCTGTGTCCAACCATCCAAAGTGCTGATAATATTTCACAATGTCTGTGTCTAAGCATCCAAAGTGCTGATAATATTTCACAATATCTGTGTCTAACCATCCAAAGTGCTCATAATATTTCACAATGTCTGTGTCTAACCATCCAAAGTGCTGATAATATTTCACAATGTCTGTGTCTAACCATCCAAAGTGCTGATAATATTTCACAATGTCTGTGTCTAACCATCCAAAGTGCTGATAATATTTCACAATGTCTGTGTCTAACCATCCAAAGTGCTGATAATATTTCACAATGCCTGTGTCTAACCATCCAAAGTGCTGATAATATTTCACAATGCCTGTGTCTAACCATCCAAAGTGCTGATAATATTTCATAATGTCTGTGTCTAACCATCCAAAGTGCTGATAATATTTCATAATGTCTGTGTCTAACCATCCAAAGTGCTGATAATATTTCATAATGTCTGTGTCTAACCATCCAATGTGCTGATAATATTTCATAATGTCTGTGTCTAACCATCCAAAGTGCTGATAATATTTCACAATGTCTGTGTCTAACCATCCAAAGTGCTGATAATATTTCACAATGTCTGTGTCTAACCATCCAAAGTGCTGATAATATTTCACAATGTCTGTGTCTAACCATCCAAAGTGCTGATAATATTTCACAATGTCTGTGTCTAACCATCCAAAGTGCTGATAATATTTCATAATGTCTGTGTCTAACCATCCAAAGTGCTGATAATATTTCACAATGTCTGTGTCTAACCATCCAAAGTGCTGATAATATTTCACAATGTCTGTGTCTAACCATCCAAAGTGCTGATAATATTTCACGATGTCTGTGTCTAACCATCCAAAGTGCTGATAATATTCACTGTCAACTTGCTCTCCCCACCGACAACAATCACAGTGTCATATAACTGTTGTCTGTGTCTTTCTTGTTGTTGTCAAGTATAATACATTCTCAGCTCGATTCGTTTGTTCTCAAACTTCTTTTATGATAGTAGCCTCATTTTTCTAAATGTTTCTGTGTAAATTACAAGGGAACAAGCTCATTACATCTTGCACGAAGTGATTGAGAAAAACCGCCAACTTCACTCGAGGCTTCGCGCAATTAGAAATGATCATATCGGCAATATAGGTATCCATCCTGCATTGAATATATAGAGAGAAAACAAACACAATGATTCAGGAATGTTGTGAAAATACAGCCCGGTTAATTACTGCCTCTTGCCTTTAGCCGAAACAACTTTAGCTATAGAGCTGAGGCCAGAACAATAATCAAATACCAGGTGTTTGTAAAGTTTCACTACAATTTGTATTTAGAACAAATCTGAAACATGAAGTACATGATGTCATAAAAAAAACTTTCTTCACAGTCCATCACGAAGCAGTATGCATAGAATGCCTGTCGTCTGCTGGAGTAATTCTTTGCAATCCAAACAGAATAGTGTTATCAACTGAAGAAAACATTTGTTCTACATACAAAGTGTAGTGAGACTTTACAACCACACTGTAGATAGATTCTAGCTTGGATATAATACCCACAGGAATAATACACAAGGGTATACTACACAAGGATATACTACACAAGGGTATACTACACTAGATCATACTAAATACGATTATACTACACAAGATTATACTACACAAGATTATACTACACAAGATTATACTACAAAAATTATACTACACGACTTTAAACTACACAAGATTATGCTAGACAAGGATATACTAAACAATTTTTATACTACACAAGAGAATCAGAATGCCACGCAATTACACCGTGAAATATGTCGACTACTGCTAAATGTTATGGTGCTCGCTTGGCCTTGGACCCCCAGGCAGGTGCAATGTCGAGCCCTATGCCTCGAAAGTGTCCAACACAATTAGTGGATGTCCTTCTCATATGTCCTGTGGAGCCAGAGGACCTGAGAATAGAGCGTCTGACCATATCAAATAAAGACTAAAAATAATCACTGGAATGCTGAGGGAGTCAGCAACAAAAATGAAAAAGAAAAAAAAAAAAATAATAGACCTAGAAAACATCTTGGACCAAGAAAAAGTAAGCGTATGTTGCTTGAAAGAATCTCACACCAACGAAAATATAGCCTTCAAAATAAGAAGCTACCAGTGCTGCCGATGTGACCAAAAGGGCAGGTGAAAGGGTGGGATACTGACTTTGTAAAAAATAACATCACTGCTTCCCAAACTGACGTTTGCATGGAAGGGGCTGAGTATCAGACACTTAACCTTAAGACAGGCAATAAAGACCTACATCTGACCAATTACTCTGTCCAAGTTACCGCCCACAAGCTCTGGGCACACTACCATTCAAAGAAAGAAGAAGTGAATGTGTGTAGCGATTTCAACAGCCACTCGCAGAGCTGGGGCTATGATCACATGGACCAGAGAGAAGAGATACTGGAAGAATGGCAGCATGAGAATAAATTCACATTGATTAGCCAGCTGTCTGACCCACATACTTTCTACTCTAGATCACGGCACACCACAACTACACTTGACCTGGAGTGGAACATTACACAGATTGTTGGGAAACAACTTGGTGGCAGTGACCATCTGCCAGTCTTTCTAACTGTAGAAAATGAGCTTGTAAGTGAAAGCAGCACCCTCTCGGTGTGGAACTACAAGAAAGCAGACTGGACAATGTACAAGCATCGCACCAGCATACTGGTTAGAAACCTGAACACCGATAAAGACATAAATAAAGTAGTTGAACAGTTTGGGAAATGCATACTACAGGCAGCAAGAGAAACAGTACCAAGAGGAGCCCGTAAACATTGTAACCCTACTGGAATAATGAACTGGAACAGTTGCATAATGATGTTGAAGTGTGTAGAAAGCTAGCAGAGGCCAAACCCAGCCAAGAGCATCATACTAAATACCAGCACACAAAAGCCACATTTCAAAGGGCCAAACTGCAGGCTAGACGGAAAAGCTAGCCGGAGAAAACAGATAGAGACACACGGAAGTTGTGGAAACTAATAAAACAACTTAATAATGAGGACACAAGGAAAAACTCAAAAATTGCACTCTTAAAGGCGGAAACATCTTAACAGGAAAGCAAGCGGACTCATTCGCACAAGATAACACTATCAAAATTAGTCCAGAGAAACAACAAAAGATTTGAGAGAAACTGAAACATAAATGGCAGAACTAAATAGTTCATTAGGTTCTGGAGGCACATATGACAATCAGCGAACTGGAGCTAGCCATATCAAAACTAAAAATGAGAAAGTCACCATTAACTGATGGTATCTCCAATAAAATGATCAAGAACCCAGGAAGAGAGGCCAAAGCAACGCTGTTGCAGATCTTCAATCACAGATGGACCTTAGGCAGCGTTCCACAAGCCTGGAGAGAAGCAATCATGATACCCCTCCTAAAATCAGGGAAAGATAGTTCCATTGCCTCCAGCTACAGACCAATTAGCCTCACCAGCTGTCTCTGCAAAACAATTGAGAGCAATAATTACAGACTGCAGTGGTACATTGAAAATGAAAACATCCTTGTGCCACAGCAGGCTGGTTTTAGGCAGTGCTATTCTACTCTTGGTAGTCTGTGGCGAAGTGGTCAAGCCGTTTGACTAGGGCTCCGAAGGTTGTGTGTTCGATTCCAGGCCACGTCTTTCGGTTCACGAGTGAAATTTTTCGGAGACTCCTGTGGGTCGGCGCTAGAGCTACGGAGTTCGTGTTTTATGCGACGCTTTCGGCGCTGAGGAAAGAGACCGAGTCACATGGGATAAAACCATGTGCAATGAATTCGACCCGGTCGACATTTAAGCGACTTTTAAGCCTTTATTCTATGGAAGATCAGACAACCTACCTCTTTCAAATCAAGTCAAATCAAATCAAGTTTATGTTAAAAGGGTCAAAAATTGGGCACGCAAGCCCGTCTTTCATTCGGCCCTTCCACTCATTTTTCGTTCTTCAAGTGCATTATACATTCACATAGGAAGGAAAATAAAAAACATTGTGAAATGAATTTTGAAAACATAAACAATGCAAATTGCTATGTTATTAGGCACATCTCCCACCTACCCACACATCATCCCACCAACACATCACCCCACCCACACACACACACACACCTCCACCTACAGACACACACACACACACCCACCAACCGACCCATCCCGTCCAATACATCCCCCAACCCACACACACTGCCCTCACCGGTTCCCCAACCCACACACACTCACCACACACACAAACATACCCCACCACTCCACACATCCCGCGTCGACCCACATACACATCCTAACCCACACACCCATTCCCAACCCAACCATCCTCTACCCACCCACCCAGTTCAGTGGCTTACAATTACAGTTAATTGTTTTTATACAAGTCACAGACACACAAGCCTCAAGCTTCGTTCAGTGGCTTACAATTACAGTTAATTATTTGTATACTAGGCACAGACACACAAGCCTCACACTACGTTCAGTGCCTTACAATTACAGTTAATTGTTTCTATAATAGGCCCAGCGAGTACGGAAGAGGGTTCCACACTTGCACTCGTCGCTTGCTAAGGCACCGATTTTTTTTTCTCCCATATCCTTTACAGGACATTGCAGTCAACACCAGCAATTTTCAGCTGCTGTTGATGTACTAGGCAAGATTACGCTCATAGTTTGCCATTGCTTTCTGAACGACCGGTTCACATACCCCGTAAGTTACCAACGCGGAGAGAACCGCTACTGATTCTCGCGCAGTTTACGTTACTTACGAGAATACACGGGATTACGGAGAATGACGTTTACTCCTAGACGAGGGAGACCGCATAAAACCGCAACCCAATTGAATAGTAAAAATCACAACTTATATCTTTACATACAAAAACAAAGATAATGCATACAGATAAATCTACTATGGAGAAAGAAATATATGTTAGTGAGGAAATATTGAATGTGGTGGACAATTTCGAATATCTTGGGTCATTGATTACCAACAATCTTGACACAATGAAAGAAATTAAACGACGAATATCAATTGCTCTTCACAGTCGAAAACAACTGAATAAAGTGTGGATTGGGACAGATAGAACTAAAAAAATTCCGTGGAGGAAAGTTCCAACAGACGATCATTTTCTTTGCTGTTACAACTGAAGCATGCCTTAACCATTCTCAGTCAGCTCTGTACCTTGTATATATGAAGAGCTAGCACTTTGCATCCCAGCTGCAGTAGCTGATATGGATCTATATTACTTAACTGGGTACACGACATAATCGGTACCAGAACACAGATTCCATCCAAAACTCTGCTGATTGATTTGGATGGCGGATCCTGACCGGCCTCGCTTTTCGGTTCTGCTTATGATGATGATGATGATGATGATGATGATGATGATGATGACGATGATCGATTCCATAAACATGGATACTACACTGAAGTGAAGAGAGCGACACAAGATAGACAATTGTGGACAGTTACGAACAAGGTATTTCTCGAACAACTCTAGGGCTGACATACTTCATGATGATGCTGATGATAGTAGCTGAAGTAGAAATCTCAATAAGGAGTGAATATTCCCCCACGATAGAGAAAGACTTTGAACCAACACGTGCAGCCAAAAATTAACAAGTTAGAACTTAAACACGCAGGCACATTTTAGGATCTTGTGCCTGCATGATTTTTATGTATTAATAGGTTCATGATTATCATCAGCGATGAAATGTAAATCACGTCCAGCAATACCGGTGACTTTAAAGGTTGAATTAATTTAGCGATGGATGGAAGCTACCTATTTTTTTATTGCAGGTGACAGCTTCTAACAACATGAATAGATTTTCTGATGACGATGTAGTCATGGGAAACGTATAAGAGCTGTAGCTTTAGACCATGGGTATTGTAGCTGTCATCCATCGTTCTACACCGTGACCGGGTCAGTCCAAGTCTTCATAGAAAATGGTATGTTTGTGTGTTGTATGTTTGTGTGTTGTATGTTTGTGTGTTGTATGTTTGTACCCCCGTGTTGGAGATCCATTTCAGCCAACCTGTATTGTGGAGACGGAAATTGATTTATTAAGTGATTGAATTTTGTAACCACTTGCCTAGTACATCAACAGCAGCTGAAAAATGCTGGTGTTGACTGCAACGTCCCGTAAGGGATACGCAACAAACTTTTTTTTTTTTGCAACCAACAGAGAGATTAGTGATCGTTGATCAATCCATCCATCATGTGCCATGCCGATAAGCGTGGGCGATCATGTTCTACTATCTCACTCGATCACCAGAATCGTGGATCAGCTCCGTGTTCCTGTCTCGATCATGCCACGTGGCCAAGCCATCCAGGTATTTACTTCTCGGTCTTCCCCTTGATCTCTTCACTTCGATCTTGCCAGTTGTCACCAAGTTCTCCAAGTCATTTCTTCTCATAACATGCCCAAAATATGGTGACTGTCTACGTCTAATGTTCTAATCAGTTTACGATCTTCATTTGCTTCTTGAAGGACTTATTAATTGGTTTTTCTGTCTGTCGATGGTATTCTTTGCATTTTCCTTAGAAACCACATTTCCACGGCCATCAGATGTTTTTCAGCTTTTCTGCTCATTGTCCGCGCTTCACATCCATACAAAAGTATAGATTCTATGTAGCATTTCAACACTCTTTTTCTAGTTTCAATTGATATCTTTTTATTGGTCAGTATGTTTTTCATCTTGCAAAAGGCTACCTTCGCAATGGCAATTCTTGTTCTAATCTCTTCAAGGCATCTCCTATAAGATGTTATGACTGTGCCGAGATAACTGTATCGATTCACTTGCTTAATAATATGCCCATTTACTCGTATATAACATTGTGGTATTTCCTTCTTCCCAGTGAATACCATAATCTGTGTTTTCTTACTATTCAATTCTAATCCTAGTTGTTCACTGTGTGTAACAACCGCATCTACTAAATGTTGCATGTCCTGCTCATTGTCTACAATCAAGACTGTATCATCTGCATATTTAATGTTATTGACGTGTCGTCCCCCAATGTTGAGTCTTCCATATCTTCTATATTTCTGAAAATATTTTCACTGTCCAGGGAAAAAAAGATCTGGTTACATTACACATCCCTGTCTCACACTTCTTTTAATATGCTGATATTGACCTACTTCATTACCAATTCTGATGGCAGCTTGTTGTTTCCAATATATGTTTTTTACAAGTCTATGGTTTTTTCCATCAATTTGTAGATCTTAAAGCATCCTTATCATGTCGACATGTCTCATTTTATCGAAAGCCAATAGTCAATAAAGCAAAGGTCTGGATCTTTGTTTACTTCTATAGAAAGTTCAATTACTGTTCTAAGTATATACCCGCATTTACTGTACCTTGCCTTCTACAAATCCACATTGTTCTTCTCCTATCTCGGGTTGTATTTTCTTCCTAACTTTTTGCGTCCTGTTGATTTCCAACTTTGGAAATCAAGTCACCCATTATGATATTTACTTCAGAATACTTGCATTTCTTGAAGGCTTTCTCTAAATCATTATAAAATTCATCAATGCTGTCATCACTACTGTCTGCTGTTGGTGCATAAACTTGTGTGACGTTAACATCAAAAGATCTTCCACTCAGTTTCACCCGTAACACTCTGATACAGTCCAATATCCTTTGATCGATTGTGCTATCTCTTTGATCGCTTTTTGCAGAATCTAAATATGGATATTTCCATTTTTCCGCATTAATTTTCTTAATACTGTCGACACAGAAATAGCAGACATTATTGTGACTCTTATGCCCCTCTCCAAACCATTGAAATTCCAAATGTTGAAATGTTGTAAGGGACTAGATAGAAATATTTTTTTTCCAGAGTATTATACATAAAATAATGTAATAATATTAATTAAATTTAAAAACAAAAAACGTTATCTCAAAAACTGGAACTGCTGCAAACAAATTAGTGTGATATTTGGATTTAACAGGCCTCATTTATACACAATCAGGTATAAAATGTTTGGCACCAAAACAAAGTTTTTGTGTAGGATTGTGTAATCTGTGTGTTGATATGTGGTGGGATTTTCAGTTATGATTAGATATGAAGGAATGAGCGTCAAAATGTTATTCCCATCCATGATACCAAATTTACTATGAAAACATGAACTAGTGAGAAAGTATTATTTATGCAAATATACACAAAACTATTCATTGCATTTCAATGTTTGCCTCCGCAGATTCGAGTTGGTATCTTCATCGCGCTGACAATCCAATGTGGTATGACAGTTTTGTTTCATTCATCTGTTATATCACAACTAAATAAATAATACACATTTAGTTTCAAGCCATCTTTATAATGCAGATCTCGGAGTTTCAGATTTAGCAGCTATAATCATCATTATCATGTGCCATGTGGATACAGCGTGGGCGGTCATGATTTGCCATCTCACACAATAACCAGTCTTGGATCCCGTCTGAGTTATGGCCCAAAAACATCCAGATGTTTACCTATGTCTTCCCCGTGCCCCTTTATTTCTGTTTATACGATGTTTCAAGGAGAGCCCTTGTTTACAATCTCTGTTACTATTCCGGTGAGCAGTTGTAGATCTCCCGCGAGTTAAGCTGTCAATACTGTGTCATCTTCATAATCTGCATTGTTTATATTATAACATCCAACTTGTATTCCTGGCTTATCTTTGATTTTGCACAATGTTACTTCGCTCTAGAGAGAGACACAGAGAGAGAGAGAGAGAGAGAGAGAGAGAGAGAGAGAGAGAGAGAGAGAGAGAGAGAGAGAGAGAGAGAGAGAGAGAGAAGAGAAGAGAAGAGAAGAGAAGAGAAGAGAAGAGAAGAGAAAAGAAGAGAAGAGAAGAGAAGAGAAGAGAAAAGAAGAGAAGAGAAGAGAAGAGAAGAGATTCGGTGACAACAAACACCCTTGGCATATATCCAAATTGAAATTATGGGATGTTGTGAGCACTATCAACATATAACAGAAGCTACACACCACACACAAAATAAAGTAATGTGTCACTGATACCATTTCTCATGTTGATCATTTGTCCCGACAGCAGATATTGCATTCTAACGTGTACAATATAGCGGGAATTTTGGTGTAACGGTTAGGAACTGCCGCTGAAATAGGCATGCACATGGTCGGACAAGGGTTCCAGTGCAAGTTTTAGTTTGTCCACATTGTCAAATAACTGGAACCTGTTGTGACAACTGGAACGTGTTGTGACAACTGGACAGAGTTGTGAAAAGAGGAATTCGGCAGCGAGAGAAAAATATTCAAAGTCTTGTTTCATGGCACAGAAGGGAGTGGATACACGAGGAGTGCACACACGAAATGATACAAGCTGTTGGTGATGCCAGCAGGGAAGGGAGTCGACACACGAGGAGTGCACACACGAAATGATACAAGCTGGTCGTGATCGCAGCATGTGAAGGGTTGTGATCACCCACGTCAGTCGGCAAGGCACCTGATGAATGAATGAATCAACCAATTAATATACGTCGGTCGTTCAGAAAGCAATGGCAAATCCCTGAATGTAAAAATGCCTCACGCACACCCATTACACACACCCACCCACCCACACCCACACACACTCACACACACGCATACACTCTCTCTCTCACGCACACACACACACACACACGCACGTGCACACACACACACACACTCACACACAACCACACAGATCAGCTTTCAAATATATGTACTTGTCTCTTCCAGCCCTGGGAGCTTGCCCTCTCGGCTGGTCAGAGTTCGGTGATTCCTGTTTCTCCTTCAGCGATGACTCCTTTAGTTGGTATGGAGCTCTGGTAAGTGTGCTAGTACAGTGGTTTACCTGCCGTACCGCTTGTCCTATATTCGAATTCTTCTCCAGTCTTTGATTTCAAGAAGAAACCTGACATGAACTCGCAGGTCCACATAAAATAAAATATATGCCAGGAACATTCACGGACTTAAAGGCGGCCGGCTTATATTGAGCACATCACGTGCCTAGTAGTTTTAGGGCATTACATCTCGGACGATGACACTATATATTCAATACACACTTAATCTTGGAACAAGTCCTACTATTTCCATGAATAGAATAGAACAGGGATAAAGCACTCATCTTCTGAGGTTACAGAATTGATCCGGACGAGACGTTTATGATCTGTTAAAATGGAATAATACTGAAACAAGTAGAGTGATTACATTATTTCGGGTTTTAGATGTCACAGTTCTGACAATGAATATTACATTAAAATACATGATATCTTTACAATTATTACAACTATAAACATATAACGGCAGTCTAAATGTTTGCCATAGCCAGCTCACGTTCTGAGCAGTCCGTGTCCTAGCACGGTCTCAGCTAGAGTGTCCGTTCTCCAGAGACTTTCTCTCACGGTCTCAGCTAGTGTGTCCGTTGTCCAGAGACTTTCTGTCTCTGGCTCAGCTAGAGTGTCCGTTCTCTAGAGACTTTCTCTCTCGGGCTCAGACGAAGCGTGCTTCTCACTTCAGTTGATAAGCACACCCAACCTTGACCAGAGCTCACACTTCGGCTCGTGACTCATTTATTGTTCCAATGTGGGGCATTTGTTTTCCCCAGGCTAATTTCAAATTAAAAACGAACTCTTTCCGTTTGCACAAAACTGGCAGAAACCACCTAATTGTTCAGGCCTCTTACTTTGACCAATCGTTCATTGTTCGTCTCATATAGTATTCTTTGTTTTCTTCATTAATTTGATAACTATAGTTTATGAGAAGTTTGAAATCGCCGAGTTGTGCGTTTTATTGCCTTTCTAATCTCTTGTTCGCACTGATATATCCTCAGTTACTCGACACTGGAATTGATAAATGTTATTCGGTTTGGTGTACGGAGACAATGGCTCTTTCACAGAAGGAATAGGTATTGGGGTGGTTTTATATCTGACCAATTGTTCAGCAGCAAAGAATCTTTGGTTCACTGATGTTTTCAATTGATCGTGTATTCCTTTCATGGCATTATTGTCTCGAAAGTTTATTTGAGGAAATAGGTGACGTTTACGGACCAATAATTATGTGGGGGTAGGTGTGGGTGGCTGGCAGATCCGGGTTCGAATCTTCGGTAAGATGTTGATTTGTTTCTGTCGGGGACAAAAAGAAAACCCTAACCTGCACAGTTCTACGCGACTGCATAAGCCAGGTGGCCTTAATTCCTCATACTCATGACCCCCCCCCCCCCCCCCCCCCCCTGTCCAACACCGAAAGGTACAGTAGGCAGTAGATGACAGTTATTCAGTATCATCTTTGCTCCATTAGATTGAAGCATGCACGTACAATCCGGTGTCAGTAATTATTTCATCTCCATTTGATCTTTAGGGCGTGTGCAATGGCTACGGAGGCAGACTGGCGCAAGACGATAGCCAAGCCAAACACGACTTTCTTGCCGATCAGATGAAAACTCGAAAAAGTAAACTTTGTTTAAATGTTAATTGTGTAAATATAAATAATATACAGCTTATGTGTTATTGTTTATATTTAATTGTCACATGACTTTGACTGTCTACATTTGAATGTCACGTGATTTATATTACAAGCTTCACTTGGTCAGGAACGTAAAAGAGGTGCAACATGAAATACTTACAAACAACAGAAAAAACAAAAATAACTCACAAGCTATAACTGAATACCACAAACTACTGAACAGCAATTGCCTAGTAACTCACCAACAACTACAAAATGCTGGGGTTGACTGCAACGCCATGCAAAGATTGTGCTAAGGTCATGCAACTAATGTTTTTTTTAAATAATTGTGTAGTAGATACCAACTTGTTCATTGATGACGTCAAACTGTCATGACTGCCAATAGTAGCCTACCTTGCTCTGAAGGAAAGGTGGATCTGAGCCTGTGGAAGTAAGGCAGCGTCAATACATTTATTGCAGGACACTGTGGTCATCAACCCCAGGTTAATTTCTTGGCAACTGTACGTTCAGCAGTGTGCCATTGATTTCTGAACGAGAAGTCAACGGTTACATTCAGCTTCATGTCGGTGTAGGGGTGGAGTAGACGTCCTTGGCATCAGCGCTCCGGATGTTTACGTATGGATATATGTTACCGGCTTTGGTGGTGATTGGGTATATGGTGCTTACTAGCTCATAGACAGTCGATGTCGAACCCACGCCAAAAGCAGTTACTCTAGGACATTTTCTACTACCAGTTGTAGGTGTCTTTACTAGTCTATGTAGGTGTCTTTACTACACGTTGTAGGTGTCTTGACTACACGTTTTAGGTGTCTTTACAAACCGTTGTAGGTATCTTTACTAACCATTGTAGGTGTCTTTACTAACCGTTGTAGGTGTCTTTACTACAAGTTTTAGGTGTCTTTACTACCCGTTGTAGGTGCCTTTACTACAAGTTTTAGGTGTCTTTACTAACCGTTGTAGGTGTCTTTACTACAAGTTTTAGGTGTCTTTACTACCCGTTGTAGGTGCCTTTACTACAAGTTTTATGTGTCTTTACTAATCGTTGTAGGTGTCTTTACTACAAGTTTTAGGTGTCTTTACTAACCGTTGTAGGTGTCTTTACTACAAGTTTTAGGTGTCTTTACTAACCGTTGTAGGTGTCTTTACTAACCTGTGTATGTGTCTTTACTAACCTGTGTAGGTGTCTTTACTACAAGTTTTAGGTGTCTTTACTAACCGTTATAATTGTCTTTACTACAAGTTTTAGGTGTCTTTACTAACCTGTGTAGGTGTCTTTACTAACCTGTGTAGGTGTCTTTACTAACCTGTGTAGGTGTCTTTAATAACTGTTGTAGGTGTCTTTACTACACTTTATAAGGCTCTTTACTACCCATGTTAGGTGTCTTTACTAACCATTTTAGGTGTCTTTACTAATCTGTGTATGTGTCTTTACTACGCATTGTTGGTGTCTTTACTACACTTTATAGCTGTCTTTACTTCCCGTTGTAGGTGTCTTTACTAACATTTGTTGGTGTCTTTACTACCCTCAATAGGTGTCTTTACTACACTTTGTTGGTGTCTTTACTACCCGTTGTAGGTGTCCTCACTACCCGTTGTAGGCGTCTTTACTACCATTTATAGGTGTCTCTACTACCCGTTGTAGATGTCTTAACTACCCGTTGTAGGTGTCTTAACTACCCGTTGTACGTGTCTTCACTACCCGTTGTAGGTGTCTTTACTATCTGTTGTAGGTGTCGTCAATGTGTTTATAGGAAAACCGTGAAGTTGCATATGACAAAACTATGTTTGTTCACGAGACAGGACGCTGTTTTTTAGCTGGGGGTTTTCCATTTTCCAATCTTGTAGAATTAAGTACAATTTTTTTTTTCGTAATCCACAGCATTCTTAAAATGCTTCTCAACATTTAAATTAGAAAATAGCAGCAGGCTTTCAGAGATTTCAGAGTCACTCTTAGATTGTCCATTATTTACATACTTATGTTCCCTTGGTAAAGATGCACGTTCTCTATTGTGTCCTGTATTTTGTTTGATTTAACGCTCGTTACAGTTTGAGGCAGTAATTTAAAGCCATATGAATGTTGAAAATCATTGTATACTGATTTCAAAAATGCTGTCAATGTAGAAAACTGTTGTAGACTTGTCAAAACTGTTGTCAGTTTAGAAAAATTGTGTAGACTGTTGTCACAATTGTTATCAAATGTGTTGTCCATGTAGAACAATGTTGTTAACAGGTGTCAATGTAGAAAATGGTTGTAAACTGTTGTCAGTTGTATAAAACTGTTGTAAACTGTTGTCCATCTAGAAAACTGTTGTAAACTGTTGTCAATGTAGAAAACTGTTGTAAACTGTTGTCCATGTAGAAAACTATTGTAGACTGTTGTCACAACTGTAGTCAATGTAGAAAACGTGTTTAGACTGTTGTCAAAATTGTTGTCAATGTAGAAAACACAGATGAAACTAATATATTATACAACACAAAACACTCATCACACTACTGTGGTAAAACAGAACAGATTATTTCAACTCTAATGGTATTCATTTCAATGGCGACGATGTCTTAACGCAAGCGTCTTTCCCCAGTCGACTTTGCCTGGATTGGCGGCAGTTGCCGGCATCATGTACCAACTTGGGAATGGGTACCAAGTCTCCAGCCATTTAACTTCACCAAATGGCATGTCGGCGAACCCAACTACGGTAAGTAATACGAGAGTACCTGCCTCCTCTGTTGCCCAGAATCCCCACACTGAGGCATAGACCTCAATCAACTGACCTAACTCCTCCTATCCTTAGTTACCCCCTACAGCTTTGTTCATGTCCTGCCCATATTATGTATTTCTGTGTCTACTTCACATTTACATGTGTTTAAACAGCGTGTCCATGACCGTGTACATCAGGTTGTGTTTAGAAACAATATCCAGCGCTTATTTCATATAACTGCTTCATGTGACCATTTATGAATTCAAAAACAGTGTTTGCCATAGTTAAAGAATGGATAATATCGCATGCTCTCAAACTTCCCATGCGTTGATGGCGGGCTAGTGAATTCTCTCTCTACACCGGTCAGTTATACCTAAACGTTGACTTTTCGTGCTTGACTTGGGGACGTCAATTACAAGTATTGCAATGGTATTACAAGTGATATGTTTGTCCAGAGACAACAGTTTTGTTTCATGCTACAGTGGTATGTGTGTCCGGCTACAACAGTTTTGTCTCATGCTGTATTGTTTTATATGTTTGTTCACTTTCATCAGGTTTGTCTCATGCAATATAGTGTTTGATATATTTGACCAGCTTCATCAGTTTTGTCTCATGCTATAGTGTGTGATATGTTTGTTCACTTTCATCAGGTTTGTCTCATGCAATAGTGTTTGATATATTTGACCAGCTTCATCAGTTTTGTCTCATGCTATAGTGTGTGATATGTTTGTTCACTTTCATCAGGTTTGTCTCATGCAATAGTGTTTGATAAATTTGACCAGCTTCATCAGTTTTGTCTCATGCTATAGTGTGTGATATGTTTGTCCAGCTTCATCAGTTTTGTCTCATGCTATAGTGTGTGATATGTTTGTCCAGAGACATCAGTTTTGTTTCATGCTATGGTATTTGATATGTTTGTTCAGCTTCATCAGTTTTGTCTCATGCTATAGTGTTTGATATGTTTGACCAGCTTCATCAGTTTTGTCTCATGCTATAGTGTTTGATATGTTTGTTCAGCTTCATCAGTTTTGGCTCATGCTATAGTGTGTGATATGTTTGTCCAGAGACATCAGTTTTATTTCATGCTATGGTATTTGATATGTTTGTTCAGCTTCATCAGTTTTGTCTCATGCTATAGTGTTTGATATGTTTGACCAGCTTCATCAGTTTTGTCTCATGCTATAGTGTTTGATATGTTTGTTCAGCTTCATCAGTTTTGTCTCATGCTATAGTGTTTGATATGTTTGAACAGCTTCATCAGGTTTGTCTCATGCTATAGTGTTTGATATATTCGTCCAGCGACATAAGTTTTGTCTCATGTTACAGTGTTTGTTATGTTCGTCCAGCGACATAAGTTTTGTCTCATGCAATAGTGTTTGATATGTTTGACCAGCTTCATCAGTTTCGTCTCATGCTATAGTGTTTGATATGTTTGATCAGCTTCATCAGTTTTGTCTCATGCTATAGTGTTTGATATGTTCGTCCAGCGACATAAGTTTTGTCTCATGCTATAGTGTTTGATATGTTTGTTCAGCTTCATCAGTATTGTCTCATGCTATAGTGTTTGATATGTTTTTCCAGCTTTATTAGTTTTGTCTCATGCTATAGTGTTTGATATGTTTGACCAGCTTCATCAGTATTGTCTCATGCTATAGTGTTTGATATGTTTTTCCAGCTTCATCAGTTTTGTCTCATGCTATAGTGTTTGATATGTTTGACCAGCTTCATCAGTATTGTCTCATGCTATAATGTTTGATATGTTTGTCCAGCTTTATCAGTTTTGTCTCATGCTATAGTGTTTGATATGTTTGACCAGCTTCATCAGTTTTGTCTCATGCTATAGTGTTTGATATATTCGTCCAGCGACATAAGTTTTGTCTCATGTTACAGTGGTTGATATGTTCGTCCAGCGACATAAGTTTTGTCTCATGCTATAGTGTTTGATATGTTTGACCATCTTCATCAGTTTTGTCTCATGCTATATTGTTATGTTTGCTCAGCTTCATCAGTTTTGTCTCAAGCTATAGTGTTTGATATGTTTGCTCAGCTTCATCAGTTTTGTCTCATGCTATAGTGTTTGATATGTTTGCTCAGCTTCATCAGTTTTGTCTCATTCTATAGTGTTTGATATATTCGTACAGCGACATAAGTTTTGTCTCATGCTATAGTGTTTGATATGTTTGTCCAGCTTTATCAGTTTTGTCTCATGCTATAGTGTTTGATATATTCGTCCAGCGACATAAGTTTTGTCTCATGCTATAGTGTTTGATATATTCGTCCAACGACATAAGTTTTGTCTCATGCTATAGTGTTTGATATATTCGTCCAGCGACATAAGTTTTGTCTCATGCTATAGTGTTTGATATGTTTGTCCAGCTTCATTAGTTTTGTCTCATGCGATAGTGTTTGATATGTTTGTCCAGCTTCATCAGTTTTGTCTCATGTTACAGTGTTTGATATGCTTGTTCAGCTTTATCAGTTTTGTCTCATGCTATAGTGTGTGGTATGTTTGTCCAGCTTTATCAGTTTTGTCTTATGCTATAGTGTGTGGTATGTTTGTCCAGCTTTATCAGTTTTGTCTCATGCTATAGTGTGTGGTATGTTTGTTCAGCTTCAACAGTTTGGTCTCCTGCTTTAGTGTGTGATATGTTTGTCCAGCTTCAACAGTTTGGTCTCCTGCTGTAGTGTGTGATATGTTTGTTCAGCTTCATCAGTTTGGTCTCCTGCTTTAGTGTGTGATATGTTTGTCCAGCTTCAACAGTTTTGTCTCATGCTATAGTGTTTGATATGTTTGTCCAGCTTGATCAGGTTTGTCTCATGCTATAGTGTGTGATATGTTTGTCCATCTTTATCAGTTTTGTCTCATGCTATGGTGTAGTTTGTTCTCAATCTTGTGTACTGCATTTTCTAATCGTTTACCAGTTGATGGCTCACAATGCCTATGGTTGGAGGCAGGCATGAACTACGAATGGGACAATGGACCCTGCCCGAGAGTGTATCGATTCATCTGTGAGCGGGCTCAAGACAAAGACATGTGAGTTGGTACATTTGATGTATTTCTTTGCTTTGAGTCTCCTGGCAGCAAACATGTTGGATCATTTCTGGTTATGTCTGCCTGTTTGTGTATGTGTGTGTGTATGTATGTATGTATGTATGTATAAGTGTGTATGTGTCTTTTCGTGTTTGTGTATGTATCAGTGTGTGTATGTGTATGTTTGTGTGTGTCGGTGGGCGTATGCCTGACTGCCCCTAAACTAACTAACTAACTAACTAACTAACTAACTAACTAACTAACTAACTAACTATCTAACTAACTAACTAACTCACTCACTCACTCACTCACTCACTCACTCACCCACTCACTAATAAACAAACAAACTAACTAACTAACTAACTACCTAACTAACTAACTAACTAACTAACTAACTGACTGACTAACTGACTAACTGACTAATTAGCTAACTAACTAACTAACTAATTAACTAACTACTTAGCTAACTAACTAACTGACTGACTAACTGACTAACTGACTGACTAACTAAATGACTGATTAACTAACTACCTAACTAACTAACTAACTAACTAACTAACTAACTAACTAACTAACTAATTAACTAACTACTTAGCTAACTAACTAACTAACTAACTAACTAACTAATTAACTAACTAACTAACTAACTAACTACCTAATTAACTGACTGACTAACTGACTAACTGACTAACTAACTAAATGACTGATTAACTAACTACCTAACTAACTAACTAACTAACTAACTAACTAACTAACTAACTAACTAACTAATTAACTAACTACTTAGCTAACTAACTAACTAACTAACTAACTAACTAATTAACTAACTAACTAACTAACTAACTATCTAACTAACTAACTAACTAACTAACTAACTAACTTACTAACTAATTAACTAACTACTTAGCTAACTAACTAACTGACTGCCTGACAAACTAACTTACTAAGTGCATTTATTTATTGCTGTTTAGATATTACATTGGATTAAAACTTCTAATGTGTATACATTTTATATTGTTAGTTTGTTTATTAATTATATGTAAAAATGCATGTGCCTATTCTTTAGAATTATATTAAATTTGCAGAGATGCTATCTTGTGATTTATGTTGCATCAATTCACTTGACGTATTTTATAATACAACAGTCGTTTTTATTACCTCTGTAGCAATTTATCTTTTCTGTGCATAAACATTGTAAATAAAATAAAGTGATGTAAAGTAACGTAAATTGATGTAAAGTAAATTAAAGTAAAGTAGTAAAGTGATGTAAAGTAAAAGGAAGTAAATTAAAATGAAGTAAATTAAAGTAAAGTGATGTTAAGTAATATAAAGTGATGTAAAGTAATGTAAAGTGATGTAAAGTAATGTAAAGTAATGTAAAGTGATGTAAAGTAAAATGAAGTAAAGTAAAATAATGCAAAGTGATGTAAAGTAAAATAAAGTAAATAAAGTAAAGTGATGTAAGTAGAAAACAGTGACGTACAGTAAAATAACGTAAAGTAAAGTTATATAAAGTGAAGTAAAGTAAAGTATTGTAAAGATATGTAAAGTCAAGTCAAGTAATGTAAAGTGTAAAAAGTCAAGTCAAGTCAAGTAATGTAACGTGAAGTAAAGTATAGTGATGTAAAGTGAAGTAACAATTAAGTAAGATAAAGTGAAGTAAAATAAAGTAATGTAAACTGAAGTAAAGTCAAGACAAGTCAAGTCACGTAATGTAAAGTCAAGTCAAGTCAAGTCACGGATCGCTATTTACACCACTTGAGGGCCAGTAGGTATATGCTGCTAGGCCCTCAATCAGCCCTGGAGAAGCTCGGCCAATACCAGACCGGCTGCTTTACCTTCCCTAAACATTTCCTGGTACCCGGTCTAGGCGGGGTGGGCCTTAGAGTACTGAAAATGTTTAAAATAAACTAGAACATGCTGAAGTCAAGTATTAATCTGTCGTATTGTGTTTCAGCTCCTGCTTGCGGAATCTGGCTAACCGGTGTAGTCTGTGATGACTTTTCGGAGACCCTGAACCTTCCCGACTTGAAGAGATCAAACCTGCTCTAAAGTCACTGTGAAATAAATATATTTCTTGAAGTTAAAGATGTGTTGTTTTCCTGCTTCAATTTTCAGCATCAGTGTCCAATGTGTTGTTTTCCTCCTTCAATTTGTGTCCAATAAGTTGTTACTAATCTTTTTATCAAAGAACGCCGTCGAACCTGTCTCTTCTATTTTTATTAACAAAATTAGGCATGCTACTTTTTATATAGCTTTAAGACAACAAGGGGGAAATAGGGGGTACAAAGTCATGCATTATGGGAGGCAAAAAGTGTGTTTTATTGTTACCAGAGTAACTCTTTCTTTCTTTCTTTCTTTCTTTCTTTCTTTCTTTCTTTCTTTTTTTTCCACTTTGTTTACCCTTGTCTGTCTTGCAAATGTATAGTTCTTTTACTATTTCCAGGTTTCTGTTTCTTTCCTTGATGTTACTCTGCATAAAATTAGGACAGTTCAGTTAAGAGATCTGTGTGATCACCCAAACGTTCCTCTATATAAAGACATGACAGTAAAGTTCCTAGACGTCTGTGTTCTTTAAATGTTCGATCAACTCACTACAAGTCATCCTAGCTTTAGCTGTCCACTGCACTTCAGTGTTCTCCACATGTAGCTCTATATACAGATAAGAGGGTTAAGTTCCTAGAATTCTGCGCCCCACCTAATGTTACTCTTTATAAAGATCATTTCGCACTTTTTCACTGGGTCTCACAATCGTAAATTGTCATGATGAATGCCACGATCTTGTGTGATTATTGAACTTCTTTAAGCCACCTCTACGCTGTCCTCCTGTTGTTTTAATGATTCCCAACTTATTTTCTTGTTGTTAAACATGGGTACCCTTGCATGATTGACAGCTCTCGGGAGCCTATGCGCGAATTCTTCTTAGAGGCCTCGAGGTCAAATAACCAAATGCTGCCCCCCCCCCCCCCCCTCGGTCTTCGTAAGTCACTGTCCTACAGTGTTTTTTTTTAACTTGCAAATCATTACAGGACGTTGCAGCTAACACCAGAATTTTTGATGTTATTGATGTCTTGGCAAGTTTACGTTCAGTAGTCTATCATTTCTTTCTCAACGACCGGCTCCCATACCAATTCGGAAAAGATCAGCGAAACGCAGTCTGCAGGATTACGAGCCGCGTTCGTAACCCTTCTCCACAGAATCGGCTACTTTGCTGCAGTATACTATCTATTTGACTCTTCTTCCAGGAATTCAGTGTTTCAGCGTGGCCTGGTATACTATCTATTTGACTCTTCTTTCAGGAATTCAGTGTTTCAGCGTGGCCTGGTATACTATCTATTTGACTCTTCTTCCAGGAATTCAGTGTTTCAGCGTGGCCTGGTATACTATCTATTTGACTCTTCTTCCAGGAATTCAGTGTTTCAGCGTGGCCTGGTATACTATCTATTTGACTCTTCTTTCAGGAATTCAGTGTTTCAGCGTGGCCTGGTATACTATCTATTTGACTCTTCTTCCAGGAATTCAGTGTTTCAGCGTGGCCTGGTATACTATCTATTTGACTCTTCTTCCAGGAATTCAGTGTTTCAGCGTGGCCTGACTGCCGTAGGGCCGTAACTAGCTCGCTCGCCTGCCGCCTCGGTCGTTATGTGTTCGAACCCTATGTAAGACTATGAATGTTTTATTGGAATGGGTCCTCGGTCCGATCCAGACTAACATCGGCTCCGGGATTACTTCATGGAATGTAAAGGCGCCCTGTAGCTCACTTCACCCGTCTGGCAGTTGGCAGTCTGGACAGATGATAGTTTGTTACATTGTGTTTCTAACACCTGACCGTCTGCACAGACGATAGTTTGTTACATTGTGCTTCTAACACCTGGCCGTCTGGACAGATGATAGTTTGTTACATTGTGCTTCTAACACCTGGCCGTCTGCACAGACGATAGTTTGTTACATTGTGCTTCTAACACTTGGCCGTATGGACAGACGATAGTTTGTTACATTGTGTTTCTAACACCTGGCCGTCTGCACAGACGATAGTTTGTTACATTGTGCTTCTAACACCTGGCCGTCTGCACAGACGATAGTTTGTTACATTGTGCTTCTAACACCTGGCCATCTGGACAGACGATAGTTTGTTACATTGTGCTTCTAACATCTGGCCGTCTGGACAGACGATAGTTTGTGACACTGTGGTTCTAACACGACACAACACCTACAACCTTTGAAGGCAGCGAATGTTGTACCTCCCTATCGCAAACTGCCTGGGCTGCATTGTAGAGACCCTGTGCTGCCCATGCAGCATGATCCATTTCTCGGCCTGCCAATTTGACACCAGGGGAAAGGTCACAACAATAAATCTGGATCAAATCTTGTTTCGAATGGTCTAAATTATGGGGCTAGCACCATATACCCAACACGCGTCATGGGAGGTCAAGAGGTCCCAGACTGTCTGACTCCTGCCATCAATATGTGGATCACACATGAACCATTTTATCACATGTTTTTGGATAGTTTACCGAATGTATCACATACTTATGTAAACATAAATTGGATAGATAATGTGATTATAATTATTTACAAACCCAAGATCAACCGTGATAAAAAAGTAAATAAATAATAATAATGACACACATACAAGACGCACAGGATGAGCCAAGTTATTTTGGTCTATACTTACTGTGACGGGAGTGCTGTCGAAGTTGATAGCGGCCTGCACTGGCAGTGGCATGAGTTGACGTACCAATACAATTAGCGGAACCGCGGTAAAGCTGTGGATATGTAAACAATATAAAATAACACAGAGTTTCACAGACTGGGATTCTGAGATAAGCAGCGTATTGTGTCATCTTTCTTTCATTTTCTGTCATTTTCCTGTCGTTGTTCTAATTGTTTCCATCCTTCCATTCTTCTCATTCGGTTATTGAGCCTTAATGTAGTCACCGTAGTGTCTTCCTCGTGTTTATATGTTGCGTCTTGTGTCGCCCCAACGTCCTATGTTTTCCGTGATTGTGTTCTGTAAAGCTGCATTACGATCGTGCTATTTTATATTTGTGTGTGTGTGTTTTTTTTGGGGGGAAAGGGGGGGGGGGGTGACAATATTATGGCTGTTATAGTATTTATCATGTGATACAATCATGGACACTATTTATTTAGACGTAACGAAGGAATATAATAAAAATAACTTCTTGTTTTGAAAACTCCGAAGTCTGTTTATTTAAGAACATTATAAGTATATTATCAGCTGGGGATATATGGGTAAATGCTATATAATCGCAATCAGAAGACAACAAATATCTGGAAATTTACTACATGTGTGAAAGGAACGACATGTAATTATCTTTGACACATAATATCCTACTCCTACGTTTGCGTACAAGGCCAACAATATATAATATTTGTTTCATGTTTTACTTATCTGTCTTTTTTTCGGTCTTTATGGCTTTTGAAATATTTTTTGAGAGGTGCACGAAGTGTGCCTTATAATATAATACGCATACAGTTAAAACCCCACGTTCTAATATTTCATTTACAAGAAAGGGTCATTTGCGGATCGCATGCTGGTCAGACCAGTTGTTATATTAGATTATCAAAGCAGCAGATATACATCACCCAGCACTTAATGGCCCATTAGAACACATTCTTCTTATAGTCAATCCTTTGTGGCGTTAGTGATCATATCTGTTTACCACCTTCTCCATCTTGTGCTGTCAATCATTCCAGATACTGATGATCCTCCCTGCCATGATGTGACATTGTCCAGCATCTTCTCTCTTGTCATGTATTTATCATCCATGCTATGATGTGACATTGCCCAGCACATTCTCTCTTTTCGTGTATTTTCGAATGTGGGCATTTTAACTGATTCGGTACCGAAGGATAATATATCACCACGTGTGACTTCCCATCTGGACAGAAGGACGATGTATCGCCATGCAAGTGTCGCCGTATTATTTGTTTTGTTTCATGACAACTTCCGCAAATTTAATAATCAGTGAACATAAATATACATTATTATAGTTTGCTCGATTCGCGATGGTGACTGTTTACAAGTTAGTGGATATGCTTGTCAGGCGTTGCAATCAACCCCAACATTTATGGACTACTTGTGGTTTACAATCGGGTGCTGTGGTAAGGGGTTACGGGAGCCAATTCGCAATCCCACATTGGAAACACAGTTGCTGGCGATTTGACAACAGGCGTCCATGAGCTGTTTGCTTAGGGGTATTAGTGCCGATCGTTCAGACACAATGGCAAACTACTGGACGTAAACTTGCCAAGAAATCACAAACAGCCAAAATTAAATGATGAGGTGGATTGCAATGTCCTGTAAGGATATGCAACTGACTTGTGATTTACTAGGAAAGCACATTTCATTAGTTTGCTACTTCGGTCTAAACGGCCGACGCCCGTACCATATCATTTAAGTGGTATGCTTCCAAATTGCCTGCGGCTGATATCGGACCCTGGACTCCGGCTGTGTCGGAAAATTGCCAAACGTAGCTTCGATATTCCCTAAGCCACAACGCCGGTTGTTGACTGTTTAGATGTCCAAAACAAAATTACAATTCCGATGCAGGAGTTATCTATACGTCTGTGACGTATTAGGGCATTCCTATGTTGTAGCCATGAATGCACATGGGCACAGGTAGCCGATCTTTCTATCCTTTAGCGGATGACCGCAGACATCGAACCCTGGTCAAACCACATTCATTACATTACTAGCTTAACCTCCTAACGATCACAGCAAGACACCCGCGCTTATATATTTACAAACTGTTGAGAATAGCACCTTGGTCACAGGGTAACAAACATGATGTCTAGCCTATTCGGACAATGGCGAACAAGTGACCGGATACGTTCGCAATGCCCGCAATGTGTGCCCACAATACCTAGGCAACCGGACATCGACAATAGCAGGCCATGTAAACCGCTGCCCTGGTAAGGTTAGATAACCAAAACACACAATAATGTATGTAACAGGTGTGACTCTGGTATGCACACGTGTGGTCATTGCCGGAGTTAGGAATTCGTGCACCGTGTTGGGATCTCTGTATATGACCCATAAGCGGAGACTGGAGCTCGTATGGAAATATGTGTTTGCATTCAGCGGGATCATTTACTAACATCAAGCAAACAAAACAGAAAACACAACCAACAACATCAACAACCACAACAACAACAGTCTCAGGCCAAAGGTCACTCAACAGCTACAGCCTCTAATGATACAAAATACAAGGCATGGCAAAATGAGGACAACCAATAAGACAAGTATGCAGTTTGTGTCTATCCCTCGCTATCTGAAGGAGAAGTTGTCCGGGAGCATATGGACGTTTTTCTGTTTACATTTAAATTTTTAATTAAATTGTCTAATATCAAGGTTTTTCTTTGGATATGTTTATATCGTTCCTGATGAAGATCACTAAGATAGAAACCTGGATTCGATGTGTTGCAGTGTGACTTGTGTTATTCTACCTTTTTACGTTATTATTATAATTGTATTTCTTACAATGTGTTTTCCGTTCCCATATTACGTTCTCTATGAGGATGTACAATATGTCCCTGCTCATTATTTCCCACATTTTCGCTGAAGTCACACATTTGTAAATTTTCGTGGTTAATTTCACGATCTTGTATGAGTATTGAACTTCGTTAAGCCACCTCTAAACTACTGAACGTAAACTTGCCATGAGATCACTAACATAAACTTTACAATATGCTGTTGTTTTTTGGGCCGTCCTGTAAAAGAATATGTAACTAAATTGTTTCAGCCACCTCTACGCTGTCCTCCTGTAGTCTTCATGATTCTGCAGCTTATTTTCTTGTTGTTAAATAGGGGTACCTGTGCATGATTTTCAGCTTTCGGGATGCTACGCGAGTTCCACTTAGTGGCCTGCCCTACAGTAGACACTCTATTTGACTCTTTCCAGTATTCAGTGTTCAAGCGTGGCCTGGCTGCCGTAGGGCAGTACCTAGCTCGCTCGCCTGCCTCCTCGGTCGTTATGTTTCGAATCCCCTGTAAGACGATGGATTTTATTAGCCTGGGTCGTCTGTTCTATCCAGCCTGACATGGGCCCAGTGGTTATTTCATGGAGAGTAAAGGCGCTATGTAGACCACTTGACCCGTCTGGCATCTGGCCGTCTGGACATACGATAGTTTGTTACATTGTGCTTCTAACACCTGGCCGTCTGACAGACGATTGTTTGTTACATTGTGCTTTTAACACCTGGCCGTCTGACAGACGATTGTTTGTTACATTGTGCTTCTAACACCTGGCCATCTGGACAGACGATAGTTTGTTACATTGTGCTTCTATCACCTGGCCATCTGGAGAGACGATAGTTGTTACATTGTGCTTCTAACACCTTGCCATCTGGAGAGACGATAGTTTGTTACATTGTGCTTCTAAAACCTGGCCGTCTGGACAGACTGATTTTCGAGAATTTGCTAGACGGTGATGCTGTCATTTACACAACTGGGTCTGTCGTCCGACATGTGAGAAGTTCATGGGCCTTTACGGCTGAGGCCGGAGGGAGAATTGTGAAGGAGGACTCTGGTGCTTTTGTTGAGACCACAAGTAGCCTGACTATGGAAGTTATGGCAGTAAGTAAAGCAATAACATGGCTCGAGACACAGACATTCACTAGGGCATGTTTCCTTAGCGACTCAATGAACATACTCCAGAGGATAGAGATGGGGGGGGGGGATCCGAAGAGAATGGTTGCTGTCTCTGGAGCGGTCTCGGCTGGCAAAGATTAGTTTCATCTTCGTGCAAGGGCATGCATCTTCGTGCCAGAAAGTACAAGGGAATGAGCGGGCTGACAAGCTCGCAAGTAACGCTACTGTGGAGGGCGGACACGCCATGGACCAGGCTGACGTTCTGAATGCTCTACGAAAAGTAAGACTTTTGCGAGAAAAAAGTGATGACTGTGAATCTACAACCATGGCCCGACTGCGAGAATAGCAAATTAAAAGAGGGTTGGCCAAACAAGAACACTACGCAGAAAGCCAAAGAAGACTGATAAACCACACATAACTGGTGTCGTTAGTCGCTACACGCTGCGGGATTTGCATAAGAGTCCGAACTCTTATGGACTGAATGGTTCGATGTGCAATGAGGATGATCTGTCGACTAACTAACTAACTAACTAACTAACTAACTAACTAACTAACTAACTATCTAACTAACTAGATCACAAAACTGGGCCCGCTACACTGTAAATCAAATAACTGGGCTTGCTACACTGTAGATCGCATAACTGGGCCAGTATGTGTACACCTCGGAGGAGCAAATGGATCACCATGGTCTGGCAAGAATGCGACAGCGAGGAGTGACGAGGGGATCTGGCCGACGATCGACGCTCAGAGTAAAGGCGAGACGGACATATAATCAGATTGCTACTTGTACTATTAGTGTTGGAACTCTTCGTAGGCTGCTGAGGATGGGGACGGAGCGCTTATGGGAATGCCCCGAATGCTGTAAAGTCGGTTCCTAAATCAATCAATCAATCAATCAGTCAGTCAATCAATCACTGGGCCAGTACTCGCTACACTGTAGGTGACATAACTAGGCCCGCTACACTGTAGATCACATATCTGGGTCCGCTACACTGTAGATCACATAACTGTGCCCGATACACTATAGATCACATAACAGAGCCTGCTACACTATAGATCACATAACTGGGCCTGCTACACTGTAGATCACATAACTGGGTCCGCAACACTGTAGATCACATAACTGTGCTCGCTACACTGTAGATCACATAACTGGGTCCGCTACACTATAGATCACATAACTGTGCCCGCTACACTGTAGATCACATAACTGGGTCCGTTACACTGTAGATCACATAACTGTGCCTGCTACACTGTAGATCGCATGACTGGGCCGCTACACTATAGATCACATAACTGGGCCCGCTACACTGTATATCACATAACTGGGCCCGCTACCCTATAGATCACATAACTGGCCCGCTACACTGTAGATCGCATGACTGGGCCAGTTACACTGTAGGTGACATAACTAGACACGCTACACTATAGATCACATAACTAGGCCCGCTACACTGTAGATCACATAACTGGGCCCGTTACACTGTAGACCACATAACTGGGCCCGCTACACTATAGACCACACAACTGGGCCCGCTACACTATAGATCACATAACTGTGCCCGCTACACTATAGATCGCATAACTGTGCCCGCTACACTATAGATCACATAACTGTGCCCGCTACACTGTAGATCACATAACTGGGTCCGTTACACTGTAGATCACATAACTGTGCCCGCTACACTATAGATCACATAACTGTGCCCGCTACACTATAGAACACATAACTGTGACCGCCACACTGTAGATCACATAACTGGGCTCGCTACACTGTAGATCGCATGACTGGACCGCTGCACTGTAGATCACATAACTGTGCCCGCTACACTGTAGATCGCATAACTGGACCGCTGCACTGTAGATCACATAACTGTGCCCGCTACACTATAGATCACATAACTGTGCCCGCTACACTGTAGATCGCATGACTGGACCGCTGCACTGTAGATCACATAACTGTGCCCGCTACACTATAGATCACATAACTGTGCCCGCTACACTGTAGATCGCATGACTGGACCGCTGTACTATAGATCACATAACTGTGCCCGCTACACTATAGATCACATAACTGTGCCCGCTACACTGTAGATCGCATGACTGGACCGCTACACTATAGATCAAATAACTGTGCCCGCTACACTGTAGATCGCATGACTGGACCGCTGCACTGTAGATCACATAACTGTGCCCGCTACACTGTAGATCGCATGACTGGACCGCTGCACTGTAGATCACATAACTATGCCCGCTACACTATAGATCACATAACTGTGCCCGCTACACTGTAGATCGCATGACTGGGCCGCTACACTGTATATAACATAACTGGCCCGTCACACTGTAGATCAAACAACTGTGCCCGCTACACTATAGATCACATAACTGTGCCCGCTACACTGTAGATCGCATGACTGGGCCGCTACACTGTATATCACATAACTGGCCCGTCACACTGTAGATCACATAACTGGGTCCGCTACACTGTAGATCACATAACTGGGTCCGCTACACTATAGATCACATAACTGGGCCCTCCACACTGTAGATCGGATGACTGGGCAGGCTACTCTGTTCATACTATTCTTCTCATATGTATGTGAAAATGGTCAAGTATGAAATGCTAACGGTTTATTTATGTGTGAGCATCCTTCTGTAACTTGCCAGTAGCAGTTGGAAACTGTAAAGGGTATTTTCCTAAATAGTACTACTATAACAGAGTCTCTCTGATGGGGGATCGGGATTTGGTGTGCAATGGGGGGGTGGGGGGGGGGGGGTCTAGTATTCAACAATGCGCGTATGAGCACCCCGCTGGGACATAACTAGGGGATGTCACGATGTGACGTGAGGGTAGAGAACAAGTTAGTTACCAACTATAGCTTTTGCCGGCAAGACGTGATGTCAACATCTGGAGAGAGAGTCAGTTTATATTTGATAACGTCAACTGTAATGAACTAATAAAGTGGGATTTCCAGAAGCTACTACCATGACTTCTCGTTTGCTCTGTTTACACCACAACACTTTAGTCTCCAGCACTGTTATACTACAACTCGCAGTCAGGGGAGTGTCAACAATTCATGTATGGGGGTAGGGGTGGGGTGGGAGGGGGGGGGGGGGTGGTAACGAGAACTGGTTTGATACCTTCCGGAATGCCAAGATGTCTGCGTGTGAGGCAACACGGTGTCAAACATCCAAGATGGAGGGTTGCTTGTCCGAGACTGTAACAACTAAGAACTGACTACTACATATGTCAGTATAAGCAATGAACATGATGAACTGATTGCGTGTTTCTGTTGGTTTATTGTGAGGAGTATATGTGTATCCGCCGGCTTCCTGGTCTAGAGGTTAGCAACTTTTCTCCGTAATCTCGTATGCTCTCGTAGGTAACGTGACGACGGTGAGAATCAGCAGTGGTTCGAATCGCGTCAGTAACTTACGGGGTATGTGAGCCGGCCGCTCAGAAAGCAATGGCAAACTACTGAGCGTAATCTTGCCAAGAAATCAACAAGGCAATGTGCATTCGGATGTATTTCATGCGTTCGACAACGGTCCATCCGACTGGGATGAAATTTTCTACATGCGTTCTTTTCATTTCCGTGCAGCCAACTGTCATAGTTTGTTAGTGTACAAACAGATATTTACTTACTAAAATTTAATATTTTAATTTACATTATCATTTATATATAGCGAGGGGATTTAACTCAAGAAAAGTTACATTAAGGGGCATAACTTTTAATAGCATTGCTATATATTTTATATATAGATTGTTGCATTGTTATCAAAGGTTTATAAACTCTTTTTCTACAGTTATTTACAGGCATGTGCGTTATAGTAAATAATAATAAAATCTTTAAGGCATTTTCAATGTTTTCATAAAAATAATGCATCATTTAAATAGTGAAAATTCTCTAACCCATCTTGTTATATTGAAAGAAGTTATCTACAGTCATGTAGGTGATTCTTCTTCTGCGTTCATCCGGAGGTTTCTTTTTCGGACGTGACATCGTTGTTCCTTTTCCTGCGTTCTTGCGCCGTTAGGCAGACACATCCGACTTCTGCGGGCATTTGTTGACCGGGTTAACCTTCCCGGATGTAGGTGATTAAAAACAGTTTTCAATAAAAATAATGGATGGTGTTTGGAAGGACATTCTTAAGTTAATTTTGTTTTTGTTCATACTTTATGCATAATATGTAAGTATATTTTGTATCTTTGTTGAAACGCATTGCACACCGATTCGACACACAAACGCCGTGTTAAACAGCCCTAAACAAATACCATACACCCAGCACGCCTGTTAAATTACTAAAAAGACATTGTTTTTGTATACAATTAACGTTTTTAGTTGGCTGCGTGTGCGGTGTGAAAGAGAGCATATAGTGTGTGGAAGGCCATTCTTAAGTTAATTTTTTTTTTTGTTATATGAATTTAATGAGACGCTCCCCACCAGGGGCTGGGCGAAGCCGCGCCGGGTAAGATAGATAGACAGACAGACAGATAGTCGGGAACGGGAGCCTGTATGACTACTTATATTAATTAAATGAGATGCTCCCCACCAGAGGCTGGGCGAAGCCGGGCCGGGTCAGACGGACAGACAGACAGACAGACAGACAGACAGACAGACAGACAGACATACAGACAGACAGACAGACAGACAGACAGCCGGATCTCAGCCGGGGCCTGGGCGAAGCCGGGCCGGGTCAGCTAGTGTATATATATATATATATATATATATATATATATATATATATATATATATATATCTGTGTGTGTGTGTGTGTGTGTGTGTGTGTGTGTGTGTGTATCCGAGGAAATGTGTATTTGTGTGTTATTGAGTGGGTGGTTGCATAACAGTGAGAGTTTGCATAAATGATGTAAGTATGTATGCAGGCATGTATGTATATGTTTATGCGTGTGCTTGCGCGCCCAAGCGCGTACGTGTGTGTGGTGGGGGGGGGGGGGGTCTGTCTCATAACATGCTCAAATGCAATGGTTATGTTCACAACTTCCATGTGACAATGTGTTTTTCTTCCTGTGTGAATGTAACAAGCACAGCAGATCATTGATATAGGAGAAGATAAGTGATTGGAGGGGACGAGTGTAAGACGAGCCTACATGCCCATTTTGTGGCTCTTTGAACATAAAGTTCGCTGTAAGTTTACTCTCCCTGTATCTTACTTTTATCTTTCAATAACTTTTCATTTCTCTCGCAAACACATCGACACACTCAAACATACACACACATACACATGCAACACACATATACACACAAGATAAGCAATTATTACTGTGCATATGTGCAATAATAAACATGTATAGTTGGCTCTTCAAGGGCGGGGCGGTGGATGGTGGGGGGGTGGGGGGTGGGAGGAGGTGAGAAATAAACAATGAATTGGCAATCATATATTCTTGGATACTGGCAACTCTATAGAGCAACAATGACGGACAATCTCTCTATAGAGCAACAATGACGGACAATCTCTCTATAACCGAACAGAAAGGGGCGATGTCTTCAGCAAGTTTATTGGTTACATAAACACATCAGTAGCTTGGTCCTTGCTTGTAGTTTCCAACTGTCAGTCGTGCATGCTGACTGCGTTATACATCGATCCCAGGGGCGCATGTAGCTTGGCATGCTTCGATGGTACCAAAACGGTTCTGGTTACCCTGACAACCTCCGTAAATAAACCGTTCACACGTCCCCGTCTGTGAGTTGTAATAGTATCTAGGCATGTAAGCAAGACACATTCCACTGTCTGACGGTAGGTTACAAAAGATCGCTGAAACAGAAATAAGCCGTGCACATACATATGAGAAGTGATTACTGAGGACAATCATCATCACACTCTGGACAAGTCCACAGCTGTTGGGATCCCCTCCTACACACCCCGCTAACGTATATCGGCTGGTGGCACAACTTCTGTGTTGATTAATCAACAGCTGGGGCCCCTTGGCAAACGTGCCCATGCCTATACGCTCCAAGCTTCACACCTATCTTCCTTACTCTGGACAAAGGAAAAGATTCCTAAGTGGAGTCCAGCTGTCTTATGCTGTTGGCAATCTATGCTCATACAATGCAATACCCAACTCTAAAACTGCCATGATCTCCTATATGGACTTCTTCTTCTTCTTCTTCT
>CAWUFQ010000005.1:570854-811010 GCA_963921405.1 Cepaea hortensis | reverse complement strand
AATACATACAGAGATACATACGCCACATTCCTAATTTTATATATAAGATATAGTGTTTAATAATATCAGGGTATAATCTATCAACCCTGTTTCATCCATGTAAATACTTTGTAAATACATGACTCGTGCAGTAACTTAAGCACAGTCATGAAGCTCAACTCTTTTCAAACTGAGCTAAACTTGTACAGTGTCACTTCAAGGTTTTTAAATAATTGTTAGAATAAAAGATGTGTGACAGAAGTGTGAAAGTGAGAGAAAATGGTAAATATACAGTGGAGAGTGAAGGCAGCTAGCGGATGTTTTCTGCCGCTTAGCGCGACTTTTTATTATTTGTCTGCGTTAGGCGTTTGGTGTCAATGTTGTAATGTGCTGTCTTAGATGTATTGTGTGTAGTTGAGAGTAAAATTGAGAGTATTTTAAGTCTCATAAGACGGGAACGTAGTCACGAATTAGTGTTATACACTTGTTTGTGGCCACATTTAACCGAATTATTGCACTTGAAAACTAACTTGCATACATAGTTATAGACAGACACACGTATTAGAAGTTAAATTATATTAATAGATAGATTCAAACACGCAAACAACCAGGAAAACACACATGTAAAGTACATACATTTTTTAGAACAAAGGGATATAACTTCGGGTCAGGGGACACAATAGACAACGAAACACTAACTTAACAGTGAAAGATAACTATACACGCGGAAGCGAGATAGGTAAAGCCTGTCGCACTCAGCTTGTGCAAGGGTTGTGTAATATTATATGGGGGACATGAAGCAATTCATGGGTTGACCCTAAGAAAGTCAACTTTGTATGGGTAGTGAGTTAATTTACTATTTGAGGGCAGGTCTTATAAGACAACGGTCCGGTTCAGACAAACCTCTAATTATATAATATTGTGATGAGAAGAGGGCTCACGCCAACCCGACAAGTTTGTGGCGATCAGCAATAGCCAAGTAAAGTGATACTACACTGTGACAATAGTGAGTAGAAGTCTATTGGGATACCCAAACCCAAGTTATCAGGAGACTTTGACAAAAAAATTAGATACACTAAGTTTTAGAAACCTCTTGCGTCACAACCATGAGTCAAAGTTTGTAACGCAACACAGGAGGGGAGGGTGTGTGTCGAAGACTCAAGTATAGAGGAGGAAGACCACCCTGAATGAGTGGTCTACCTCCAGTAGATTAGAGGTAACTCAGTGCCCCTACTTGAGGGCAGGGTAGGTGATAGGAAGGGTAACTATTAGATAGTTCTCTCATGAGACACGGAGGTGTCAACCAGAGAGTTAGCACTCTGGTCACGGCATGATCACGGCAACGTGAAACTAGAGTGTAACTCAAGAGAGGCCACTACTCGAGCGTGCTAAATGAGGCCGCACGCAAAAAGCCGTAGTGCGCCCTGAGTCCTTCCGCGTACTGTATAAACAGCACGCGGAGTAGAATGTGACGGGACACAGACTTCATAGTGATAACATCGCTTAGCGATGCTTGTTTCGTTAGCCGAATAGATAGATTAGCGATAGGGTTAGGAAATGACTAGTGATAGGATATTCTGTGCATTTATTCTTGTGTGATTTGTTAGCGACTGTTTGTTGTACATTGATGTGATACAAAGAGCCAGTGGCAATAAAATGTGGAACCAATTCCTCTCGTACGACTAGCAAGTCTTTTGTGTGGTGCGAGAGAAGTATCCTAGAATGCCTGTGACAGCGGTTGCTGACAAATATCAGATAATCTTTCCTTAGAGACTTAAATTATCGACTTTTTAAAATCGATAGACGCATTGGAAAGGCAGCCACAACACTTTCCAGGCTAACTAAGAGAGTCTGGGAGAACAATGGACTAACAGAGCGTATAAAAGTGCAAGGTTATAAAGCCTGTATTGTTAGCACATTACACTATGGGTCTGAACCCTTGAACTTGTACTTGATACAGGTAATACAGTTAAATTCCGTCCACATGAGATGTCTGAGACGTATCATGGACATATCGTGGAAAGACCATATAACAAACACACACGTACCTAAAAGAGCAGATATTACCACAGTGCACTCCCTCCTCAAGCAGAGACACCTGCGGTGGTTGGACCACGTATCTCGAATAAAGAATGATCGTATTCCCAAGATCTCCTGTACGGAGAACTAGCCACAGGGAAGAGGTCAACTGGAAGAACCCAAATGCAATATAAGGATGTGTGTAAACAAGATATGGAAACTCTTGTCATAGATCAAGACACTTGGGAAAGACTTAAGACTGACAGATGTTCCTGGAGAAGAGAAATACGTAACGGACTGGTGCTCTTTGAGCGCAATCTGATCCAACAAACTTAGGAGAAGCGACACAGACATAGAAGCAGTCATTTAGTGCTGGACCTGCCTCGTCTTACAGATGCGGAAACTGTGACAGAGATTGCATTGGACTATACAGTCACCAGGGCGCTGTCAGGTACCTACCCAGCGGCACAACTCTATAGTTCTACAGGACAGACAGAGGCCTAATACTGTGACTATATTTCAGGGTCTTGTGACTGTATATTTCAGGTTGTTGTTATTATTTGTTTCAGTTCTCCTAGTAGCGGCCAGACAGTCACGTGATCAGATTACAACTGTCACGTGATCAGATCACAACGGTTACGTGATCAGATTACAACGGTCACGTGATCAGATTACAACGGTCACGTGATCAGATTACAACCGGTAGCATTAGTCTTAGCCTGATCTCCGGTGAAGGGGTTACGGACACAATTCGAAGCCCCACATACAGTGTTTGAAACAGAGCTAAGGGCGATTTGGCAGCAAACCGCCTTGTGTTAGTTTATCCAGATATAGTGCTGGTCGTTCAGAAAACAATGACAAACTACTGAGCGTAAAACATGAAACAATTTCACAAACAGCCAAAAATGATAGGGTTGAATACGACGTCCTGTAAAGGATATGCAAATAACTAGCCATCAGAACTGGAACTATTCACTGGCTGTTGACGATGAAGATGAAGCAAGTATGGGACTGCCCTGTGTGCTGTCATATTTTTCGTGATTCAGCTCAACACAGGATGTGGCACATCACTTCATGGGGCTCACAGTTCTGTCCATATACAGTGCAGTCCTGATAAGGCGAACTCACCTCATCGGCACTGAATCAGTTACAATGCACTCAATCGCAAATACACGACAAGAGAGAAGATGCTGGACAATGTCACGTCATGGCATGGGAGACAAATACACGACAAGAGACAAAATGCTGGACAATGTCACGTCATGACATGGTGGACACATACACGACTAAAGAGAAGATTTTTGGACAATGACAATGTCACGTCATGGCATGGAGGACAAATACACGACAAGAGAGAAGATGCTGGATAATGTCACGTCATGGCATGGAGGGTCATCATTACCAGAAATGATTGGCAACACAAGAGACAGATGGTTGTAAACAGATATGATTACTAACGCCATATGCCATGGACTATAAGAATAATGTGCCTTATGTGGCTATTTAGGATTCGGTGATGTATACCTGCCGCCTTGATAATGTCAGGTAACAATTGTTCTGACGTGTGTGTGTGACCTTCAAATTGCTTTACCTTGTAACGGCAATATTAGAAGGCGGGAACTCAACAGTTACCTTACTCTGTTACAAGGTACATTGATTGAGGTACATTTCATGCACCTGTCAAATAATAATCCTTTAAAATAACAATGACGATACATTACATGAAATAAAATTTGACACTTTGTTTGCCCTTGTACACAGACGTTGGTGTACTATATTATGTGTCAAAGAGAATCACATGTCGTTTATTTCACACATTTAAACAATTTCCAAATATCTGTTGTCTTCTGGTAGCGAATATTTACCTTTCACTAACAGATACCAAGCTGATTATTTACTTATGATGTACTTAATTCATCAAAGTTCGTATTTTTTTTTCAAAACAAGAAGTTATTATTATTGTGTCCCTTTGTAGCCTATAAAAACACTGTGTTCATGGTTGTATCCCATGGAATATACTATAACATCAATAATATTGTAACAAGTGCATTGAAACTCCCTGCATATTTCAGGGTGTTGTAACTGTATATTTCATTGTGTTGTGACTGTATATTTCAGTGTGTTGTGACTGTATATTTCAGAGTGTTGTGACTGTATATTTTAAGGTGTTGTGACTGTATATTTTAGGGTGTTGTGACTGTATATTTCAGTGTCTTGTGACTGTATATTTCAGTGTTGTGACTGTATATTTCAGGGTTTTGAGACTGTATACTTCGGGGTGTGTGACTGTATATTTCAGGGTGTTGTGAATGTGAATTTCATGGCGGGATTCAGTGTTCGATGCAAGGTCCGGATTGGTGTTTTGTATGATGATAGTTGTTTCCCACAAGTAATCAATAAATGGGGGATTCGCGACCCATCTAAGGTAAAGTAAATATTAGATCCGAAGCCAGCGCGGCCCTGTGTGAATGTAAAGTACATTGGGGATCCATGTTGAGTGTGAAGGTAAGAGTTGCGGGAGGTAACATCTGAACAAATGTGCTGTGTAGAGATTAGAGCAAGAATCCCTATGGCAAAATCAGCCTATTGTAAGATTGAAAACAAAACAACACATAATGACCAATAAAAAGATGTTAATTGTATCGAGAAAATGTGTTGAAATGTTGTATAGAACAAATATTGTTATATGGATATGAAGCATGAGCAATAAACAGACGAAATGTGAAACATCGAATGACACTGGAATAGTGGTTTCATAGGAAAACAGATAGAAACGCCAAAGAGAATGTCCTTCAAGAAACTAATAACAACTCTAAATTGATCTGAGAAGTTAGACGCAGACAGTCACGATTTAGTGGACACATTCTGAGGATACATAAACTGGAAAACTTGGTGACATTTGGAGAATTACTGGGAAAAGAGCAAATGGAAAGCAGATAGAAAACAGTTGGTTGGGTTGGCCACATGGAATAAGCCAGACAAGAACACAGAGCTGATCAACGACTCTGGTTATCAAGTCAGATGGCGAACAATGACCTACGCTTATCAGCATGGTGCATGATGATGATGTCCGCTATACATTGCCTTTCTGTTTGAGTGTAATAACTGATTTACTGACCTACTTACTTTGGGACTGGAAGGTAAACAAGAAAACAGTCATGTGACATGGTGTGCATTGTTGTATGAAAACCTTCTTGATGTCGCTACTCCTGACTTTCTCTGTTATTCTGCCTGTCTGTCTGTCTTTCGTTATTTTCTGTATCTGTCATTACACTGTTCTCCAATAGTTGTAAGAGAATAAACTCACTCACACAAAAGTAGACATACACTTTACTGTTGTTTTGTACCTAACGATCACAATACAATGTCCTCACATTACATCATAGTGTATGCATAATTACTGATCATCTGAAAAGATAAACCCCACATGACAGATAATAAGCTTTGGTACGGGAATACGTCAGCTTGTAATCGTCGTCATAAACGTGTCAAAGTCACTGTTATCTCTGTCCTAGTGCGGAAATATGTCAGCGTTTAGGGGTCATCATATTCGTGTCAAGGACACTGCTCTCTCTGTGCTAGTCTAGTGCGGTAGGGATATTGGTGATGCGGGAATACATCAGCTTATAGGCATCATCATAAACAAGTCTAGGACACCGATGTCCTTGTCCTAGTGCGGCAGGGTCCTTGGTTGTGCGTGAATATATCAGCGTATAGGCATCATCATAAACAAGTCTATGGAATAGAGAGAAAAAGCAGCGGCTGCAGCAGGATATAACAATATGAAATGGAAACAAATAGGTATTTTAAATTCCTGCGAGAAAAAACGGACTAAACATTAACAAACGTTGCACATACCTTACAAGGAGATCCACGTGTCGCGAAATACAGGTGAAAAATCCGAAATCAGAAGCACTCAATAAATATAAAAATGAATAATAAAATAAGATAAAATACACACGAACGCATACAATACGACACACAGACGTTTCGATTCTAAGAATCTTTGTCAATGACAACACAGATAGCTGACGACAAAAACACAAACACACGACCTATCACTTATAGTGCACAACCTGATAATTCCATGTGGGGCAGAAAATGTGACTTGGCCAGCTGCGAAAACGCGTGGCGCAGAATTGAAAATGGGTTGCCAAAAAGGATTTGAGTAGCCAAAAATATGTGAACAGTCTGCTATGGAAACATAGAAATGTGGGGACAATTAAGTCTAGATATCGCGGGGGGGGGGGGGAGGGGGGGGGGGGGGGGAACAGCACGGTAATATGTAGTGTAAACAATTGGGGAAGATGCCACAGTTATACTGTAGCGTCCACGACAGTATTAATTCCTGTCGGGTGGATGCATCCCAGATTGTTGATTAGCTGGCATTAAATTCTAAGTCTGACACAGCTATTTGAGAAGCAGGGTTTTAATGCGGTGACACAAGCATCGTCGGCTCCATTGTGGTTGGAGGAATTGAAATGGTTGGGGACAGGTTTGTCAGCGCCCTGATTGATGTCTCTGAGGTGTTCTCTAAAACGATCCGCAAGACGTCTGCCCGTTTGGCCAATGTATTTCATGTCACATCGTTTGCAGATGATAACATAAATCAGATTGCGGGATGTGCAGGTGAAAGAATCTTTCAAGGTGAAGGTGCCTCGGGGAAATGCAATTTCTGGTGTCTGAACAACGTATGTGCATGTCAGACAGTTCCTACGATGGCATTCGAAGGTGCCCACGGATGAAGTAACCGTGGGGAGGCGACTGTGCACAAGGTGGTCTCTGAGGCTCTGGTTACGCCGGAAAATTACCCTGGGGCCATTTCAGAATACCTCACGAGTGGTAGGATCCGATTCCAAGATGGACCAGTGTCTCAGGAAGATGTGCTTGATGGCATAGGCATGTGGATGGAAGGTGAGGATAAGCTTAGGTTCATTGTTCTTAGGTCGCGTATGCTTGGCGAGGGATATTTCCCGCGAGACCTGGGTTATGCGACAGAGAGCTGTCGACAAGACGTCCTCTGGGTAGGACCGTCTGCGGAAAAAGTCCAGCATTTCGTGGGCTCTCTCGAGGAAGTCATTATCATCCTGACAGATGCGACGAAGGCGGAGTAGCTGGGAATATGGGATGGAATCTTTGCAGCTTTTGGGGTGGGAAACCGTGAGCATCAGTAGGTTTATAGTACACGGAGGTCGTGAGGCCTGTAGAGTTTAACTTAATGGTTGTGTCAAGAAAATTGACAGAGGTGGTGGAAATTTCTGAGGTGAATTGGATCGATGGATGGAAGTTCTTGACATAATTAATGAACCGGTTCAGATCCGCCTCCGACATGTCAGTGAGACCTATGCCGTCATCGATGTAGCGTCGGTAAAAAGAAGGGAGAAGACCATCATAGCTGAGTTCAATCTGGTGTTCCAGATGTCCCATAAATACACATGCGTAGCTGGGTCCCATTTTAGTGCCCATGGTGACACCGCTGATTTGTTCAAAGTAGTGGCCATTGAACTCAAAGGAATTGTTGGTGAGGACCAATTCAGCGAGTCTCACAAGTGTGCGTGTAGGGATGGCTTGATCCGTGCGTTGATCCAGAAAGAACTGTAGCGCCCTGAGGCCATCAGCGTGAGGAATGGGGGTATAGAGGGAACATACATCTATTAGAAATAGTCTGTATGTGTTCCCAGGAGTCAGTTGGAGAGAGTTGAATGAAAGTAACGCATGCGTTGTTTCCTTGATGTATGACGGGAATTCGCAACTAGAGGTTGGAAAATCCTGTCAAGAAACGCTGAGATCAGTTCAGTCGGGCACGAGCAGGCAGAAACTATCGGGCGTCCAGGATTTTTAAGTTTATGTATTTTGGGCAGCATGTAGAGGGTGGGTTTGCCCAAGTCGGAGTCATGGATGTGAAGTGAAGTGGCACTGGGTGGTAAGGCATCCTCACGTATGAGCTGTTTGATGGTGTTTTGAATCTTCCGGTTGTAGGAGAGAGTGGGGTCTTCGGTGCAGGGTGAATAATTGTCAGGTTTATTAAGTTGAGACATGACTTCCTCGACATATAGATCTTTTTGCCAAACAACTACCGCACCCTCTTTATCCGCCGGTTTGATGACTATATCCTGTCTGCGCTGTAGTTGAGACAGGGCACGCCATTCGGAAGGGGATAGGTTGGAGCGTTTCAAGCGAGGGAAAGAAAGTTGCTTGATCTCATGGAGTGTGTTGGCTATGTAGAGGTCAAGCGCGTTGGAAACTCCGGGGGGTGGGGTCCATGTGGAACGGGATATGGTTGAAGATGGAAAAATGTCTGGAAGCTGTGGGGTGGGACTGAGGACAGGCTTGTCTCTGTGGTGGTACTGTGGAAGGCGGAGTCGTCTGTGGAAGTTGGAGACATCTTCCAAAATGGCGCGACTGTCCATGCGGGGGCGTAGAGGGACAAAACTGAGACCTTTCCCTAACACAGCATGTTCTTCAGGAGACAGTGGTAGGTCAGGCGGTATGCATACCACTTTGGTGTGGTTGATAGGTGTCGAAGTGGGGGAAGGGACATGGGGACGTAGATGGCTAATTTTGTCTTTCTTACGTGAAGATAGACATTTATATAGTTCTCTATTATAATGTTGAATGGTGGAGGTGATCAAATGGAAAGCAAGCTGGTTGTTGAACGTCAGTAGATGCAGAGTCTGGTACAGGTTGTGCTTGGTGTCCTTGAGTTCGGAGATATGTCGTTGATGCACAGTCACAGCCAGCTTCATGTACTTGACAGACTGCTCCTGTGCCAGGCGATTGAAGAGTCGTGTCTCAGCAGGAACCAGTTTGCCTAACGAGAGATGAATGTTGCTCCGGAAGCCTTTGGGTGTAATTTTAAGCCGAAGACAGTTGTTCAGGAAATTCAAATGGCAGGAAAAGCGAGTGATGTTAAACATAGTGCGCGCGAGGCTGATAGCTGCACGGGACATGTCCTGGGGTATGAGGGCAAATATGTCGGAGACGGTGTGGTGGAGAGATGACATAGTCCGTCTGTCAGCAGGCATGATCGGCTACAGGTCGGTAAACATGAAATAATGGATATATAAACTAAAAAATTGACAACAGGAACACGGACGATGAGAAGGGGTAGCAGCCAGGAAATTAAATGATATGGAATAGAGAGAAAAAGCAGCGGCTGCAGCAGGATATAACAATATGAAATGGAAACAAATAGGTATTTTAAATTCCTGCGAGAAAAAACGGACTAAACATTAACAAACGTTGCACATACCTTACAAGGAGATCCACGTGTCGCGAAATACAGGTGAAAAATCCGAAATCAGAAGCACTCAATAAATATAAAAATGAATAATAAAATTAGATAAAGTACACACGAACGCATACAATACGACACACAGACGTTTCGATTCTAAGAATCTTTGTCAATGACAACACAGATAGCTGACGACAAAAACACAAACACACGACCTATCACTTATAGTGCACAACCTGATAATTCCATGTGGTGCAGAAAATGTGACTTGGCCAGCTGCGAAAACGCGTGGCGCAGAATTGAAAATGGGTTGCCAAAAAGGATTTGAGTAGCCAAAAATATGTGAACAGTCTGCTATGGAAACATAGAAATGTGGGGACAATTAAGTCTAGATATCGCGGGGCGGGGGGGGGGGAACACTTCTTCCTGTGGGGGGCACTGATGTCCTTGTCCTAGTGCGGTAGGGTCCTTGGTGGTGCGGAAATACGTCATCGTATAGTCCTCAACATAAACTTGGCAAGGACACTGTTATCTCTGTCCTAGTTTAGTCAGTATGTTTTCCATCGTGTAAAAGGTTACCTTTGCCATAGCGATTCTTGTTCAAATCTCTACAAGGCACACCCACTACCACAACAGATGTTATGACTGTCCTAAGATAGTTGTTCCAATTAAATTGTTTAAGAACATCCCCATTTACCTGGGTGCTACAATGTAGTCAAACACAGTAGTTTCTTTCTACCACATGTTGTAGGCTGAATTCATGCAGGAATATGTGGCCATTCTTTCTACCACATGTTGTAGGCTGAATGCATGCAGGACTATGTGGCTATTCTTTCTACCACATGTTGTATGCTAAATGCATGCAGGAATATGTGGCCATTCTTTCTACCACATGTTGTACGCTGAATACATGCAGGAATATGTGGCCATTCTTTCTACCACATGTTGTAGGCTGAATGCGTGCAGGAATAGGTGGCCATTCTTTCTACCACATGTTGTAGGCTGAATGCGTGCAGGAATAAGTGGCCATTCTTTCTACCACATGTTGTAGGCTGAATGCGTGCAGGAATAGGTGGCCATTCTTTCTACCACATGTTGTAGGCTGAATACATGCAGGAATATGTGGCCATTCTTTCTACCACATGTTGTAGGCTGAATGTATGCAGGAATATGTGGCCATTCTTTCTACCACATGTTGTAGGCTGAATTTTATTATTTTTTTTTTTTTTAGCATATCCTTTACAGGACATCGCTGTCAACACCAGCATCTTTCAGCTGTATGTTGATTTCTTGGCAAGATTACGCTTAGTAGTTTGCCATTGCTTTCTGAGCGGCCGGCTCACATACCCCGTAAGTTACTTATGCGATTCGAACCACTGCTGATTCTCACCGTCATCACGTTACCGACGAGAGTATACGAGGTTTTCGGAGAAAAGTAATAACCTCTAAGCCACGATGCCGTCTGTAGGCTGAATGCAGGCAGGAATATGTGGCCATTCTTTCTACCACACGTTGTAGGCTGAATACATGCAGGAATATGTGGCCATTCTTTCTACCACATGTTGTAGGCTGAATGTATGCAGGAATATGTGGCCATTCTTTCTACCACATGTTGTAGGCTGAATGCATGCAGGAATATGTGGCCATTCTATCTACCACATGCTGTAGACTGAATCCATGCAGAAATATGTGGCCATTCTTTCTACCACATGTTGTAGGCTGAATTCATGCAGGAATATGTGGCCATTCTTTCTACCACATGTTGTAGGCTGAATGCATGCAGGAATATGTGGCTATTCTTTCTACCATATGTTGTATGCTAAATGCATGCAGGAATATGTGGCCATTCTTTCTACCACATGTTGTACGCTGAATACATGCAGGAATATGTGGCCATTCTATCTACCACATGTTATAGGCTGAATGCGTGCAGGAATAGGTGGCCATTCTTTCTACCACATGTTGTAGGCTGAATGCGTGCAGGAATAGGTGGCCATTCTTTCTACCACATGTTGTAGGCTGAATGCGTGCAGGAATAGGTGGCCATTCTTTCTACCACATGTTGTAGGCTGAATACATGCAGGAATATGTGGCCATTCTTTCTACCACATGTTGTAGGCTGAATGTATGCAGGAATATGTGGCCATTCTTTCTACCACATGTTGTATGCTGAATTTTATTATTTTTTTTTTTTAGCATATCCTTTACAGGACATCGCTGTCAACACCAGCATCTTTCAGCTGTATGTTGATTTCTTGGCAAGATTACGCTTAGTAGTTTGCCATTGCTTTCTGAGCGGCCGGCTCACATACCCCGTAAGTTACTTATGCGATTCGAACCACTGCTGATTCTCACCGTCATCACGTTACCGACGAGAGTATACGAGGTTTTCGGAGAAAAGTAATAACCTCTAAGCCACGAAGCCGTCTGTAGGCTGAATGCAGGCAGGAATATGTGGCCATTCTTTCTACCACATGTTGTAGGCTGAATACATGCAGGAATATGTGGCCATTCTTTCTACCACATGTTGTATGCTGAATGTATGCAGGAATATATGGCCATTCTTTCTACCACATGTTGTAGGCTGAATGCATGCAGGAATATGTGGCCATTCTATCTACCACATGCTGTAGACTGAATCCATGCAGAAATATGTGGCCATTCTTTCTACAACATGTTGTAGGCTGAATTCATGCAGGAATATGTGGCCATTCTTTCTTCCACATGTTGTAGGCTGAATGCATGCAGGAATATGTGGCTATTCTTTCTACCACATGTTGTATGCTAAATGCATGCAGGAATATGTGGCCATTCTTTCTACCACATGTTGTACGCTGAATACATGCAGGAATATGTGGCCATTCTTTCTACCACATGTTGTAGGCTGAATGCGTGCAGGAATAGGTGGCCATTCTTTCTACCACATGTTGTAGGCTGAATGCGTGCAGGAATAGGTGGCCATTCTTTCTACCACATGTTGTAGGCTAAATGCGTGCAGGAATAGGTGGCCATTCTTTCTACCACAAGTTGTAGGCTGAATACATGCAGGAATATGTGGCCATTCTTTCTACCACATGTTGTAGGCTGAATGTATGCAGGAATATGTGGCCATTCTTTCTACCACATGTTGTAGGCTGAATTTTATTATTTATTTTTTTTTAGCATATCCTTTACAGGACATCGCTGTCAACACCAGCATCTTTCAGCTGTATGTTGATTTCTTGGCAAGATTACGCTTAAAAGTTTGCCATTGCTTTCTGAGCGGCCGGCTCACATACCCCGTAAGTTACTTATGCGATTCGAACCACTGCTGATTCTCACCGTCATCACGTTACCGACGAGAGTATACGAGGTTTTCGGAGAAAAGTAATAACCTCTAAGCCACGAAGCCGGCTGTAGGCTGAATGCAGGCAGGAATATGTGGCCATTCTTTCTACCACATGTTGTATCTGAATACATGCAAGAATATGTGGCCATTCTTTCTACCACATGTTGTAGGCTGAATGTATGCAGGAATATGTGGCCATTCTTTCTACCACATTTTGTCGGCTGAATGCATGCAGGAATATGTGGCCATTCTTTCTACCACATGTTGTAGGCTGAATACATGCAGGAATATGTGGCCGTTCTTTCTACCACATGTTGTAGGCTGAATGCATGCAGGAATATGTGGCCATTCTTACTACCACATGTTGTAGGCTGAATGTATGCAGGAATATTTGGCCATTCTTTCTACCACATGTTGTATGCTAAATGCATGCAGGAATATGTGGCCATTCTTTCTACCACATGTTGTAGGCTAAATGCATGCAGGAATATGTGGCTATTCTTTCTACCACATGTTGTAGGCTGAATGCATGCAGGAATATGTGGCCATTCTTTCTACCACATGTTGTAGGCTGAATGCATGCAGGAATATGTGGCTATTCTTTCTACCACATGTTGTATGCTAAATGCATGCTGGAATATGTGGCCATTCTTTCTACCACATGTTGTACGCTGAATACATGCTGGAATATGTGGCCATTCTTTCTACCACATGTTGTAGTAGGCTGAATGCATGCAGGAATATGTGGCCATTCTTTCTACCACATGTTGTAGGCTAAATGCATGCAGGAATATGTGGCCATTCTTTCGACCACAAGTTGTAGGATAAATGCATGCAGGAATATGTGGCCATTCTTTCTACCACATGTTGCAGGCTGAATGCATGCAGGAATATGTGGCCATTCTTTCTACCACATGTTGTAGGCTAAATGCATGCAGGAATAAGTGGCCATTCTATCTACCACATGCTGTAGACTGAATCCATGCAGAAATATGTGGCCATTCTTTCTACCACATGTTGTAGGCTGAATTCATGCAGGAATATGTGGCCATTCTTTCTTCCACATGTTGTAGGCTGAATGCATGCAGGAATATGTGGCCATTTTTTCTACCACATGTTGTAGGCTGAATGTATGCAGGAATATGTGGCCATTCTTTCTACCACATGTTGTAGGTTGAATACATGCAGGAATATGTGGCCATTCTTTCTACCACATGTTGTAGGCTGAATACATGCAGGAATATGTGGCCGTTCTTTCTACCACATGTTGTAGGCAGAATGCATGCAGGAATATGTGGCCATTCTTTCTACCACATGTTGTAGGCTGAATGCATGCAGGAATATGTGGCCATTCTTTCTACCACATGTTGTAGGCTGAATGTATGCAGGAATATTTGGCCATTCTTTCTACCACATGTTGTATGCTAAATGCATGCAGGAATATGTGGCCATTCTTTCTACCACATGTTGTAGGCTAAATGTATGCAGGAATATGTGGCTATTCTTTCTACCACATGTTGTAGGCTGAATGCATGCAGGAATATGTGGCCATTCTTTCTACCACATGTTGTAGGCTGAATGCATGCAGGAATATGTGGCTATTCTTTCTAACACATGTTGTATGCTAAATGCATGCAGGAATATGTGGCCATTCGTTCTACCACATGTTGTACGCTGAATACATGCTGGAATATGTGGCCATTCTTTCTACCACATGTTGTAGTAGGCTGAATGCATGCAGGAATATGTGGCCATTCTTTCTACCACATGTTGTAGGCTAAATGCATGCAGGAATATGTGGCCATTCTTTCGACCACAAGTTGTAGGATAAATGCATGCAGGAATATGTGGCCATTCTTTCTACCACATGTTGTAGGCTGAATGCATGCAGGAATATGTGGCCATTCTTTCTACCACATGTTGTAGGCTAAATGCATGCAGGAATAAGTGGCCATTCTATCTACCACATGCTGTAGACTGAATCCATGCAGAAATATGTGGCCATTCTTTCTACCACATGTTGTAGGCTGAATTCATGCAGGAATATGTTGCCATTCTTTCTTCCACATGTTGTAGGCTGAATGCATGCAGGAATATGTGGCCATTCTTTCTACCACATGTTGTAGGCTGAATACATGCAGGAATATGTGGCCATTCTTTCTACCACATGTTGTAGGCTGAATGTATGCAGGAATATGTGGCCATTCTTTCTACCACATGTTGTATGCTGAATTTTATTATTTTTTTTTTTTAGCATATCCTTTACAGGACATCGCTGTCAACACCAGCATCTTTCAGCTGTATGTTGATTTCTTGGCAAGATTACGCTTAGTAGTTTGCCATTGCTTTCTGAGCGGCCGGCTCACATACCCCGTAAGTTACTTATGCGATTCGAACCACTGCTGATTCTCACCGTCATCACGTTACCGACGAGAGTATACGAGGTTTTCGGAGAAAAGTAATAACCTCTAAGCCACGAAGCCGTCTGTAGGCTGAATGCAGGCAGGAATATGTGGCCATTCTTTCTACCACATGTTGTAGGCTGAATACATGCAGGAATATGTGGCCATTCTTTCTACCACATGTTGTAGGCTGAATGTATGCAGGAATATGTGGCCATTCTTTCTACCACATGTTGTAGGCTGAATGCATGCAGGAATATGTGGCCATTCTATCTACCACATGCTGTAGACTGAATCCATGCAGAAATATGTGGCCATTCTTTCTACCACATGTTGTAGGCTGAATTCATGCAGGAATATGTGGCCATTCTTTCTACCACATGTTGTAGGCTGAATGCATGCAGGAATATGTGGCTATTCTTTCTACCACATGTTGTATGCTAAATGCATGCAGGAATATGTGGCCATTCTTTCTACCACATGTTGTAGTCTGAATACATGCAGGAATATGTGGCCGTTCTTTCTACCACATGTTGTAGGCTGAATGTATGCAGGAATATGTGGCCATTCTTTCTACCACATGTTGTAGGCTGAATGCATGCAGGAATATGTGGCCATTCTTTCTACCACATGTTGTAGGCTGAATACATGTAGGAATATGTGGCCATTCTTTCTACCACATGTTGTAAGCTGAATACATGCAGGAATATGTGGCCATTCTTTCTACCACATGTTGTAGGCTAAATGCATGCAGGAATATGTGGCCGTTCTTTCTACCACATGTTGTAGGCTGAATGCATGCAGGAATATGTGGCCATTCTTTCTACCGCATGTTGTAGGCTGAATGCATGCAGGAATATGTGGCCATTCTTTCTACCACATGTTGTAGGCTGAATGTATGCAGGAATATGTGGCCATTCTTTCTACCACATGTTGTAGGTTGAATGTATGCAGGAATATATGGCCATTCATTCTATCACATGTTATAGGCTGAATGTATGCAGAAATATGTGGCCATTCTTTCTACCACATGTTGTAGGCTGAATGCATGCAGGAATATGTGGCCATTCTTTCCACCACATGTTGTAGGCTGAATTCGTGCACGAATATGTGGCCATTCTTTCTACCACATGTTGTAGGCTGAATGTATGCAGGAATATGTGGCCATTCTTTCTACCACATGTTGTAGGCTGAATGAATGCAGGAATATGTTGCCATTCTATCTACCACATGTTGTAGGCTGAATGTATGCAGGAATAGGTGGCCATTATTTCTACCACATGTTGTAGGCTGAATGTATGCAGGAATAGATGGTGGTCATTCTTTCTACCACATGTTGTAGGCTGAATGTATGCAGGAATAGGTGGCCATTCTTTCTACCACATGTTGTAGGCTGAATGTATGCAGGAATAGGTGGCCATTCTTTCTACCACATGTTGTAGGCTGAATGTATGCAGGAATAGGTGGCCATTCTTTCAGCCACATGTTGTAGGCTGAATGCGTGCAGGAATAGGTGGCCAGTCTTTCTACCACATGTTGTAGGCTGAATGTATGCAGGAATATGTGGCCATTCTTTCTACCACATGTTGTAGGCTGAATGCGTGCAGGAATAGGTTGCCATTCTTTCTACCACATGTTGTAGGCTGAATGCGTGCAGGAATAGGCGGCCATTTTTTCTACCACATGTTGTGGGCTAAATGCGTGCAGGAATATGTGGCCATTGTTTCCACCACATGTTGTAGGCTGAATGCATGCAGGAATAGGTGGCCATTCTTTCTACCACATGTTGTAGGCTGAATGCGTGCAGAAATAAGTGGCCATTCTATCTACCACATGCTGTAGACTGAATCCATGCAGAAATATGTGGCCATTCTTTCTACCACATGTTGTAGGCTGAATTCATGCAGGAATATGTGGCCATTCTTTCTACCACATGTTGTAGGCTGAATGCATGCAGGACTATGTGGCTATTCTTTCTACCACATGTTGTATGCTAAATGCATGCAGGAATATGTGGCCATTCTTTCTACCACATGTTGTACGCTGAATACATGCAGGAATATGTGGCCATTCTTTCTACCACATGTTGTAGGCTGAATGCGTGCAGGAATAGGTGGCCATTCTTTCTACCACATGTTGTAGGCTGAATGCGTGCAGGAATAGGTGGCCATTCTTTCTACCACATGTTGTAGGCTGAATGCGTGCAGGAATAGGTGGCCATTCTTTCTACCACATGTTGTAGGCTGAATACATGCAGGAATATGTGGCCATTCTTTCTACCACATGTTATAGGCTGAATGCGTGCAGGAATAGGTGGCCATTCTTTCTACCACATGTTGTAGGCTGAATGCGTGCATGAATAGGTGGCCATTCTTTCTACCACATGTTGTAGGCTGAATGCGTGCAGGAATAGGTGGCCATTCTTTCTACCACATGTTGTAGGCTGAATACATGCAGGAATATGTGGCCATTCTTTCTACCACATGTTGTAGGCTGAATACATGCAGGAATATGTGGCCATTCTTTCTACCACATGTTGTAGGCTGAATGCGTGCAGGAATATGTGGCCATTCTTTCTACCACATGTTGTAGGCTGAATTTTATTATTTATTTTTTTTTAGCATATCCTTTACAGGACATCGCTTTTAACACCAGCATCTTTCAGCTGTATGTTGATTTCTTGGCAAGATTACGCTTAGTAGTTTGCCATTGCTTTCTGAGCGGCCGGCTCACATACCCCGTAAGTTACTTATGCGATTCGAACCACTGCTGATTCTCACCGTCATCACGTTACCGACGAGAGTATACGAGGTTTTCAGAGAAACGTAATAACCTCTAAGCCACGAAGCCGTCTGTAGGCTGAATGCAGGCAGGAATATGTGGCCATTCTTTCTACCACATGTTGTAGGCTGAATACATGCAGGAATATGTGGCCATTCTTTCTACCACATGTTGTATGCTGAATGTATGCAGGAATATGTGGCCATTCTTTCTACCACATGTTGTAGGCTGAATGCATGCAGGAATATGTGGCCATTCTCTCTACCACATGCTGTAGACTGAATCCATGCAGAAATATGTGGCCATTCTTTCTACCACATGTTGTAGGCTGAATTCATGCAGGAATATGTGGCCATTCTTTCTACCACATGTTGTAGGCTGAATGCATGCAGGAATATGTGGCTATTCTTTCTACCACATGTTATATGCTAAATGCATGCAGGAATATGTGGCCATTCTTTCTACCACATGTTGTACGCTGAATACATGCAGGAATATGTGGCCATTCTTTCTACCACATGTTGTAGGCTGAATGCGTGCAGGAATAGGTGGCCATTCTTTCTACCACATGTTGTAGGCTGAATGCGTGCAGGAATATGTGGCCATTCTTTCTACCACATGTTGTAGGCTAAATGCGTGCAGGAATAGGTGGCCATTCTTTCTACCACATGTTGTAGGCTGAATACATGCAGGAATATGTGGCCATTCTTTCTACCACATGTTGTAGGCTGAATGTATGCAGGAATATGTGGCCATTCTTTCTACCACATGTTGTAGGCTGAATTTTATTATTTATTTTTTTTTAGCATATCCTTTACAGGACATCGCTGTCAACACCAGCATTTTTCAGCTGTATGTTGATTTCTTGGCAAGATTACGCTTAGTAGTTTGCCATTGCTTTCTGAGCGGCCGGCTCACATACCCCGTAAGTTACTTATGCGATTCGAACCACTGCTGATTCTCACCGTCATCACGTTACCGACGAGAGTATACGAGGTTTTCGGAGAAAAGTAATAACCTCTAAGCCACGAAGCCGGCTGTAGGCTGAATGCAGGCAGGAATATGTGGCCATTCTTTCTACCACATGTTGTATCTGAATACATGCAGGAATATGTGGCCATTCTTTCTACCACATGTTGTAGGCTGAATGTATGCAGGAATATGTGGCCATTCTTTCTACCACATTTTGTAGGCTGAATGCATGCAGGAATATGTGGCCATTCTTTCTACCACATGTTGTAGGCTGAATACATGCAGGAATATGTGGCCATTCTTTCTACCACATGTTGTAGGCTGAATACATGCAGGAATATGTGGCCGTTCTTTCTACCACATGTTGTAGGCTAAATGCATGCAGGAATAAGTGGCCATTCTATCTACCACATGCTGTAGACTGAATCCATGCAGAAATATGTGGCCATTCTTTCTACCACATGTTGTAGGCTGAATTCATGCAGGAATATGTGGCCATTCTTTCTTCCACATGTTGTAGGCTGAATGCATGCAGGAATATGTGGCCATTCTTTCTACCACATGTTGTAGGCTGAATACATGCAGGAATATGTGGCCATTCTTTCTACCACATGTTGTAGGCTGAATGTATGCAGGAATATGTGGCCATTCTTTCTACCACATGTTGTATGCTGAATTTTATTATTTTTTTTTTTAGCATATCCTTTACAGGACATCGCTGTCAACACCAGCATCTTTCAGCTGTATGTTGATTTCTTGGCAAGATTACGCTTAGTAGTTTGCCATTGCTTTCTGAGCGGCCGGCTCACATACCCCGTAAGTTACTTATGCGATTCGAACCACTGCTGATTCTCACCGTCATCACGTTACCGACGAGAGTATACGAGGTTTTCGGAGAAAAGTAATAACCTCTAAGCCACGAAGCCGTCTGTAGGCTGAATGCAGGCAGGAATATGTGGCCATTCTTTCTACCACATGTTGTAGGCTGAATACATGCAGGAATATGTGGCCATTCTTTCTACCACATGTTGTAGGCTGAATGTATGCAGGAATATGTGGCCATTCTTTCTACCACATGTTGTAGGCTGAATGCATGCAGGAATATGTGGCCATTCTATCTACCACATGCTGTAGACTGAATCCATGCAGAAATATGTGGCCATTCTTTCTACCACATGTTGTAGGCTGAATGCGTGCAGGAATAGGTGGCCATTCTTTCTACCACATGTTGTAGGCTGAATGCGTGCAGGAATATGTGGCCATTCTTTCTACCACATGTTGTAGGCTAAATGCGTGCAGGAATAGGTGGCCATTCTTTCTACCACATGTTGTAGGCTGAATACATGCAGGAATATGTGGCCATTCTTTCTACCACATGTTGTAGGCTGAATGTATGCAGGAATATGTGGCCATTCTTTCTACCACATGTTGTAGGCTGAATTTTATTATTTATTTTTTTTTAGCATATCCTTTACAGGACATCGCTGTCAACACCAGCATTTTTCAGCTGTATGTTGATTTCTTGGCAAGATTACGCTTAGTAGTTTGCCATTGCTTTCTGAGCGGCCGGCTCACATACCCCGTAAGTTACTTATGCGATTCGAACCACTGCTGATTCTCACCGTCATCACGTTACCGACGAGAGTATACGAGGTTTTCGGAGAAAAGTAATAACCTCTAAGCCACGAAGCCGGCTGTAGGCTGAATGCAGGCAGGAATATGTGGCCATTCTTTCTACCACATGTTGTATCTGAATACATGCAGGAATATGTGGCCATTCTTTCTACCACATGTTGTAGGCTGAATGTATGCAGGAATATGTGGCCATTCTTTCTACCACATTTTGTAGGCTGAATGCATGCAGGAATATGTGGCCATTCTTTCTACCACATGTTGTAGGCTGAATACATGCAGGAATATGTGGCCATTCTTTCTACCACATGTTGTAGGCTGAATACATGCAGGAATATGTGGCCGTTCTTTCTACCACATGTTGTAGGCTAAATGCATGCAGGAATAAGTGGCCATTCTATCTACCACATGCTGTAGACTGAATCCATGCAGAAATATGTGGCCATTCTTTCTACCACATGTTGTAGGCTGAATTCATGCAGGAATATGTGGCCATTCTTTCTTCCACATGTTGTAGGCTGAATGCATGCAGGAATATGTGGCCATTCTTTCTACCACATGTTGTAGGCTGAATACATGCAGGAATATGTGGCCATTCTTTCTACCACATGTTGTAGGCTGAATGTATGCAGGAATATGTGGCCATTCTTTCTACCACATGTTGTATGCTGAATTTTATTATTTTTTTTTTTAGCATATCCTTTACAGGACATCGCTGTCAACACCAGCATCTTTCAGCTGTATGTTGATTTCTTGGCAAGATTACGCTTAGTAGTTTGCCATTGCTTTCTGAGCGGCCGGCTCACATACCCCGTAAGTTACTTATGCGATTCGAACCACTGCTGATTCTCACCGTCATCACGTTACCGACGAGAGTATACGAGGTTTTCGGAGAAAAGTAATAACCTCTAAGCCACGAAGCCGTCTGTAGGCTGAATGCAGGCAGGAATATGTGGCCATTCTTTCTACCACATGTTGTAGGCTGAATACATGCAGGAATATGTGGCCATTCTTTCTACCACATGTTGTATGCTGAATGTATGCAGGAATATATGGCCATTCTTTCTACCACATGTTGTAGGCTGAATGCATGCAGGAATATGTGGCCATTCTATCTACCACATGCTGTAGACTGAATCCATGCAGAAATATGTGGCCATTCTTTCTACCACATGTTGTAGGCTGAATTCATGCAGGAATATGTGGCCATTCTTTCTACCACATGTTGTAGGCTGAATGCGTGCAGGAATAGGTGGCCATTCTTTCTACCACATGTTGTAGGCTGAATGCGTGCAGGAATAGGTGGCCATTCTTTCTACCACATGTTGTAGGCTAAATGCGTGCAGGAATAGGTGGCCATTCTTTCTACCACAAGTTGTAGGCTGAATACATGCAGGAATATGTGGCCATTCTTTCTACCACATGTTGTAGGCTGAATTTTATTATTTATTTTTTTTTAGCATATCCTTTACAGGACATCGCTGTCAACACCAGCATCTTTCAGCTGTATGTTGATTTCTTGGCAAGATTACGCTTAGTAGTTTGCCATTGCTTTCTGAGCGGCCGGCTCACATACCCCGTAAGTTACTTATGCGATTCGAACCACTGCTGATTCTCACCGTCATCACGTTACCGACGAGAGTATACGAGGTTTTCGGAGAAAAGTAATAACCTCTAAGCCACGAAGCCGGCTGTAGGCTGAATGCAGGCAGGAATATGTGGCCATTCTTTCTACCACATGTTGTATCTGAATACATGCAGGAATATGTGGCCATTCTTTCTACCACATGTTGTAGGCTGAATGTATGCAGGAATATGTGGCCATTCTTTCTACCACATTTTGTCGGCTGAATGCATGCAGGAATATGTGGCCATTCTTTCTACCACATGTTGTAGGCTGAATACATGCAGGAATATGTGGCCATTCTTTCTACCACATGTTGTAGGCTGAATACATGCAGGAATATGTGGCCGTTCTTTCTACCACATGTTGTAGGCTGAATGCATGCAGGAATATGTGGCCATTCTTTCTACCACATGTTGTAGGCTGAATGTATGCAGGAATATTTGGCCATTCTTTCTACCACATGTTGTATGCTAAATGCATGCAGGAATATGTGGCCATTCTTTCTACCACATGTTGTAGGCTAAATGCATGCAGGAATATGTGGCTATTCTTTCTACCACATGTTGTAGGCTGAATGCATGCAGAAATATGTGGCCATTCTTTCTACCACATGTTGTAGGCTGAATGCATGCAGGAATATGTGGCTATTCTTTCTACCACATGTTGTATGCTAAATGCATGCTGGAATATGTGGCCATTCATTCTACCACATGTTGTACGCTGAATACATGCAGGGATATGTGGCCATTCTTTCTACCACATGTTGTAGTAGGCTGAATGCATGCAGGAATATGTGGCCATTCTTTCTACCACATGTTGTAGGCTAAATGCATGCAGGAATATGTGGCCATTCTTTCGACCACAAGTTGTAGGATAAATGCATGCAGGAATATGTGGCCATTCTTTCTACCACATGTTGCAGGCTGAATGCATGCAGGAATATGTGGCCATTCTTTCTACCACATGTTGTAGGCTAAATGCATGCAGGAATAAGTGGCCATTCTATCTACCACATGCTGTAGACTGAATCCATGCAGAAATATGTGGCCATTCTTTCTACCACATGTTGTAGGCTGAATTCATGCAGGAATATGTGGCCATTCTTTCTTCCACATGTTGTAGGCTGAATGCATGCAGGAATATGTGGCCATTTTTTCTACCACATGTTGTAGGCTGAATGTATGCAGGAATATGTGGCCATTCTTTCTACCACATGTTGTAGGTTGAATACATGCAGGAATATGTGGCCATTCTTTCTACCACATGTTGTAGGCTGAATACATGCAGGAATATGTGGCCGTTCTTTCTACCACATGTTGTAGGCAGAATGCATGCAGGAATATGTGGCCATTCTTTCTACCACATGTTGTAGGCTGAATGCATGCAGGAATATGTGGCCATTCTTTCTACCACATGTTGTAGGCTGAATGTATGCAGGAATATTTGGCCATTCTTTCTACCACATGTTGTATGCTAAATGCATGCAGGAATATGTGGCCATTCTTTCTACCACATGTTGTAGGCTAAATGTATGCAGGAATATGTGGCTATTCTTTCTACCACATGTTGTAGGCTGAATGCATGCAGGAATATGTGGCCATTCTTTCTACCACATGTTGTAGGCTGAATGCATGCAGGAATATGTGGCTATTCTTTCTACCACATGTTGTATGCTAAATGCATGCAGGAATATGTGGCCATTCGTTCTACCACATGTTGTACGCTGAATACATGCTGGAATATGTGGCCATTCTTTCTACCACATGTTGTAGTAGGCTGAATGCATGCAGGAATATGTGGCCATTCTTTCTACCACATGTTGTAGGCTAAATGCATGCAGGAATATGTGGCCATTCTTTCGACCACAAGTTGTAGGATAAATGCATGCAAGAATATGTGGCCATTCTTTCTACCACATGTTGTAGGCTGAATGCATGCAGGAATATGTGGCCATTCTTTCTACCACATGTTGTAGGCTAAATGCATGCAGGAATAAGTGGCCATTCTATCTACCACATGCTGTAGACTGAATCCATGCAGAAATATGTGGCCATTCTTTCTACCACATGTTGTAGGCTGAATTCATGCAGGAATATGTTGCCATTCTTTCTTCCACATGTTGTAGGCTGAATGCATGCAGGAATATGTGGCCATTCTTTCTACCACATGTTGTAGGCTGAATACATGCAGGAATATGTGGCCATTCTTTCTACCACATGTTGTAGGCTGAATGTATGCAGGAATATGTGGCCATTCTTTCTACCACATGTTGTATGCTGAATTTTATTATTTTTTTTTTTTTAGCATATCCTTTACAGGACATCGCTGTCAACACCAGCATCTTTCAGCTGTATGTTGATTTCTTGGCAAGATTACGCTTAGTAGTTTGCCATTGCTTTCTGAGCGGCCGGCTCACACACCCCGTAAGTTACTTATGCGATTCGAACCACTGCTGATTCTCACCGTCATCACGTTACCGACGAGAGTATACGAGGTTTTCGGAGAAAAGTAATAACCTCTAAGCCACGAAGCCGTCTGTAGGCTGAATGCAGGCAGGAATATGTGGCCATTCTTTCTACCACATGTTGTAGGCTGAATACATGCAGGAATATGTGGCCATTCTTTCTACCACATGTTGTAGGCTGAATGTATGCAGGAATATGTGGCCATTCTTTCTACCACATGTTGTAGGCTGAATGCATGCAGGAATATGTGGCCATTCTATCTACCACATGCTGTAGACTGAATCCATGCAGAAATATGTGGCCATTCTTTCTACCACATGTTGTAGGCTGAATTCATGCAGGAATATGTGGCCATTCTTTCTACCACATGTTGTAGGCTGAATGCATGCAGGAATATGTGGCTATTCTTTCTACCACATGTTGTATGCTAAATGCATGCAGGAATATGTGGCCATTCTTTCTACCACATGTTGTACGCTGAATACATGCAGGAATATGTGGCCATTCTTTCTACCACATGTTGTAGGCTGAATGCGTGCAGGAATAGGTGGCCATTCTTTCTACCACATGTTGTAGGCTGAATGCGTGCAGGAATAGGTGGCCATTCTTTCTACCACATGTTGTAGTCTGAATACATGCAGGAATATGTGGCCGTTCTTTCTACCACATGTTGTAGGCTGAATACATGTAGGAATATGTGGCCATTCTTTCTACCACATGTTGTAGGCTGAATACATGCAGGAATATGTGGCCATTCTTTCTACCACATGTTGTAGGCTAAATGCATGCAGGAATATGTGGCCGTTCTTTCTACCACATGTTGTAGGCTGAATGCATGCAGGAATATGTGGCCATTCTTTCTACCGCATGTTGTAGGCTGAATGCATGCAGGAATATGTGGCCATTCTTTCTACCACATGTTGTAGGCTGAATGTATGCAGGAATATGTGGCCATTCTTTCTACCACATGTTGTAGGTTGAATGTATGCAGGAATATATGGCCATTCATTCTATCACATGTTATAGGCTGAATGTATGCAGAAATATGTGGCCATTCTTTCTACCACATGTTGTAGGCTGAATGCATGCAGGAATATGTGGCCATTCTTTCCACCACATGTTGTAGGCTGAATTCGTGCACGAATATGTGGCCATTCTTTCTACCACATGTTGTAGGCTGAATGTATGCAGGAATATGTGGCCATTCTTTCTACCACATGTTGTAGGCTGAATGAATGCAGGAATATGTTGCCATTCTATCTACCACATGTTGTAGGCTGAATGTATGCAGGAATAGGTGGCCATTCTTTCTACCACATGTTGTAGGCTGAATGTATGCAGGAATAGATGGTGGTCTTTCTTTCTACCACATGTTGTAGGCTGAATGTATGCAGGAATAGGTGGCCATTCTTTCTACCACATGTTGTAGGCTGAATGTATGCAGGAATAGGTGGCCATTCTTTCTACCACATGTTGTAGGCTGAATGTATGCAGGAATAGGTGGCCATTCTTTCAGCCACATGTTGTAGGCTGAATGCGTGCAGGAATAGGTGGCCAGTCTTTCTACCACATGTTGTAGGCTGAATGTATGCAGGAATATGTGGCCATTCTTTCTACCACATGTTGTAGGCTGAATGCGTGCAGGAATAGGTTGCCATTCTTTCTACCACATGTTGTAGGCTGAATGCGTGCAGGAATAGGCGGCCATTTTTTCTACCACATGTTGTAGGCTAAATGCGTGCAGGAATATGTGGCCATTCTTTCCACCACATGTTGTAGGCTGAATGCATGCAGGAATAGGTGGCCATTCTTTCTACCACATGTTGTAGGCTGAATGCGTGCAGAAATAAGTGGCCATTCTATCTACCACATGCTGTAGACTGAATCCATGCAGAAATATGTGGCCATTCTTTCTACCACATGTTGTAGGCTGAATTCATGCAGGAATATGTGGCCATTCTTACTACCACATGTTGTAGGCTGAATGCATGCAGGACTATGTGGCTATTCTTTCTACCACATGTTGTATGCTAAATGCATGCAGGAATATGTGGCCATTCTTTCTACCACATGTTGTACGCTGAATACATGCAGGAATATGTGGCCATTCTTTCTACCACATGTTGTAGGCTGAATGCGTGCAGGAATAGGTGGCCATTCTTTCTACCACATGTTGTAGGCTGAATGCGTGCAGGAATAGGTGGCCATTCTTTCTACCACATGTTGTAGGCTGAATGCGTGCAGGAATAGGTGGCCATTCTTTCTACCACATGTTGTAGGCTGAATACATGCAGGAATATGTGGCCATTCTTTCTACCACATGTTATAGGCTGAATGCGTGCAGGAATAGGTGGCCATTCTTTCTACCACATGTTGTAGGCTGAATACATGCAGGAATATGTGGCCATTCTTTCTACCACATGTTGTAGGCTGAATGCGTGCAGGAATATGTGGCCATTCTTTCTACCACATGTTGTAGGCTGAATTTTATTATTTATTTTTTTTTAGCATATCCTTTACAGGACATCGCTGTCAACACCAGCATCTTTCAGCTGTATGTTGATTTCTTGGCAAGATTACGCTTAGTAGTTTGCCATTGCTTTCTGAGCGGCCGGCTCACATACCCCGTAAGTTACTTATGCGATTCGAACCACTGCTGATTCTCACCGTCATCACGTTACCGACGAGAGTATACGAGGTTTTCGGAGAAACGTAATAACCTCTAAGCCACGAAGCCGTCTGTAGGCTGAATGCAGGCAGGAATATGTGGCCATTCTTTCTACCACATGTTGTAGGCTGAATACATGCAGGAATATGTGGCCATTCTTTCTACCACATGTTGTATGCTGAATGTATGCAGGAATATGTGGCCATTCTTTCTACCACATGTTGTAGGCTGAATGCATGCAGGAATATGTGGCCATTCTCTCTACCACATGCTGTAGACTGAATCCATGCAGAAATATGTGGCCATTCTTTCTACCACATGTTGTAGGCTGAATTCATGCAGGAATATGTGGCCATTCTTTCTACCACATGTTGTAGGCTGAATGCATGCAGGAATATGTGGCTATTCTTTCTACCACATGTTATATGCTAAATGCATGCAGGAATATGTGGCCATTCTTTCTACCACATGTTGTACGCTGAATACATGCAGGAATATGTGGCCATTCTTTCTACCACATGTTGTAGGCTGAATGCGTGCAGGAATAGGTGGCCATTCTTTCTACCACATGTTGTAGGCTGAATGCGTGCAGGAATAAGTGGCCATTCTTTCTACCACATGTTGTAGGCTAAATGCGTGCAGGAATAGGTGGCCATTCTTTCTACCACATGTTGTAGGCTGAATACATGCAGGAATATGTGGCCATTCTTTCTACCACATGTTGTAGGCTGAATCCATGCAGAAATATGTGGCCATTCTTTCTACCACATGTTGTAGGCTGAATTCATGCAGGAATATGTGGCCATTCTTACTACCACATGTTGTAGGCTGAATGCATGCAGGACTATGTGGCTATTCTTTCTACCACATGTTGTATGCTAAATGCATGCAGGCATATGTGGCCATTCTTTCTACCACATGTTGTACGCTGAATACATGCAGGAATATGTGGCCATTCTTTCTACCACATGTTGTAGGCTGAATGCGTGCAGGAATAGGTGGTCATTCTTTCTACCACATGTTGTAGGCTGAATGCGTGCAGGAATAGGTGGCCATTCTTTCTACCACATGTTGTAGGCTGAATGCGTGCAGGAATAGGTGGCCATTCTTTCTACCACATGTTGTAGGCTGAATACATGCAGGAATATGTGGCCATTCTTTCTACCACATGTTATAGGCTGAATGCGTGCAGGAATAGGTGGCCATTCTTTCTACCACATGTTGTAGGCTGAATACATGCAGGAATATGTGGCCATTCTTTCTACCACATGTTGTAGGCTGAATGCGTGCAGGAATATGTGGCCATTCTTTCTACCACATGTTGTAGGCTGAATTTTATTATTTATTTTTTTTTAGCATATCCTTTACAGGACATCGCTGTCAACACCAGCATCTTTCAGCTGTATGTTGATTTCTTGGCAAGATTACGCTTAGTAGTTTGCCATTGCTTTCTGAGCGGCCGGCTCACATACCCCGTAAGTTACTTATGCGATTCGAACCACTGCTGATTCTCACCGTCATCACGTTACCGACGAGAGTATACGAGGTTTTCGGAGAAACGTAATAACCTCTAAGCCATGAAGCCGTCTGTAGGCTGAATGCAGGCAGGAATATGTGGCCATTCTTTCTACCACATGTTGTAGGCTGAATACATGCAGGAATATGTGGCCATTCTTTCTACCACATGTTGTATGCTGAATGTATGCAGGAATATGTGGCCATTCTTTCTACCACATGTTGTAGGCTGAATGCATGCAGGAATATGTGGCCATTCTCTCTACCACATGCTGTAGACTGAATCCATGCAGAAATATGTGGCCATTCTTTCTACCACATGTTGTAGGCTGAATTCATGCAGGAATATGTGGCCATTCTTTCTACCACATGTTGTAGGCTGAATGCATGCAGGAATATGTGGCTATTCTTTCTACCACATGTTATATGCTAAATGCATGCAGGAATATGTGGCCATTCTTTCTACCACATGTTGTACGCTGAATACATGCAGGAATATGTGGCCATTCTTTCTACCACATGTTGTAGGCTGAATGCGTGCAGGAATAGGTGGCCATTCTTTCTACCACATGTTGTAGGCTGAATGCGTGCAGGAATATGTGGCCATTCTTTCTATCACATGTTGTAGGCTAAATGCGTGCAGGAATAGGTGGCCATTCTTTCTACCACATGTTATAGGCTGAATACATGCAGGAATATGTGGCCATTCTTTCTACCACATGTTGTAGGCTGAATGTATGCAGGAATATGTGGCCATTCTTTCTACCACATGTTGTAGGCTGAATTTTATTATTTATTTTTTTTTAGCATATCCTTTACAGGACATCGCTGTCAACACCAGCATCTTTCAGCTGTATGTTGATTTCTTGGCAAGATTACGCTTAGTAGTTTGCCATTGCTTTCTGAGCGGCCGGCTCACATACCCCGTAAGTTACTTATGCGATTCGAACCACTGCTGATTCTCACCGTCATTACGTTACCGACGAGAGTATACGAGGTTTTCGGAGAAAAGTAATAACCTCTAAGCCACGAAGCCGGCTGTAGGCTGAATGCAGGCAGGAATATGTGGCTATTCTTTCTACCACATGTTGTATCTGAATACATGCAGGAATATGTGGCCATTCTTTCTACCACATGTTGTAGGCTGAATGTATGCAGGAATATGTGGCCATTCTTTCTACCACATTTTGTAGGCTGAATGCATGCAGGAATATGTGGCCATTCTTTCTACCACATGTTGTAGGCTGAATACATGCAGGAATATGTGGCCATTCTTTCTACCACATGTTGTAGGCTGAATACATGCAGGAATATGTGGCCGTTCTTTCCACCACATGTTGTAGGCTGAATGCATGCAGGAATTTGTGGCTATTCTTTCTACCACATGTTGTATGCTAAATGCATGCAGGAATATGTGGCCATTCTTTCTACCACATGTTGTACGCTGAATACATGCAGGAATATGTGGCCATTCTTTCTACCACATGTTGTAGTAGGCTGAATGCATGCAGGAATATGTGGCCATTCTTTCTACCACATGTTGTAGGCTAAATGCATGCAGGAATATGTGGCCATTCTTTCGACCACAAGTTGTAGGATAAATGCATGCAGGAATATGTGGCCATTCTTTCTACCACATGTTGCAGGCTGAATGCATGCAGGAATATGTGGCCATTCTTTCTACCACATGTTGTAGGCTAAATGCATGCAGGAATAAGTGGCCATTCTATCTACCACATGCTGTAGACTGAATCCATGCAGAAATATGTGGCCATTCTTTCTACCACATGTTGTAGGCTGAATTCATGCAGGAATATGTGGCCATTCTTTCTTCCACATGTTGTAGGCTGAATGCATGCAGGAATATGTGGCCATTTTTTCTACCACATGTTGTAGGCTGAATGTATGCAGGAATATGTGGCCATTCTTTCTACCACATGTTGTAGGCTGAATACATGCAGGAATATGTGGCCATTCTTTCTACCACATGTTGTAGGCTGAATACATGCAGGAATATGTGGCCATTCTTTCTACCACATGTTGTAGGCTGAATGCATGCAGGAATATGTGGCCATTCTTTCTATTACATGTTGTAGGCTGAATGTATGCAGGAATATTTGGCCATTCTTTCTACCACATGTTGTATGCTAAATGCATGCAGGAATATGTGGCCATTCTTTCTACCACATGTTGTATGCTGAATTTTATTATTTTTTTTTTTTTAGCATATCCTTTACAGGACATCGCTGTCAACACCAGCATCTTTCAGCTGTATGTTGATTTCTTGGCAAGATTACGCTTAGTAGTTTGCCATTGCTTTCTGAGCGGCCGGCTCACACACCCCGTAAGTTACTTATGCGATTCGAACCACTGCTGATTCTCACCGTCATCACGTTACCGACGAGAGTATACGAGGTTTTCGGAGAAAAGTAATAACCTCTAAGCCACGAAGCCGTCTGTAGGCTGAATGCAGGCAGGAATATGTGGCCATTCTTTCTACCACATGTTGTAGGCTGAATACATGCAGGAATATGTGGCCATTCTTTCTACCACATGTTGTAGGCTGAATGTATGCAGGAATATGTGGCCATTCTTTCTACCACATGTTGTAGGCTGAATGCATGCAGGAATATGTGGCCATTCTATCTACCACATGCTGTAGACTGAATCCATGCAGAAATATGTGGCCATTCTTTCTACCACATGTTGTAGGCTGAATTCATGCAGGAATATGTGGCCATTCTTTCTACCACATGTTGTAGGCTGAATGCATGCAGGAATATGTGGCTATTCTTTCTACCACATGTTGTATGCTAAATGCATGCAGGAATATGTGGCCATTCTTTCTACCACATGTTGTACGCTGAATACATGCAGGAATATGTGGCCATTCTTTCTACCACATGTTGTAGGCTGAATGCGTGCAGGAATAGGTGGCCATTCTTTCTACCACATGTTGTAGGCTGAATGCGTGCAGGAATAGGTGGCCATTCTTTCTACCACATGTTGTAGTCTGAATACATGCAGGAATATGTGGCCGTTCTTTCTACCACATGTTGTAGGCTGAATACATGTAGGAATATGTGGCCATTCTTTCTACCACATGTTGTAGGCTGAATACATGCAGGAATATGTGGCCATTCTTTCTACCACATGTTGTAGGCTAAATGCATGCAGGAATATGTGGCCGTTCTTTCTACCACATGTTGTAGGCTGAATGCATGCAGGAATATGTGGCCATTCTTTCTACCGCATGTTGTAGGCTGAATGCATGCAGGAATATGTGGCCATTCTTTCTACCACATGTTGTAGGCTGAATGTATGCAGGAATATGTGGCCATTCTTTCTACCACATGTTGTAGGTTGAATGTATGCAGGAATATATGGCCATTCATTCTATCACATGTTATAGGCTGAATGTATGCAGAAATATGTGGCCATTCTTTCTACCACATGTTGTAGGCTGAATGCATGCAGGAATATGTGGCCATTCTTTCCACCACATGTTGTAGGCTGAATTCGTGCACGAATATGTGGCCATTCTTTCTACCACATGTTGTAGGCTGAATGTATGCAGGAATATGTGGCCATTCTTTCTACCACATGTTGTAGGCTGAATGAATGCAGGAATATGTTGCCATTCTATCTACCACATGTTGTAGGCTGAATGTATGCAGGAATAGGTGGCCATTCTTTCTACCACATGTTGTAGGCTGAATGTATGCAGGAATAGATGGTGGTCTTTCTTTCTACCACATGTTGTAGGCTGAATGTATGCAGGAATAGGTGGCCATTCTTTCTACCACATGTTGTAGGCTGAATGTATGCAGGAATAGGTGGCCATTCTTTCTACCACATGTTGTAGGCTGAATGTATGCAGGAATAGGTGGCCATTCTTTCAGCCACATGTTGTAGGCTGAATGCGTGCAGGAATAGGTGGCCAGTCTTTCTACCACATGTTGTAGGCTGAATGTATGCAGGAATATGTGGCCATTCTTTCTACCACATGTTGTAGGCTGAATGCGTGCAGGAATAGGTTGCCATTCTTTCTACCACATGTTGTAGGCTGAATGCGTGCAGGAATAGGCGGCCATTTTTTCTACCACATGTTGTAGGCTAAATGCGTGCAGGAATATGTGGCCATTCTTTCCACCACATGTTGTAGGCTGAATGCATGCAGGAATAGGTGGCCATTCTTTCTACCACATGTTGTAGGCTGAATGCGTGCAGAAATAAGTGGCCATTCTATCTACCACATGCTGTAGACTGAATCCATGCAGAAATATGTGGCCATTCTTTCTACCACATGTTGTAGGCTGAATTCATGCAGGAATATGTGGCCATTCTTACTACCACATGTTGTAGGCTGAATGCATGCAGGACTATGTGGCTATTCTTTCTACCACATGTTGTATGCTAAATGCATGCAGGAATATGTGGCCATTCTTTCTACCACATGTTGTACGCTGAATACATGCAGGAATATGTGGCCATTCTTTCTACCACATGTTGTAGGCTGAATGCGTGCAGGAATAGGTGGCCATTCTTTCTACCACATGTTGTAGGCTGAATGCGTGCAGGAATAGGTGGCCATTCTTTCTACCACATGTTGTAGGCTGAATGCGTGCAGGAATAGGTGGCCATTCTTTCTACCACATGTTGTAGGCTGAATACATGCAGGAATATGTGGCCATTCTTTCTACCACATGTTATAGGCTGAATGCGTGCAGGAATAGGTGGCCATTCTTTCTACCACATGTTGTAGGCTGAATACATGCAGGAATATGTGGCCATTCTTTCTACCACATGTTGTAGGCTGAATGCGTGCAGGAATATGTGGCCATTCTTTCTACCACATGTTGTAGGCTGAATTTTATTATTTATTTTTTTTTAGCATATCCTTTACAGGACATCGCTGTCAACACCAGCATCTTTCAGCTGTATGTTGATTTCTTGGCAAGATTACGCTTAGTAGTTTGCCATTGCTTTCTGAGCGGCCGGCTCACATACCCCGTAAGTTACTTATGCGATTCGAACCACTGCTGATTCTCACCGTCATCACGTTACCGACGAGAGTATACGAGGTTTTCGGAGAAACGTAATAACCTCTAAGCCACGAAGCCGTCTGTAGGCTGAATGCAGGCAGGAATATGTGGCCATTCTTTCTACCACATGTTGTAGGCTGAATACATGCAGGAATATGTGGCCATTCTTTCTACCACATGTTGTATGCTGAATGTATGCAGGAATATGTGGCCATTCTTTCTACCACATGTTGTAGGCTGAATGCATGCAGGAATATGTGGCCATTCTCTCTACCACATGCTGTAGACTGAATCCATGCAGAAATATGTGGCCATTCTTTCTACCACATGTTGTAGGCTGAATTCATGCAGGAATATGTGGCCATTCTTTCTACCACATGTTGTAGGCTGAATGCATGCAGGAATATGTGGCTATTCTTTCTACCACATGTTATATGCTAAATGCATGCAGGAATATGTGGCCATTCTTTCTACCACATGTTGTACGCTGAATACATGCAGGAATATGTGGCCATTCTTTCTACCACATGTTGTAGGCTGAATGCGTGCAGGAATAGGTGGCCATTCTTTCTACCACATGTTGTAGGCTGAATGCGTGCAGGAATAAGTGGCCATTCTTTCTACCACATGTTGTAGGCTAAATGCGTGCAGGAATAGGTGGCCATTCTTTCTACCACATGTTGTAGGCTGAATACATGCAGGAATATGTGGCCATTCTTTCTACCACATGTTGTAGGCTGAATCCATGCAGAAATATGTGGCCATTCTTTCTACCACATGTTGTAGGCTGAATTCATGCAGGAATATGTGGCCATTCTTACTACCACATGTTGTAGGCTGAATGCATGCAGGACTATGTGGCTATTCTTTCTACCACATGTTGTATGCTAAATGCATGCAGGCATATGTGGCCATTCTTTCTACCACATGTTGTACGCTGAATACATGCAGGAATATGTGGCCATTCTTTCTACCACATGTTGTAGGCTGAATGCGTGCAGGAATAGGTGGTCATTCTTTCTACCACATGTTGTAGGCTGAATGCGTGCAGGAATAGGTGGCCATTCTTTCTACCACATGTTGTAGGCTGAATGCGTGCAGGAATAGGTGGCCATTCTTTCTACCACATGTTGTAGGCTGAATACATGCAGGAATATGTGGCCATTCTTTCTACCACATGTTATAGGCTGAATGCGTGCAGGAATAGGTGGCCATTCTTTCTACCACATGTTGTAGGCTGAATACATGCAGGAATATGTGGCCATTCTTTCTACCACATGTTGTAGGCTGAATGCGTGCAGGAATATGTGGCCATTCTTTCTACCACATGTTGTAGGCTGAATTTTATTATTTATTTTTTTTTAGCATATCCTTTACAGGACATCGCTGTCAACACCAGCATCTTTCAGCTGTATGTTGATTTCTTGGCAAGATTACGCTTAGTAGTTTGCCATTGCTTTCTGAGCGGCCGGCTCACATACCCCGTAAGTTACTTATGCGATTCGAACCACTGCTGATTCTCACCGTCATCACGTTACCGACGAGAGTATACGAGGTTTTCGGAGAAACGTAATAACCTCTAAGCCATGAAGCCGTCTGTAGGCTGAATGCAGGCAGGAATATGTGGCCATTCTTTCTACCACATGTTGTAGGCTGAATACATGCAGGAATATGTGGCCATTCTTTCTACCACATGTTGTATGCTGAATGTATGCAGGAATATGTGGCCATTCTTTCTACCACATGTTGTAGGCTGAATGCATGCAGGAATATGTGGCCATTCTCTCTACCACATGCTGTAGACTGAATCCATGCAGAAATATGTGGCCATTCTTTCTACCACATGTTGTAGGCTGAATTCATGCAGGAATATGTGGCCATTCTTTCTACCACATGTTGTAGGCTGAATGCATGCAGGAATATGTGGCTATTCTTTCTACCACATGTTATATGCTAAATGCATGCAGGAATATGTGGCCATTCTTTCTACCACATGTTGTACGCTGAATACATGCAGGAATATGTGGCCATTCTTTCTACCACATGTTGTAGGCTGAATGCGTGCAGGAATAGGTGGCCATTCTTTCTACCACATGTTGTAGGCTGAATGCGTGCAGGAATATGTGGCCATTCTTTCTATCACATGTTGTAGGCTAAATGCGTGCAGGAATAGGTGGCCATTCTTTCTACCACATGTTATAGGCTGAATACATGCAGGAATATGTGGCCATTCTTTCTACCACATGTTGTAGGCTGAATGTATGCAGGAATATGTGGCCATTCTTTCTACCACATGTTGTAGGCTGAATTTTATTATTTATTTTTTTTTAGCATATCCTTTACAGGACATCGCTGTCAACACCAGCATCTTTCAGCTGTATGTTGATTTCTTGGCAAGATTACGCTTAGTAGTTTGCCATTGCTTTCTGAGCGGCCGGCTCACATACCCCGTAAGTTACTTATGCGATTCGAACCACTGCTGATTCTCACCGTCATTACGTTACCGACGAGAGTATACGAGGTTTTCGGAGAAAAGTAATAACCTCTAAGCCACGAAGCCGGCTGTAGGCTGAATGCAGGCAGGAATATGTGGCTATTCTTTCTACCACATGTTGTATCTGAATACATGCAGGAATATGTGGCCATTCTTTCTACCACATGTTGTAGGCTGAATGTATGCAGGAATATGTGGCCATTCTTTCTACCACATTTTGTAGGCTGAATGCATGCAGGAATATGTGGCCATTCTTTCTACCACATGTTGTAGGCTGAATACATGCAGGAATATGTGGCCATTCTTTCTACCACATGTTGTAGGCTGAATACATGCAGGAATATGTGGCCGTTCTTTCCACCACATGTTGTAGGCTGAATGCATGCAGGAATTTGTGGCTATTCTTTCTACCACATGTTGTATGCTAAATGCATGCAGGAATATGTGGCCATTCTTTCTACCACATGTTGTACGCTGAATACATGCAGGAATATGTGGCCATTCTTTCTACCACATGTTGTAGTAGGCTGAATGCATGCAGGAATATGTGGCCATTCTTTCTACCACATGTTGTAGGCTAAATGCATGCAGGAATATGTGGCCATTCTTTCGACCACAAGTTGTAGGATAAATGCATGCAGGAATATGTGGCCATTCTTTCTACCACATGTTGCAGGCTGAATGCATGCAGGAATATGTGGCCATTCTTTCTACCACATGTTGTAGGCTAAATGCATGCAGGAATAAGTGGCCATTCTATCTACCACATGCTGTAGACTGAATCCATGCAGAAATATGTGGCCATTCTTTCTACCACATGTTGTAGGCTGAATTCATGCAGGAATATGTGGCCATTCTTTCTTCCACATGTTGTAGGCTGAATGCATGCAGGAATATGTGGCCATTTTTTCTACCACATGTTGTAGGCTGAATGTATGCAGGAATATGTGGCCATTCTTTCTACCACATGTTGTAGGCTGAATACATGCAGGAATATGTGGCCATTCTTTCTACCACATGTTGTAGGCTGAATACATGCAGGAATATGTGGCCATTCTTTCTACCACATGTTGTAGGCTGAATGCATGCAGGAATATGTGGCCATTCTTTCTATTACATGTTGTAGGCTGAATGTATGCAGGAATATTTGGCCATTCTTTCTACCACATGTTGTATGCTAAATGCATGCAGGAATATGTGGCCATTCTTTCTACCACATGTTGTAGGCTAAATGTATGCAGGAATATGTGGCTATTCTTTCTACCACATGTTGTAGGCTGAATGCATGCAGGAATATGTGGCCATTCTTTCTACCACATGTTGTAGGCTGAATGCATGCAGGAATATGTGGCTATTCTTTCTACCACATGTTGTATGCTAAATGCATGCAGGAATATGTGGCCATTCGTTCTACCACATGTTGTACGCTGAATACATGCTGGAATATGTGGCCATTCTTTCTACCACATGTTGTAGTAGGCTGAATGCATGCAGGAATATGTGGCCATTCTTTCTACCACATGTTGTAGGCTAAATGCATGCAGGAATATGTGGCCATTCTTTCGACCACAAGTTGTAGGATAAATGCATGCAGGAATATGTGGCCATTCTTTCTACCACATGTTGTAGGCTGAATGCATGCAGGAATATGTGGCCATTCTTTCTACCACATGTTGTAGGCTAAATGCATGCAGGAATAAGTGGCCATTCTATCTACCACATGCTGTAGACTGAATCCATGCAGAAATATGTGGCCATTCTTTCTACCACATGTTGTAGGCTGAATTCATGCAGGAATATGTTGCCATTCTTTCTTCCACATGTTGTAGGCTGAATGCATGCAGGAATATGTGGCCATTCTTTCTACCACATGTTGTAGGCTGAATACATGCAGCAATATGTGGCCATTCTTTCTACCACATGTTGTAGGCTGAATGTATGCAGGAATATGTGGCCATTCTTTCTACCACATGTTGTATGCTGAATTGTATTATTTTTTTTTTTAGCATATCCTTTACATGACATCGCTGTCAACACCAGCATCTTTCAGCTGTATGTTGATTTCTTGGCAAGATTACGCTTAGTAGTTTGCCATTGCTTTCTGAGCGGCCGGCTCACATACCCCGTAAGTTACTTATGCGATTCGAACCACTGCTGATTCTCACCGTCATCACGTTACCGACGAGAGTATACGAGGTTTTCGGAGAAAAGTAATAACCTCTAAGCCACGAAGCCGTCTGTAGGCTGAATGCAGGCAGGAATATGTGGCCATTCTTTCTACCACATGTTGTATCTGAATACATGCAGGAATATGTGGCCATTCTTTCTACCACATGTTGTAGGCTGAATGTATGCAGGAATATGTGGCCATTCTTTCTACCACATGTTGTAGGCTGAATGCATGCAGGAATATGTGGCCATTCTATCTACCACATGCTGTAGACTGAATCGATGCAGAAATATGTGGCCATTCTTTCTACCACATGTTGTAGGCTGAATTCATGCAGGGATATGTGGCCATTCTTTCTACCACATGTTGTAGGCTGAATGCATGCAGGAATATGTGGCTATTCTTTCTACCACATGTTGTATGCTAAATGCATGCAGGAATATGTGGCCATTCTTTCTACCACATGTTGTAGGCTGAATGCGTGCAGGAATAGGTGGCCATTCTTTCTACCACATGTTGTAGGTTGAATGTATGCAGGAATATATGGCCATTCATTCTATCACATGTTATAGGCTGAATGTATGCAGAAATATGTGGCCATTCTTTCTACCACATGTTGTAGGCTGAATGCATGCAGGAATATGTGGCCATTCTTTCCACCACATGTTGTAGGCTGAATTCGTGCACGAATATGTGGCCATTCTTTCTACCACATGTTGTAGGCTGAATGTATGCAGGAATATGTGGCCATTCTTTCTACCACATGTTGTAGTCTGAATGAATGCAGGAATATGTGGCCATTCTATCTACCACATGTTGTAGGCTGAATGTATGCAGGAATAGGTGGCCATTCTTTCTACCACATGTTGTAGGCTGAATGTATGCAGGAATAGATGGTGGTCATTCTATCTACCACATGTTGTAGGCTGACTGTATGCAGGAATAGGTGGCCATTCTTTCTACCACATGTTGTAGGCTGAATGTATGCAGGAATAGGTGGCCATACTTTCTACCACATGTTGTAGGCTGAATGTATGCAGGAATAGGTGGCCATTCTTTCAGCCACATGTTGTAGGCTGAATGCGTGCAGGAATAGGTGGCCAGTCTTTCTACCACATGTTGTAGGCTGAATGTATGCAGGAATATGTGGCCATTCTTTCTACCACATGTTGTAGGCTGAATGCGTGCAGGAATAGGTTGCCATTCTTTCTACCACATGTTGTAGGCTGAATGCGTGCAGGAATAGGTGGCCATTCTTTCTACCACATGTTGTAGGCTGAATACATGCAGGAATATGTGGCCATTCTTTCTACCACATGTTGTAGGCTGAATACATGCAGGAATATGTGGCCATTCTTTCTACCACATGTTGTAGGCTGAATGCATGCAGGAAAAGGTGCCATTCTTTCTACCACATGTTGTAGGCTGAATGCGTGCAGAAATAAGTGGCCATTCTAACTACCACATGCTGTAGACTGAATCCATGCAGAAATATGTGGCCATTCTTTCTACCACATGTTGTAGGCTGAATTCATGCAGGAATATGTGGCCATTCTTTCTACCACATGTTGTAGGCTGAATGCATGCAGGACTATGTGGCTATTCTTTCTACCACATGTTGTATGCTAAATGCATGCAGGAATATGTGTCCATTCTTTCTACCACATGTTGTACGCTGAATACATGCAGGAATATGTGGCCATTCTTTCTACCACATGTTGTAGGCTGAATGCGTGCAGGAATAGGTGGCCATTCTTTCTACCACTTGTTGTAGGCTGAATGCGTGCAGGAATAGGTGGCCATTCTTTCTACCACATGTTGTAGGCTGAATGCGTGCAGGAATAGGTGGTCATTCTTTCTACCACATGTTGTAGGCTGAATACATGCAGGAATATGTGGCCATTCTTTCTACCACATGTTATAGGCTGAATGCGTGCAGGAATAGGTGGCCATTCTTTCTACCACATGTTGAAGGCTGAATGCGTGCATGAATAGGTGGCCATTCTTTCTACCACATGTTGTAGGCTGAATGCGTGCAGGAATAGGTGGCCATTCTTTCTACCACATGTTGTAGGCTGAATACATGCAGGAATATGTGGCCATTCTTTCTACCACATGTTGTAGGCTGAATACATGCAGGAATATGTGGCCATTCTTTCTACCACATGTTGTAGGCTGAATGCGTGCAGGAATATGTGGCCAACCTTTCTACCACATGTTGTAGGCTGAATTTTATTATTTATTTTTTTTTAGCATATCCTTTACAGGACATGGCTGTCAACACCAGCATCTTTCAGCTGTATGTTGATTTCTTGGCAAGATTACGCTTAGTAGTTTGCCATTGCTTTCTGAGCGGCCGGCTCACATACCCCGTAAGTTACTTATGCGATTCGAACCACTGCTGATTCTCACCGTCATCACGTTACCGACGAGAGTATACGAGGTTTTCGGAGAAAAGTAATAACCTCTAAGCCACGAAGCCGTCTGTAGGCTGAATGCAGGCAGGAATATGTGGCCATTCTTTCTACCACATGTTGTAGGCTGAATACATGCAGGAATATGTGGCCATTCTTTCTACCACATGTTGTATGCTGAATGTATGCAGGAATATGTGGCCATTCTTTCTACCACATCTTGTAGGCTGAATGCATGCAGGAATATGTGGCCATTCTATCTACCACATGCTGTAGACTGAATCCATGCAGAAATATGTGGCCATTCTTTCTACCACATGTTGTAGGCTGAATTCATGCAGGAATATGTGGCCATTCTTTCTACCACATGTTGTAGGCTGAATGCATGCAGGAATATGTGGCTATTCTTTCTACCACATGTTGTATGCTAAATGCATGCAGGAATATGTGGCCATTCTTTCTACCACATGTTGTACGCTGAATACATGCAGGAATATGTGGCCATTCTTTCTACCACATGTTGTAGGCTGAATACGTGCAGGAATAGGTGGCCATTCTTTCTACCACATGTTGTAGGCTGAATGCGTGCAGGAATAGGTGGCCATTCTTTCTACCACATGTTGTAGGCTAAATGCGTGCAGGAATAGGTGGCCATTCTTTCTATCACATGTTGTAGGCTGAATACATGCAGGAATATGTGGCCATTCTTTCTACCACATGTTGTAGGCTGAATGTATGCAGGAATATGTGGCCATTCTTTCTACCACATGTTGTAGGCTGAATTTTATTATTTATTTTTTTTAGCATATCCTTTACAGGACATCGCTGTCAACACCAGCATCTTTCAGCTGTATGTTGATTTCTTGGCAAGATTACGCTTAGTAGTTTGCCATTGCTTTCTGAGCGGCCGGCTCACATACCCCGTAAGTTACTTATGCGATTCGAACCACTGCTGATTCTCACCGTCATCACGTTACCGACGAGAGTATACGAGGTTTTCGGAGAAAAGTAATAACCTCTAAGCCACGAAGCCGGCTGTAGGCTGAATGCAGGCAGGAATATGTGGCCATTCTTTCTACCACATGTTGTATCTGAATACATGCAGGAATATGTGGCCATTCTTTCTACCACATGTTGTAGGCTGAATGTATGCAGGAATATGTGGCCATTCTTTCTACCACATTTTGTAGGCTGAATGCATGCAGGAATATGTGGCCATTCTTTCTACCACATGTTGTAGGCTGAATACATGCAGGAATATGTGGCCATTCTTTCTACCACATGTTGTAGGCTGAATACATGCAGGAATATGTGGCCGTTCTTTCTACCACATGTTGTAGGCTGAATGCATGCAGGAATATGTGGCCATTCTTTCTACCACATGTTGTAGCCTGAATGCATGCAGGAATATGTGGCCATTCTTTCTACCACATGTTGTAGGCTGAATGTATGCAGGAATATTTGGCCATTCTTTCTACCACATGTTGTATGCTAAATGCATGCAGGAATATGTGGCCATTCTTTCTACCACATGTTGTAGGCTAAATGCATGCAGGAATATGTGGCTATTCTTTCTACCACATGTTGTAGGCTGAATGCATGCAGGAATATGTGGCCATTCTTTCTACCACATGTTGTAGGCTGAATGCATGCAGGAATATGTGGCTATTCTTTCTACCACATGTTGTATGCTAAATGCATGCAGGAATATGTGGCCATTCTTTCTACCACATGTTGTACGCTGAATACATGCAGGAATATGTGGCCATTCTTTCTACCACATGTTGTAGTAGGCTGAATGCATGCAGGAATATGTGGCCATTCTTTCTACCACATGTTGTAGGCTAAATGCATGCAGGAATATGTGGCCATTCTTTCGACCACAAGTTGTAGGATAAATGCATGCAGGAATATGTGGCCATTCTTTCTACCACATGTTGCAGGCTGAATGCATGCAGGAATATGTGGCCATTCTTTCTACCACATGTTGTAGGCTAAATGCATGCAGGAATAAGTGGCCATTCTATCTACCACATGCTGTAGACTGAATCCATGCAGAAATATGTGGCCATTCTTTCTACCACATGTTGTAGACTGAATTCATGCAGGAATATGTGGCCATTCTTTCTTCCACATGTTGTAGGCTGAATGCATGCAGGAATATGTGGCCATTTTTTCTACCACATGTTGTAGGCTGAATGTATGCAGGAATATGTGGCCATTCTTTCTACCACATGTTGTAGGCTGAATACATGCAGGAATATGTGGCCATTCTTTCTACCACATGTTGTAGGCTGAATACATGCAGGAATATGTGGCCGTTCTTTCTACCACATGTTGTAGGCAGAATGCATGCAGGAATATGTGGCCATTCTTTCTACCACATGTTGTAGGCTGAATGCATGCAGGAATATGTGGCCATTCTTTCTACCACATGTTGTAGGCTGAATGTATGCAGGAATATTTGGCCATTCTTTCTACCACATGTTGTATGCTAAATGCATGCAGGAATATGTGGCCATTCTTTCTACCACATGTTGTAGGCTAAATGTATGCAGGAATATGTGGCTATTCTTTCTACCACATGTTGTAGGCTGAATGCATGCAGGAATATGTGGCCATTCTTTCTACCACATGTTGTAGGCTGAATGCATGCAGGAATATGTGGCTATTCTTTCTACCACATGTTGTATGCTAAATGCATGCAGGAATATGTGGCCATTCGTTCTACCACATGTTGTACGCTGAATACATGCAGGAATATGTGGCCATTCTTTCTACCACATGTTGTAGTAGGCTGAATGCATGCAGGAATATGTGGCCATTCTTTCTACCACATGTTGTAGGCTAAATGCATGCAGGAATATGTGGCCATTCTTTTGACCACAAGTTGTAGGATAAATGCATGCAGGAATATGTGGCCATTCTTTCTACCACATGTTGTAGGCTGAATGCATGCAGGAATATGTGGCCATTCTTTCTACCACATGTTGTAGGCTAAATGCATGCAGGAATAAGTGGCCATTCTATCTACCACATGCTGTAGACTGAATCCATGCAGAAATATGTGGCCATTCTTTCTACCACATGTTGTAGGCTGAATTCATGCAGGAATATGTTGCCATTCTTTCTTCCACATGTTGTAGGCTGAATGCATGCAGGAATATGTGGCCATTCTTTCTACCACATGTTGTAGGCTGAATACATGCAGGGATATGTGGCCATTCTTTCTACCACATGTTGTAGGCTGAATGTATGCAGGAATATGTGGCCATTCTTTCTACCACATGTTGTATGCTGAATTTTATTATTTTTTTTTTTAGCATATCCTTTACAGGACATCGCTGTCAACACCAGCATCTTTCAGCTGTATGTTGATTTCTTGGCAAGATTACGCTTAGTAGTTTGCCATTGCTTTCTGAGCGGCCGGCTCACATACCCCGTAAGTTACTTATGCGATTCGAACCACTGCTGATTCTCACCGTCATCACGTTACCGACGAGAGTATACGAGGTTTTCGGAGAAAAGTAATAACCTCTAAGCCACGAAGCCGTCTGTAGGCTGAATGCAGGCAGGAATATGTGGCCATTCTTTCTACCACATGTTGTAGGCTGAATACATGCAGGAATATGTGGCCATTCTTTCTACCACATGTTGTAGGCTGAATGTATGCAGGAATATGTGGCCATTCTTTCTACCACATGTTGTAGGCTGAATGCATGCAGGAATATGTGGCCATTCTATCTACCACATGCTGTAGACTGAATCCATGCAGAAATATGTGGCCATTCTTTCTACCACATGTTGTAGGCTGAATTCATGCAGGAATATGTGGCCATTCTTTCTACCACATGTTGTAGGCTGAATGCATGCAGGAATATGTGGCTATTCTTTCTACCACATGTTGTATGCTAAATGCATGCAGGAATATGTGGCCATTCTTTCTACCACATGTTGTACGCTGAATACATGCAGGAATATGTGGCCATTCTTTCTACCACATGTTGTAGGCTGAATGCGTGCAGGAATAGGTGGCCATTCTTTCTACCACATGTTGTAGGCTGAATGCGTGCAGGAATAGGTGGCCATTCTTTCTACCACATGTTGTAGGCTGAATGTGTGCAGGAATATGTGGCCATTCTTTCTACCACATGTTGTAGGCTGAATGCGTGCAGGAATAGGCGGCCATTCTTTCTACCACATGTTGTAGGCTAAATGCATGCAGGAATATGTGGCCGTTCTTTCTACCACATGTTGTAGGCTGAATGCATGCAGGAAAATGTGGCCATTCTTTCTACCGCATGTTGTAGGCTGAATGCATGCAGGAATATGTGGCCATTCTTTCTACCACATGTTGTAGGCTGAATGTATGCAGGAATATGTGGCCATTCTTTCTACCACATGTTGTAGGTTGAATGTATGCAGGAATATATGGCCATTCATTCTATCACATGTTATAGGCTGAATGTATGCAGAAATATGTGGCCATTCTTTCTACCACATGTTGTAGGCTGAATGCATGCAGGAATATGTGGCCATTCTTTCCACCACATGTTGTAGGCTGAATTCGTGCACGAATATGTGGCCATTCTTTCTACCACATGTTGTAGGCTGAATGTATGCAGGAATATGTGGCCATTCTTTCTACCACATGTTGTAGGCTGAATGAATGCAGGAATATGTGGCCATTCTATCTACCACATGTTGTAGGCTGAATGTATGCAGGAATAGGTGGCCATTCTTTCTACCACATGTTGTAGGCTGAATGTATGCAGGAATAGATGGTGGTCATTCTTTCTACCACATGTTGTAGGCTGAATGTATGCAGGAATAGGTGGCCATTCTTTCTACCACATGTTGTAGGCTGAATGTATGCAGGAATAGGTGGCCATTCTTTCTACCACAGGTTGTAGGCTGAATGTATGCAGGAATAGGTGGCCATTCTTTCAGCCACATGTTGTAGGCTGAATGCGTGCAGGAATAGGTGGCCAGTCTTTCTACCACATGTTGTAGGCTGAATGTATGCAGGAATATGTGGCCATTCTTTCTACCACATGTTGTAGGCTGAATGCGTGCAGGAATAGGTTGCCATTCTTTCTACCACATGTTGTAGGCTGAATGCGTGCAGGAATAGGCGGCCATTTTTTCTACCACGTGTTGTAGGCTAAATGCGTGCAGGAATATGTGGCCATTCTTTCCACCACATGTTGTAGGCTGAATGCATGCAGGAATAGGTGGCCATTCTTTCTACCACATGTTGTAGGCTGAATGCGTGCAGAAATAAGTGGCCATTCTATCTACCACATGCTGTAGACTGAATCCATGCAGAAATATGTGGCCATTCTTTCTACCACATGTTGTAGGCTGAATTCATGCAGGAATATGTGGCCATTCTTTCTACCACATGTTGTAGGCTGAATGCATGCAGGACTATGTGGCTATTCTTTCTACCACATGTTGTATGCTAAATGCATGCAGGAATATGTGGCCATTCTTTCTACCACATGTTGTACGCTGAATACATGCAGGAATATGTGGCCATTCTTTCTACCACATGTTGTAGGCTGAATTTTATTATTTTTTTTTTTTTTAGCATATCCTTTACAGGACATCGCTGTCAACACCAGCATCTTTCAGCTGTATGTTGATTTCTTGGCAAGATTACGCTTAGTAGTTTGCCATTGCTTTCTGAGCGGCCGGCTCACATACCCCGTAAGTTACTTATGCGATTCGAACCACTGCTGATTCTCACCGTCATCACGTTACCGACGAGAGTATACGAGGTTTTCGGAGAAAAGTAATAACCTCTAAGCCACGAAGCCGTCTGTAGGCTGAATGCAGGCAGGAATATGTGGCCATTCTTTCTACCACATGTTGTAGGCTGAATACATGCAGGAATATGTGGCCATTCTTTCTACCACATGTTGTAGGCTGAATGTATGCAGGAATATGTGGCCATTCTTTCTACCACATGTTGTAGGCTGAATGCATGCAGGAATATGTGGCCATTCTATCTACCACATGCTGTAGACTGAATCCATGCAGAAATATGTGGCCATTCTTTCTACCACATGTTGTAGGCTGAATTCATGCAGGAATATGTGGCCATTCTTTCTACCACATGTTGTAGGCTGAATGCATGCAGGAATATGTGGCTATTCTTTCTACCACATGTTGTATGCTAAATGCATGCAGGAATATGTGGCCATTCTTTCTACCACATGTTGTACGCTGAATACATGCAGGAATATGTGGCCATTCTTTCTACCACATGTTATAGGCTGAATGCGTGCAGGAATAGGTGGCCATTCTTTCTACCACATGTTGTAGGCTGAATGCGTGCAGGAATAGGTGGCCATTCTTTCTACCACATGTTGTAGGCTGAATGCGTGTAGGAATAGGTGGCCATTCTTTCTACCACATGTTGTAGGCTGAATACATGCAGGAATATGTGGCCATTCTTTCTACCACATGTTGTAGGCTGAATGTATGCAGGAATATGTGGCCATTCTTTCTACCACATGTTGTAGGCTGAATTTTATTATTTATTTTTTTTTAGCATATCCTTTACAGGACATCGCTGTCAACACCAGCATCTTTCAGCTGTATGTTGATTTCTTGGCAAGATTACGCTTAGTAGTTTGCCATTGCTTTCTGAGCGGCCGGCTCACATACCCCGTAAGTTACTTATGCGATTCGAGCCACTGCTGATTCTCACCGTCATCACGTTACCGACGAGAGTATACGAGGTTTTCGGAGAAAAGTAATAACCTCTAAGCCACGAAGCCGGCTGTAGGCTGAATGCAGGCAGGAATATGTGGCCATTCTTTCTACCACATGTTGTATCTGAATACATGCAGGAATATGTGGCCATTCTTTCTACCACATGTTGTATCTGAATACATGCAGGAATATGTGGCCATTCTTTCTACCACATGTTGTAGGCTGAATGTATGCAGGAATATGTGGCCATTCTTTCTACCACATTTTTTAGGCTGAATGCATGCAGAAATATGTGGCCATTCTTTCTTCCACATGTTGTAGGCTGAATACATGCAGGAATATGTGGCCATTCTTTCTACCACATGTTGTAGGCTGAATACATGCAGGAATATGTGGCCGTTCTTTCTACCACATGTTGTAGGCTGAATGCATGCAGGAATATGTGGCCATTCTTTCTACCACATGTTGTAGCCTGAATGCATGCAGAAATATGTGGCCATTCTTTCTACCACATGTTGTAGGCTGAATGTATGCAGGAATATTTGGCCATTCTTTCTACCACATGTTGTATTCTAAATGCATGCAGGAATATGTGGCCATTCTTTCTACCACATGTTGTAGGCTAAATGCATGCAGGAATATGTGGCTATTCTTTCTACCACATGTTGTAGGCTGAATGCATGCAGGAATATGTGGCCATTCTTTCTACCACATGTTGTAGGCTGAATGCATGCAGGAATATGTGGCTATTCTTTCTACCACATGTTGTATGCTAAATGCATGCAGGAATATGTGGCCATTCTTTCTACCACATGTTGTACGCTGAATACATGCAGGAATATGTGGTCATTCTTTCTACCACATGTTGTAGTAGGCTGAATGCATGCAGGAATATGTGGCCATTCTTTCTACCACATGTTGTAGGCTAAATGCATTCAGGAATATGTGGCCATTCTTTCGACCACAAGTTGTAGGATAAATGCTTGCAGGAATATGTGGCCATTCTTTCAACCACATGTTGTAGGCTGAATGCATGCAGGAATATGTGGCCATTCTTTCTACCACATGTTGTAGGCTAAATGCATGCAGGAATAAGTGGCCATTCTATCTACCACATGCTGTAGACTGAATCCATGCAGAAATATGTGGCCATTCTTTCTACCACATGTTGTAGGCTGAATTCATGCAGGAATATGTGGCCATTCTTTCTTCCACATGTTGTAGGCTGAATGCATGCAGGAATATGTGGCCATTCTTTCTACCACATGTTGTAGGCTGAATGTATGCAGGAATATGTCGCCATTCTTTCTACCACATGTTGTATGCTGAATTTTATTATTTTTTTTTTTAACATATCCTTTACAGGACATCGCTGTCAACACCAGCATCTTTCAGCTGTATGTTGATTTCTTGGCAAGATTACGCTTAGTAGTTTGCCATTGCTTTCTGAGCGGCCGGCTCGCATACCCCGTAAGTTACTTATGCGATTCGAACCACTGCTGATTCTCACCGTCATCACGTTACCGACGAGAGTATACGAGGTTTTCGGAGAAAAGTAATAACCTCTAAGCCACGAAGCCGTCTGTAGGCTGAATGCAGGCAGGAATATGTGGCCATTCTTTCTACCACATGTTGTAGGCTGAATACATGCAGGAATATGTGGCCATTCTTTCTACCACATGTTGTAGGCTGAATGTATGCAGGAATATGTGGCCATTCTTTCTACCACATGTTGTAGGCTGAATGCATGCAGGAATATGTGGCCATTCTTTCTACCACATGTTGTAGGCTGAATACATGCACGAATATGTGGCCATTCTTTTTACCACATGTTGTAGGCTAAATGCATGCAGGAATATGTGGCCGTTCTTTCTACCACATGTTGTAGGCTGAATGCATGCAGGAATATGTGGCCATTCTTTCTACCACATGTTGTAGGCTGAATGCATGCAGGAATATGTGGCCATTCTTTCTACCACATGTTGTAGGCTGAATGTATGCAGGAATATGTGGCCATTCTTTCTACCACATGTTGTAGGTTGAATGTATGCAGGAATATATGGCCATTCATTCTATCACATGTTGTAGGCTGAATGTATGCAGAAATATGTGGCCATTCTTTCTACCACATGTTGTAGGCTGAATGCATGCAGGAATATGTGGCCATTCTTTCCACCACATGTTGTAGGCTGAATTCGTGCAGGAATATGTGGCCATTCTTTCTACCACATGTTGTAGGTTGAATGTATGCAGGAATAGGTGGCCATTCTTTCTACCACATGTTGTAGGCTGAATGTATGCAGGAATAGATGGTGGTCATTCTTTCTACCACATGTTGTAGGCTGAATGTATGCAGGAATAGGTGGCCATTCTTTCTACCACATGTTGTAGGCTGAATGTATGCAGGAATAGGTGGCCATTCTTTCTACCACATGTTGTAGGCTGAATGTATGCAGGAATAGGTGGCCATTCTTTCAGCCACATGTTGTAGGCTGAATGCGTGCAGGAATAGGTGGCCAGTCTTTCTACCACATGTTGTAGGCTGAATGTATGCAGGAATATGTGGCCATTCTTTCTACCACATGTTGTAGGCTGAATGCGTGCAGGTATAGGTGGCCATTATTTCTACCACATGTTGTAGGCTAAATGCGTGCAGGAATAGGCGGCCATTCTTTCTACCACATGTTGTAGGCTGAATGCATGCAGGAATAGGTGGCCATTCTTTCTACCACATGTTGTAGGCTGAATGCGTGCAGGAATAGGTGGCCATTCTTTCTACCACATGTTGTAGGCTGAATGCGTGCAGGAATAGGTGGCCATTCTTTCTACCACATGTTGTAGGCTGAATGCGTGCAGGAATAGGTGGCCATTCTTTCTACAACATGTTGTAGGCTGAATCCATGCAGAAATATGTGGCCATTCTTTCTGCCACATGTTTTAGGCTGAATTCATGCAGGAATATGTGGTCATTCTTTCTACCACATGTTGTAGGCTGAATGCATGCAGGAATATGTGGCCATTCTTTCTACCACATGTTGTAGGCTGAATACATGCAGGAATATGTGGCCATTCTTTCTAAAACATGTTGTAGGCTGAATGTATGCAGGAATATGTGGCCATTCTTTCTACCACATGTTGTAGGTTGAATGTGTGCAGGAATATATGGCCATTCATTCTATCACATGTTGTAGGCTGAATGTATGCAGAAATATGTGGCCATTCTTTCTACCACATGTTGTAGGCTGAATGCATGCAGGAATATGTGGCCATTCTTTCCACCACATGTTGTAGGCTGAATTCGTGCAGGAATATGTGGCCATGCTTTCTACCACATGTTGTAGGCTGAATGTATGCAGGAATATGTGGCCATTCTTTCTACCACATGTTGTAGGCTGAATGTATGCAGGAATATGTGGTCATTCTTTCTACCACATGTTGTAGGCTGAATGTATGCAGGAATAGGTGGCCATTCTTTCTACCACATGTTGTAGGCTGAATGTATGCAGGAATAGATGGTGGTCATTCTTTCTACCACATGTTGTAGGCTGAATGTATGCAGGAATAGGTGGCCATTCTTTCTACCACATGTTGTAGGCTGAATGTATGCAGGAATAGGTGGCTATTCTTTCTACCACATGTTGTAGGCTGAATGTATGCAGGAATAGGTGGCCATTCTTTCAGCCACATGTTGTAGGCTGAATGCGTGCAGGAATAGGTGGCCAGTCTTTCTACCACATGTTGTAGGCTGAATGTATGCAGGAATATGTGGCCATTCTTTCTACCACATGTTTTAGGCTGAATGCGTGCAGGTATAGGTGGCCATTATTTCTACCACATGTTGTAGGCTGAATGCGTGCAGGAATAGGCGGCCATTCTTTCTACCACATGTTGTAGGCTGAATGCATGCAGGAATAGGTGGCCATTCTTTCTACCACATGTTGTAGGCTGAATGCGTGCAGGAATAGGTGGCCATTCTTTCTACCACATGTTGTAGGCTGAATGCGTGCAGGAATAGGTGGCCATTCTTTCTACCACATGTTGTAGGCTGAATGCGTGCAGGAATAGGTGGCCATTCTTTCCACCACATGTTGTAGGCTGAATGCATGCAGGAATAGGTGGCCATTCTTTCTACCACATGTTGTAGGCTGAATGTATGCAGGAATATGTGGCCATTCTTTCTACCACATGTTGTAGGCTGAATGTATGCAGGAATATGTGGTCATTCTTTCTACCACATGTTGTAGGCTGAATGTATGCAGGAATAGGTGGCCATTCTTTCTACCACATGTTGTAGGCTGAATGTATGCAGGAATAGATGGTGGTCATTCTTTCTACCACATGTTGTAGGCTGAATGTATGCAGGAATAGGTGGCCATTCTTTCTACCACATGTTGTAGGCTGAATGTATGCAGGAATAGGTGGCCATTCTTTCAGCCACATGTTGTAGGCTGAATGCGTGCAGGAATAGGTGGCCAGTCTTTCTACCACATGTTGTAGGCTGAATGTATGCAGGAATATGTGGCCATTCTTTCTACCACATGTTGTAGGCTGAATGCGTGCAGGTATAGGTGGCCATTATTTCTACCACATGTTGTAGGCTGAATGCGTGCAGGAATAGGCGGCCATTCTTTCTACCACATGTTGTAGGCTGAATGCATGCAGGAATAGGTGGCCATTCTTTCTACCACATGTTGTAGGCTGAATGCGTGCAGGAATAGGTGGCCATTCTTTCTACCACATGTTGTAGGCTGAATGCGTGCAGGAATAGGTGGCCATTCTTTCTACCACATGTTGTAGGCTGAATGCGTGCAGGAATAGGTGGCCATTCTTTCTACAACATGTTGTAGGCTGAATCCATGCAGAAATATGTGGCCATTCTTTCTGCCACATGTTTTAGGCTGAATTCATGCAGGAATATGTGGTCATTCTTTCTACCACATGTTGTAGGCTGAATGCATGCAGGAATATGTGGCCATTCTTTCTACCACATGTTGTAGGCTGAATACATGCAGGAATATGTGGCCATTCTTTCTAAAACATGTTGTAGGCTGAATGTATGCAGGAATATGTGGCCATTCTTTCTACCACATGTTGTAGGTTGAATGTGTGCAGGAATATATGGCCATTCATTCTATCACATGTTGTAGGCTGAATGTATGCAGAAATATGTGGCCATTCTTTCTACCACATGTTGTAGGCTGAATGCATTCAGGAATATGTGGCCATTCTTTCCACCACATGTTGTAGGCTGAATTCGTGCAGGAATATGTGGCCATGCTTTCTATCACATGTTGTAGGCTGAATGTATGCAGGAATATGTGGCCATTCTTTCTACCACATGTTGTAGGCTGAATGTATGCAGGAATATGTGGTCATTCTTTCTACCACATGTTGTAGGCTGAATGTATGCAGGAATAGGTGGCCATTCTTTCTACCACATGTTGTAGGCTGAATGTATGCAGGAATAGATGGTGGTCATTCTTTCTACCACATGTTGTAGGCTGAATGTATGCAGGAATAGGTGGCCATTCTTTCTACCACATGTTGTAGGCTGAATGTATGCAGGAATAGGTGGCCATTCTTTCTACCACATGTTGTAGGCTGAATGTATGCAGGAATAGGTGGCCATTCTTTCAGCCACATGTTGTAGGCTGAATGCGTGCAGGAATAGGTGGCCAGTCTTTCTACCACATGTTGTAGGCTGAATGCGTGCAGGTATAGGTGGCCATTATTTCTACCACATGTTGTAGGCTGAATGCGTGCAGGAATAGGCGGCCATTCTTTCTACCACATGTTGTAGGCTGAATGCATGCAGGAATAGGTGGCCATTCTTTCTACCACATGTTGTAGGCTGAATGCGTGCAGGAATAGGTGGCCATTCTTTCTACCACATGTTGTAGGCTGAATGCGTGCAGGAATAGGTGGCCATTCTTTCTACCACATGTTGTAGGCTGAATGCGTGCAGGAATAGGTGGCCATTCTTTCTACAACATGTTGTAGGCTGAATGCGTGCAGGAATATGTGGCCATTCTTTCCACCACATGTTGTAGGCTGAATGCATGCAGGAATAGGTGGCCATTCTTTCTACCACATGTTGTAGGCTGAATGCGTGCAAGAATAAGTGGCCATTCTATCTACCACATGCTGTAGACTGAATCCATGCAGAAATATGTGGCCATTCTTTCTACCACATGTTGTAGGCTGAATTCATGCAGGAATATGTGGCCATTCTTTCTACCACATGTTGTAGGCTGAATGCATGCAGGACTATGTGGCTATTCTTTCTACCACATGTTGTATGCTAAATGCATGCAGGAATATGTGGCCATTCTTTCTACCACATGTTGTACGCTGAATACATGCAGGAATATGTGGCCATTCTTTCTACCACATGTTGTAGGCTGAATGCGTGCAGGAATAGGTGGCCATTCTTTCTACCACATGTTGTAGGCTGAATGCGTGCAGGAATAGGTGGCCATTCTTTCTACCACATGTTGTAGGCTGAATGCGTGCAGAAATAGGTGGCCATTCTTTCTACCACATATTGTAGGCTGAATACATGCAGGAATATGTGGCCATTCTTTCTACCACATGTTATAGGCTGAATGCGTGCAGGAATAGGTGGCCATTCTTTCTACCACATGTTGTAGGCTGAATGCGTGCATGAATAGGTGGCCATTCTTTCCACCACATGTTGTAGGCTGAATGCGTGCAGGAATAGGTGGCCATTCTTTCTACCACATGTTGTAGGCTGAATACATGCAGGAATATGTGGCCATTCTTTCTACCACATGTTGTAGGCTGAATACATGCAGGAATATGTGGCCATTCTTTCTACCACATGTTGTAGGCTGAATGCATGCAGGAATATGTGGCCATTCTTTCTACCACATGTTGTAGGCTGAATTTTATTATTTATTTTTTTTTAGCATATCCTTTACAGGACATCGCTGTCAACACCAGCATCTTTCAGCTGTATGTTGATTTCTTGGCAAGATTACGCTTAGTAGTTTGCCATTGCTTTCTGAGCGGCCGGCTCACATACCCCGTAAGTTACTTATGCGATTCGAACCACTGCTGATTCTCACCGTCATCACGTTACCGACGAGAGTATACGAGGTTTTCGGAGAAAAGTAATAACCTCTAAGCCACGAAGCCGTCTGTAGGCTGAATGCAGGCAGGAATATGTGGCCATTCTTTCTACCACATGTTGTAGGCTGAATACATGCAGGAATATGTGGCCATTCTTTCTACCACATGTTGTATGCTGAATGTATGCAGGAATATGTGGCCATTCTTTCTACCACATGTTGTAGGCTGAATGCATGCAGGAATATGTGGCCATTCTATCTACCACATGCTGTAGACTGAATCCATGCAGAAATATGTGGCCATTCTTTCTACCACATGTTGTAGGCTGAATTCATGCAGGAATATGTGGCCATTCTTTCTACCACATGTTGTAGGCTGAATGCATGCAGGAATATGTGGCTATTCTTTCTACCACATGTTGTATGCTAAATGCATGCAGGAATATGTGGCCATTCTTTCTACCACATGTTGTACGCTGAATACATGCAGGAATATGTGGCCATTCTTTCTACCACATGTTGTAGGCTGAATGCGTGCAGGAATAGGTGGCCATTCTTTCTACCACATGTTGTAGGCTGAATGCGTGCAGGAATAGGTGGCCATTCTTTCTACCACATGTTGTAGGCTAAATGCGTGCAGGAATAGGTGGCCATTCTTTCTACCACATGTTGTAGGCTGAATACATGCAGGAATATGTGGCCATTCTTTCTACCACATGTTGTAGGCTGAATGTATGCAGGAATATGTGGCCATTCTTTCTACCACATGTTGTAGGCTGAATTTTATTATTTATTTTTTTTTTAGCATATCCTTTACAGGACATCGCTGTCAACACCAGCATCTTTCAGCTGTATGTTGATTTCTTAGCAAGATTACGCTTAGTAGTTTGCCATTGCTTTCTGAGCGGCCGGCTCACATACCCCGTAAGTTACTTATGCGATTCGAACCACTGCTGATTCTCACCGTCATCACGTTACCGACGAGAGTATACGAGGTTTTCGGAGAAAAGTAATAACCTCTAAGCCACGAAGCCGGCTGTAGGCTGAATGCAGGCAGGAATATGTGGCCATTCTTTCTACCACATGTTGTATCTGAATACATGCAGGAATATGTGGCCATTCTTTCTACCACATGTTGTAGGCTGAATGTATGCAGGAATATGTGGCCATTCTTTCTACCACATTTTATAGGCTAAATGCATGCAGGAATATGTGGCCATTCTTTCTACCACATGTTGTAGGCTGAATACATGCAGGAATATGTGGCCATTCTTTCTACCACATGTTGTAGGCTGAATACATGCAGGAATATGTGGCCGTTCTTTCTACCACATGTTGTAGGCTGAATGCATGCAGGAATATGTGGCCATTCTTTCTACCACATGTTGTAGCCTGAATGCATGCAGGAATATGTGGCCATTCTTTCTACCACATGTTGTAGGCTGAATGTATGCAGGAATATTTGGCCATTCTTTCTACCACATGTTGTATGCTAAATGCATGCAGGAATATGTGGCCATTCTTTCTACCACATGTTGTAGGCTAAATGCATGCAGGAATATGTGGCTTTTCTTTCTACCACATGTTGTAGGCTGAATGCATGCAGGAATATGTGGCCATTCTTTCTACCACATGTTGTAGGCTGAATGCATGCAGGAATATGTGGCTATTCTTTCTACCACATGTTGTATGCTAAATGCATGCAGGAATATGTGGCCATTCTTTCTACCACATGTTGTACGCTGAATACATGCAGGAATATGTGGCCATTCTTTCTACCACATGTTGTAGTAGGCTGAATGCATGCAGGAATATGTGGCCATTCTTTCTACCACATGTTGTAGGCTAAATGCATGCAGGAATATGTGGCCATTCTTTCGACCACAAGTTGTAGGATAAATGCATGCAGGAATATGTGGCCATTCTTTCTACCACATGTTGCAGGCTGAATGCATGCAGGAATATGTGGCCATTCTTTCTACCACATGTTGTAGGCTAAATGCATGCAGGAATAAGTGGCCATTCTATCTACCACATGCTGTAGACTGAATCCATGCAGAAATATGTGGCCATTCTTTCTACCACATGTTGTAGGCTGAATGCGTGCAGGAATAGGTGGCCATTCTTTCTACCACATGTTGTAGGCTGAATGCGTGCAGGAATAGGTGGCCATTCTTTCTACCACATGTTGTAGGCTGAACGCGTGCAGGAATAGGTGGCCATTCTTTCTACCACATGTTGTAGGCTGAATACATGCAGGAATATGTGGCCATTCTTTCTACCACATGTTATAGGCTGAATGCGTGCAGGAATAGGTGGCCATTCTTTCTACGACATGTTGTAGGCTGAATGCGTGCATGAATAGGTGGCCATTCTTTCTACCACATGTTGTAGGCTGAATGCGTGCAGGAATAGGTGGCCATTCTTTCTACCACATGTTGTAGGCTGAATTTTATTATTTATTTTTTTTTAGCATATCCTTTACAGGACATCGCTGTCAACACCAGCATCTTTCAGCTGTATGTTGATTTCTTGGCAAGATTACGCTTAGTAGTTTGCCATTGCTTTCTGAGCGGCCGGCTCACATACCCCGTAAGTTACTTATGCGATTCGAACCACTGCTGATTCCCACCGTCATCACGTTACCGACGAGAGTATACGAGGTTTTCGGAGAAAAGTAATAACCTCTAAGCCACGAAGCCGTCTGTAAGCTGAATGCAGGCAGGAATATGTGGCCATTCTTTCTACCACATGTTGTAGGCTGAATACATGCAGGAATATGTGGCCATTCTTTCTACCACATGTTGTATGCTGAATGTATGCAGGAATATGTGGCCATTCTTTCTACCACATGTTGTAGGCTGAATGCATGCAGGAATATGTGGCCATTCTATCTACCACATGCTGTAGACTGAATCCATGCAGAAATATGTGGCCATTCTTTCTACCACATGTTGTAGGCTGAATTCATGCAGGAATATGTGGCCATTCTTTCTACCACATGTTGTAGGCTGAATGCATGCAGGAATATGTGGCTATTCTTTCTACCACATGTTGTATGCTAAATGCATGCAGGAATATGTGGCCATTCTTTCTACCACATGTTGTACGCTGAATACATGCAGGAATAGGTGGCCATTCTTTCTACCACATGTTGTAGGCTAAATGCGTGCAGGAATAGGTGGCCATTCTTTCTACCACATGTTGTAGGCTGAATACATGCAGGAATATGTGGCCATTCTTTCTACCACATGTTGTAGGCTGAATGTATGCAGGAATATGTGGCCATTCTTTCTACCACATGTTTTAGGCTGAATTTTATTATTTATTTTTTTTTAGCATATCCTTTACAGGACATCGCTGTCAACACCAGCATCTTTCAGCTGTATGTTGATTTCTTGGCAAGATTACGCTTAGTAGTTTGCCATTGCTTTCTGAGCGGCCGGCTCACATACCCCGTAAGTTACTTATGCGATTCGAACCACTGCTGATTCTCACCGTCATCACGTTACCGACGAGAGTATACGAGGTTTTCGGAGAAAAGTAATAACCTCTAAGCCACGAAGCCGGCTGTAGGCTGAATGCAGGCAGGAATATGTGGCCATTCTTTCTACCACATGTTGTATCTGAATACATGCAGGAATATGTGGCCATTCTTTCTACCACATGTTGTAGGCTGAATGTATGCAGGAATATGTGGCCATTCTTTCTACCACATTTTATAGGCTAAATGCATGCAGGAATATGTGGCCATTCTTTCTACCACATGTTGTAGGCTGAATACATGCAGGAATATGTGGCCATTCTTTCTACCACATGTTGTAGGCTGAATACATGCAGGAATATGTGGCCGTTCTTTCTACCACATGTTGTAGGCTGAATGCATGCAGGAATATGTGGCCATTCTTTCTACCACATGTTGTAGCCTGAATGCATGCAGGAATATGTGGCCATTCTTTCTACCACATGTTGTAGGCTGAATGTATGCAGGAATATTTGGCCATTCTTTCTACCACATGTTGTATGCTAAATGCATGCAGGAATATGTGGCCATTCTTTCTACCACATGTTGTAGGCTAAATGCATGCAGGAATATGTGGCTATTCTTTCTACCACATGTTGTAGGCTGAATGCATGCAGGAATATGTGGCCATTCTTTCTACCACATGTTGTAGGCTGAATGCATGCAGGAATATGTGGCTATTCTTTCTACCACATGTTGTATGCTAAATGCATGCAGGAATATGTGGCCATTCTTTCTACCACATGTTGTACGCTGAATACATGCAGGAATATGTGGCCATTCTTTCTACCACATGTTGTAGTAGGCTGAATGCATGCAGGAATATGTGGCCATTCTTTCTACCACATGTTGTAGGCTAAATGCATGCAGGAATATGTGGCCATTCTTTCGACCACAAGTTGTAGGATAAATGCATGCAGGAATATGTGGCCATTCTTTCTACCACATGTTGCAGGCTGAATGCATGCAGGAATATGTGGCCATTCTTTCTACCACATGTTGTAGGCTAAATGCATGCAGGAATAAGTGGCCATTCTATCTACCACATGCTGTAGACTGAATCCATGCAGAAATATGTGGCCATTCTTTCTACCACATGTTGTAGGCTGAATTCATGCAGGAATATGTGGCCATTCTTTCTTCCACATGTTGTAGGCTGAATGCATGCAGGAATATGTGGCCATTTTTTCTACCACATGTTGTAGGCTGAATGTATGCAGGAATATGTGGCCATTCTTTCTACCACATGTTGTAGGCTGAATACATGCAGGAATATGTGGCCATTCTTTCTACCACATGTTGTAGGCTGAATACATGCAGGAATATGTGGCCGTTCTTTCTACCACATGTTGTAGGCAGAATGCATGCAGGAATATGTGGCCATTCTTTCTACCACATGATGTATGCTGAATGCATGCAGGAATATGTGGCCATTCTTTCTACCACATGTTGTAGGCTGAATGTATGCAGGAATATTTGGCCATTCTTTCTACCACATGTTGTATGCTAAATGCATGCAGGAATATGTGGCTATTCTTTCTACCACATGTTGTAGGCTGAATGCATGCAGGAATATGTGGCCATTCTTTCTACCACATGTTGTAGGCTGAATGCATGCAGGAATATGTGGCTATTCTTTCTACCACATGTTGTATGCTAAATGCATGCAGGAATATGTGGCCATTCGTTCTACCACATGTTGTACGCTGAATACATGCAGGAATATGTGGCCATTCTTTCTACCACATGTTGTAGTAGGCTGAATGCATGCAGGAATATGTGGCCATTCTTTCTACCACATGTTGTAGGCTAAATGCATGCAGGAATATGTGGCCATTCTTTCGACCACAAGTTGTAGGATAAATGCATGCAGGAATATGTGGCCATTCTTTCTACCACATGTTGTAGGCTGAATGCATGCAGGAATATGTGGCCATTCTTTCTACCACATGTTGTAGGCTAAATGCATGCAGGAATAAGTGGCCATTCTATCTACCACATGCTGTAGACTGAATCCATGCAGAAATATGTGGCCATTCTTTCTACCACATGTTGTAGGCTTAATTCATGCAGGAATATGTGGCCATTCTTTCTACCACATGTTGTAGGCTGAATACATGCAGGAATATGTGGCCATTCTTTCTACCACATGTTGTAGGCTGAATGTATGCAGGAATATGTGGCCATTCTTTCTACCACATGTTGTATGCTGAATTTTATTATTTTTTTTTTTTAGCATATCCTTTACAGGACATCGCTGTCAACACCAGCATCTTTCGGCTGTATGTTGATTTCTTGGCAAGATTACGCTTAGTAGTTTGCCATTGCTTTCTGAGCGGCCGGCTCACATACCCCGTAAGTTACTTATGCGATTCGAACCACTGCTGATTCTCACCGTCATCACGTTACCGACGAGAGTATACGAGGTTTTCGGAGAAAAGTAATAACCTCTAAGCCACGAAGCCGTCTGTAGGCTGAATGCAGGCAGGAATATGTGGCCATTCTTTCTACCACATGTTGTAGGCTGAATAAATGCAGGAATATGTGGCCATTCTTTCTACCACATGTTGTATGCTGAATGTATGCAGGAATATGTGGCCATTCTTTCTACCACATGTTGTAGGCTGAATGTATGCAGGAATATTTGGCCATTCTTTCTACCACATGTTGTATGCTAAATGCATGCAGGAATATGTGGCCATTCTTTCTACCACATGTTGTAGGCTAAATGCATGCAGGAATATGTGGCTATTCTTTCTACCACATGTTGTAGGCTGAATGCATGCAGGAATATGTGGCCATTCTTTCTACCACATGTTGTAGGCTGAATGCATGCAGGAATATGTGGCTATTCTTTCTACCACATGTTGTATGCTAAATGCATGCAGGAATATGTGGCCATTCTTTCTACCACATGTTGTAGGCTGAATGCGTGCAGGAATATGTGGCCATTCTTTCTACCACATGTTGTAGGCTGAATTTTATTATTTATTTTTTTTTAGCATATCCTTTACAGGACATCGCTGTCAACACCAGCATCTTTCAGCTGTATGTTGATTTCTTGGCAAGATTACGCTTAGTAGTTTGCCATTGCTTTCTGAGCGGCCGGCTCACATACCCCGTAAGTTACTTATGCGATTCGAACCACTGCTGATTCCCACCGTCATCACGTTACCGACGAGAGTATACGAGGTTTTCGGAGAAAAGTGATAACCTCTAAGCCACGAAGCCGTCTGTAAGCTGAATGCAGGCAGGAATATGTGGCCATTCTTTCTACCACATGTTGTAGGCTGAATACATGCAGGAATATGTGGCCATTCTTTCTACCACATGTTGTATGCTGAATGTATGCAGGAATATGTGGCCATTCTTTCTACCACATGTTGTAGGCTGAATGCATGCAGGAATATGTGGCCATTCTATCTACCACATGCTGTAGACTGAATCCATGCAGAAATATGTGGCCATTCTTTCTACCACATGTTGTAGGCTGAATTCATGCAGGAATATGTGGCCATTCTTTCTACTACATGTTGTAGGCTGAATGCATGCAGGAATATGTGGCTATTCTTTCTACCACATGTTGTATGCTAAATGCATGCAGGAATATGTGGCCATTCTTTCTACCACATGTTGTACGCTGAATACATGCAGGAATAGGTGGCCATTCTTTCTACCACATGTTGTAGGCTAAATGCGTGCAGGAATAGGTGGCCATTCTTTCTACCACATGTTGTAGGCTGAATACATGCAGGAATATGTGGCCATTCTTTCTACCACATGTTGTAGGCTGAATGTATGCAGGAATATGTGGCCATTCTTTCTACCACATGTTTTAGGCTGAATTTTATTATTTATTTTTTTTTAGCATATCCTTTACAGGACATCGCTGTCAACACAAGCATCTTTCAGCTGTATGTTGATTTCTTGGCAAGATTACGCTTAGTAGTTTGCCATTGCTTTCTGAGCGGCCGGCTCACATACCCCGTAAGTTACTTATGCGATTCGAACCACTGCTGATTCTCACCGTCATCACGTTACCGACGAGAGTATACGAGGTTTTCGGAGAAAAGTAATAACCTCTAAGCCACGAAGCCGGCTGTAGGCTGAATGCAGGCAGGAATATGTGGCCATTCTTTCTACCACATGTTGTATCTGAATACATGCAGGAATATGTGGCCATTCTTTCTACCACATGTTGTAGGCTGAATGTATGCAGGAATATGTGGCCATTCTTTCTACCACATTTTATAGGCTAAATGCATGCAGGAATATGTGGCCATTCTTTCTACCACATGTTGTAGGCTGAATACATGCAGGAATATGTGGCCATTCTTTCTACCACATGTTGTAGGCTGAATACATGCAGGAATATGTGGCCGTTCTTTCTACCACATGTTGTAGGCTGAATGCATGCAGGAATATGTGGCCATTCTTTCTACCACATGTTGTAGCCTGAATGCATGCAGGAATATGTGGCCATTCTTTCTACCACATGTTGTAGGCTGAATGTATGCAGGAATATTTGGCCATTCTTTCTACCACATGTTGTATGCTAAATGCATGCAGGAATATGTGGCCATTCTTTCTACCACATGTTGTAGGCTAAATGCATGCAGGAATATGTGGCTATTCTTTCTACCACATGTTGTAGGCTGAATGCATGCAGGAATATGTGGCCATTCTTTCTACCACATGTTGTAGGCTGAATGCATGCAGGAATATGTGGCTATTCTTTCTACCACATGTTGTATGCTAAATGCATGCAGGAATATGTGGCCATTCTTTCTACCACATGTTGTACGCTGAATACATGCAGGAATATGTGGCCATTCTTTCTACCACATGTTGTAGTAGGCTGAATGCATGCAGGAATATGTGGCCATTCTTTCTACCACATGTTGTAGGCTAAATGCATGCAGGAATATGTGGCCATTCTTTCGACCACAAGTTGTAGGATAAATGCATGCAGGAATATGTGGCCATTCTTTCTACCACATGTTGCAGGCTGAATGCATGCAGGAATATGTGGCCATTCTTTCTACCACATGTTGTAGGCTAAATGCATGCAGGAATAAGTGGCCATTCTATCTACCACATGCTGTAGACTGAATCCATGCAGAAATATGTGGCCATTCTTTCTACCACATGTTGTAGGCTGAATTCATGCAGGAATATGTGGCCATTCTTTCTTCCACATGTTGTAGGCTGAATGCATGCAGGAATATGTGGCCATTTTTTCTACCACATGTTGTAGGCTGAATGTATGCAGGAATATGTGGCCATTCTTTCTACCACATGTTGTAGGCTGAATACATGCAGGAATATGTGGCCATTCTTTCTACCACATGTTGTAGGCTGAATACATGCAGGAATATGTGGCCGTTCTTTCTACCACATGTTGTAGGCAGAATGCATGCAGGAATATGTGGCCATTCTTTCTACCACATGATGTAGGCTGAATGCATGCAGGAATATGTGGCCATTCTTTCTACCACATGTTGTAGGCTGAATGTATGCAGGAATATTTGGCCATTCTTTCTACCACATGTTGTATGCTAAATGCATGCAGGAATATGTGGCTATTCTTTCTACCACATGTTGTAGGCTGAATGCATGCAGGAATATGTGGCCATTCTTTCTACCACATGTTGTAGGCTGAATGCATGCAGGAATATGTGGCTATTCTTTCTACCACATGTTGTATGCTAAATGCATGCAGGAATATGTGGCCATTCGTTCTACCACATGTTGTACGCTGAATACATGCAGGAATATGTGGCCATTCTTTCTACCACATGTTGTAGTAGGCTGAATGCATGCAGGAATATGTGGCCATTCTTTCTACCACATGTTGTAGGCTAAATGCATGCAGGAATATGTGGCCATTCTTTCGACCACAAGTTGTAGGATAAATGCATGCAGGAATATGTGGCCATTCTTTCTACCACATGTTGTAGGCTGAATGCATGCAGGAATATGTGGCCATTCTTTCTACCACATGTTGTAGGCTAAATGCATGCAGGAATAAGTGGCCATTCTATCTACCACATGCTGTAGACTGAATCCATGCAGAAATATGTGGCCATTCTTTCTACCACATGTTGTAGGCTGAATTCATGCAGGAATATGTTGCCATTCTATCTTCCACATGTTGTAGGCTGAATGCATGCAGGAATATGTGGCCATTCTTTCTACCACATGTTGTAGGCTGAATACATGCAGGAATATGTGGCCATTCTTTCTACCACATGTTGTAGGCTGAATGTATGCAGGAATATGTGGCCATTCTTTCTACCACATGTTGTATGCTGAATTTTTTTTTTTTTTTTTTTTAGCATATCCTTTACAGGACATCGCTGTCAACACCAGCATCTTTCGGCTGTATGTTGATTTCTTGGCAAGATTACGCTTAGTAGTTTGCCATTGCTTTCTGAGCGGCCGGCTCACATACCCCGTAAGTTACTTATGCGATTCGAACCACTGCTGATTCTCACCGTCATCACGTTACCGACGAGAGTATACGAGGTTTTCGGAGAAAAGTAATAACCTCTAAGCCACGAAGCCGTCTGTAGGCTGAATGCAGGCAGGAATATGTGGCCATTCTTTCTACCACATGTTGTAGGCTGAATACATGCAGGAATATGTGGCCATTCTTTCTACCACATGTTGTAGGCTGAATGTATGCAGGAATATGTGGCCATTCTTTCTACCACATGTTGTAGGCTGAATGCATGCAGGAATATGTGGCCATTCTATCTACCACATGCTGTAGACTGAATCCATGCAGAAATATGTGGCCATTCTTTCTACCACATGTTGTAGGCTGAATTCATGCAGGAATATGTGGCCATTCTTTCTACCACATGTTGTAGGCTGAATGCATGCAGGAATATGTGGCTATTCTTTCTACCACATGTTGTATGCTAAATGCATGCAGGAATATGTGGCCATTCTTTCTACCACATGTTGTACGCTGAATACATGCAGGAATATGTGGCCATTCTTTCTACCACATGTTGTAGGCTGAATGCGTGCAGGAATAGGTGGCCATTCTTTCTACCACATGTTGTAGGCTGAATGCGTGCAGGAATAGGTGGCCATTCTTTCTACCACATGTTGTAGGCTGAATGTGTGCAGGAATATGTGGCCATTCTTTCTACCACATGTTGTAGGCTGAATGCGTGCAGGAATAGGCGGCCATTCTTTCTACCACATGTTGTAGGCTAAATGCATGCAGGAATATGTGGCCGTTCTTTCTACCACATGTTGTAGGCTGAATGCATGCAGGAAAATGTGGCCATTCTTTCTACCGCATGTTGTAGGCTGAATGCATGCAGGAATATGTGGCCATTCTTTCTACCACATGTTGTAGGCTGAATGTATGCAGGAATATGTGGCCATTCTTTCTACCACATGTTGTAGGTTGAATGTATGCAGGAATATATGGCCATTCATTCTATCACATGTTATAGGCTGAATGTATGCAGAAATATGTGGCCATTCTTTCTACCACATGTTGTAGGCTAAATGCATGCAGGAATATGTGGCCATTCTTTCCACCACATGTTGTAGGCTGAATTCGTGCACGAATATGTGGCCATTCTTTCTACCACATGTTGTAGGCTGAATGTATGCAGGAATATGTGGCCATTCTTTCTACCACATGTTGTAGGCTGAATGAATGCAGGAATATGTGGCCATTCTATCTACCACATGTTGTAGGCTGAATGTATGCAGGAATAGGTGGCCATTCTTTCTACCACATGTTGTAGGCTGAATGTATGCAGGAATAGATGGTGGTCATTCTTTCTACCACATGTTGTAGGCTGAATGTATGCAGGAATAGGTGGCCATTCTTTCTACCACATGTTGTAGGCTGAATGTATGCAGGAATAGGTGGCCATTCTTTCTACCACATGTTGTAGGCTGAATGTATGCAGGAATAGGTGGCCATTCTTTCAGCCACATGTTGTAGGCTGAATGCGTGCAGGAATAGGTGGCCAGTCTTTCTACCACATGTTGTAGGCTGAATGTATGCAGGAATATGTGGCCATTCTTTCTACCACATGTTGTAGGCTGAATGCGTGCAGGAATAGGTTGCCATTCTTTCTACCACATGTTGTAGGCTGAATGCGTGCAGGAATAGGCGGCCATTTTTTCTACCACATGTTGTAGGCTAAATGCGTGCAGGAATATGTGGCCATTCTTTCCACCACATGTTGTAGGCTGAATGCATGCAGGAATAGGTGGCCATTCTTTCTACCACATGTTGTAGGCTGAATGCGTGCAGAAATAAGTGGCCATTCTATCTACCACATGCTGTAGACTGAATCCATGCAGAAATATGTGGCCATTCTTTCTACCACATGTTGTAGGCTGAATTCATGCAGGAATATGTGGCCATTCTTTCTACCACATGTTGTAGGCTGAATGCATGCAGGACTATGTGGCTATTCTTTCTACCACATGTTGTATGCTAAATGCATGCAGGAATATGTGGCCATTCTTTCTACCACATGTTGTACGCTGAATACATGCAGGAATATGTGGCCATTCTTTCTACCACATGTTGTAGTCTGAATGCGTGCAGGAATAGGTGGCCATTCTTTCTACCACATGTTGTAGGCTGAATGCGTGCAGGAATAGGTGGCCATTCTTTCTACCACATGTTGTAGGCTGAATGCGTGCAGGAATAGGTGGCCATTCTTTCTACCACATGTTGTAGGCTGAATACATGCAGGAATATGTGGCCATTCTTTCTACCACATGTTGTAGGCTGAATGTATGCAGGAATATGTGGCCATTCTTTCTACCACATGTTGTAGGCTGAATTTTATTATTTTTTTTTTTTTTTAGCATATCCTTTACAGGACATCGCTGTCAACACCAGCATCTTTCAGCTGTATGTTGATTTCTTGGCAAGATTACGCTTAGTAGTTTGCCATTGCTTTCTGAGCGGCCGGCTCACATACCCCGTAAGTTACTTATGCGATTCGAACCACTGCTGATTCTCACCGTCATCACGTTACCGACGAGAGTATACGAGGTTTTCGGAGAAAAGTAATAACCTCTAAGCCACGAAGCCGTCTGTAGGCTGAATGCAGGCAGGAATATGTGGCCATTCTTTCTACCACATGTTGTAGGCTGAATACATGCAGGAATATGTGGCCATTCTTTCTACCACATGTTGTAGGCTGAATGTATGCAGGAATATGTGGCCATTCTTTCTACCACATGTTGTAGGCTGAATGCATGCAGGAATATGTGGCCATTCTATCTACCACATGCTGTAGACTGAATCCATGCAGAACTATGTGGCCATTCTTTCTACCACATGTTGTAGGCTGAATTCATGCAGGAATATGTGGCCATTCTTTCTACCACATGTTGTAGGCTGAATGCATGCAGGAATATGTGGCTATTCTTTCTACCACATGTTGTATGCTAAATGCATGCAGGAATATGTGGCCATTCTTTCTACCACATGTTGTACGCTGCATACATGCAGGAATATGTGGCCATTCTTTCTACCACATGTTATAGGCTGAATGCGTGCAGGAATAGGTGGCCATTCTTTCTACCACATGTTGTAGGCTGAATGCGTGCAGGAATAGGTGGCCATTCTTTCTACCACATGTTGTAGGCTGAATGCGTGCAGGAATAGGTGGCCATTCTTTCTACCACATGTTGTAGGCTGAATACATGCAGGAATATGTGGCCATTCTTTCTACCACATGTTGTAGGCTGAATGTATGCAGGAATATGTGGCCATTCTTTCTACCACATGTTGTAGGCTGAATTTTACTATTTATTTTTTTTTAGCATATCCTTTACAGGACATCGCTGTCAACACCAGCATCTTTCAGCTGTATGTTGATTTCTTGGCAAGATTACGCTTAGTAGTTTGCCATTGCTTTCTGAGCGGCCGGCTCACATACCCCGTAAGTTACTTATGCGATTCGAACCACTGCTGATTCTCACCGTCATCACGTTACCGACGAGAGTATACGAGGTTTTCGGAGAAAATTAATAACCTCTAAGCCACGAAGCCGGCTGTAGGCTGAATGCAGGCAGGAATATGTGGCCATTCTTTCTACCACATGTTGTATCTGAATACATGCAGGAATATGTGGCCATTCTTTCTACCACATGTTGTATCTGAATACATGCAGGAATATGTGGCCATTCTTTCTACCACATGTTGTAGGCTGAATGTATGCAGGAATATGTGGCCATTCTTTCTACCACATTTTGTAGGCTGAATGCATGCAGAAATATGTGGCCATTCTTTCTACCACATGTTGTAGGCTGAATACATGCAGGAATATGTGGCCATTCTTTCTACCACATGTTGTAGGCTGAATACATGCAGGAATATGTGGCCGTTCTTTCTACCACATGTTGTAGGCTGAATGCATGCAGGAATATGTGGCCATTCTTTCTACCACATGTTGTAGCCTGAATGCATGCAGGAATATGTGGCCATTCTTTCTACCACATGTTGTAGGCTGAATGTATGCAGGAATATTTGGCCATTCTTTCTACCACATGTTGTATGCTAAATGCATGCAGGAATATGTGGCCATTCTTTCTACCACATGTTGTAGGCTAAATGCATGCAGGAATATGTGGCCATTCTTTCCACCACATGTTGTAGGCTGAATTCGTGCACGAATATGTGGCCATTCTTTCTACCACATGTTGTAGGCTGAATGTATGCAGGAATATGTGGCCATTCTTTCTACCACATGTTGTAGGCTGAATGAATGCAGGAATATGTGGCCATTCTATCTACCACATGTTGTAGGCTGAATGTATGCAGGAATAGGTGGCCATTCTTTCTACCACATGTTGTAGGCTGAATGTATGCAGGAATAGATGGTGGTCATTCTTTCTACCACATGTTGTAGGCTGAATGTATGCAGGAATAGGTGGCCATTCTTTCTACCACATGTTGTAGGCTGAATGTATGCAGGAATAGGTGGCCATTCTTTCTACCACATGTTGTAGGCTGAATGTATGCAGGAATAGGTGGCCATTCTTTCAGCCACATGTTGTAGGCTGAATGCGTGCAGGAATAGGTGGCCAGTCTTTCTACCACATGTTGTAGGCTGAATGTATGCAGGAATATGTGGCCATTCTTTCTACCACATGTTGTAGGCTGAATGCGTGCAGGAATAGGTTGCCATTCTTTCTACCACATGTTGTAGGCTGAATGCGTGCAGGAATAGGCGGCCATTTTTTCTACCACATGTTGTAGGCTAAATGCGTGCAGGAATATGTGGCCATTCTTTCCACCACATGTTGTAGGCTGAATGCATGCAGGAATAGGTGGCCATTCTTTCTACCACATGTTGTAGGCTGAATGCGTGCAGAAATAAGTGGCCATTCTATCTACCACATGCTGTAGACTGAATCCATGCAGAAATATGTGGCCATTCTTTCTACCACATGTTGTAGGCTGAATTCATGCAGGAATATGTGGCCATTCTTTCTACCACATGTTGTAGGCTGAATGCATGCAGGACTATGTGGCTATTCTTTCTACCACATGTTGTATGCTAAATGCATGCAGGAATATGTGGCCATTCTTTCTACCACATGTTGTACGCTGAATACATGCAGGAATATGTGGCCATTCTTTCTACCACATGTTGTAGTCTGAATGCGTGCAGGAATAGGTGGCCATTCTTTCTACCACATGTTGTAGGCTGAATGCGTGCAGGAATAGGTGGCCATTCTTTCTACCACATGTTGTAGGCTGAATGCGTGCAGGAATAGGTGGCCATTCTTTCTACCACATGTTGTAGGCTGAATACATGCAGGAATATGTGGCCATTCTTTCTACCACATGTTGTAGGCTGAATGTATGCAGGAATATGTGGCCATTCTTTCTACCACATGTTGTAGGCTGAATTTTATTATTTTTTTTTTTTTTTAGCATATCCTTTACAGGACATCGCTGTCAACACCAGCATCTTTCAGCTGTATGTTGATTTCTTGGCAAGATTACGCTTAGTAGTTTGCCATTGCTTTCTGAGCGGCCGGCTCACATACCCCGTAAGTTACTTATGCGATTCGAACCACTGCTGATTCTCACCGTCATCACGTTACCGACGAGAGTATACGAGGTTTTCGGAGAAAAGTAATAACCTCTAAGCCACGAAGCCGTCTGTAGGCTGAATGCAGGCAGGAATATGTGGCCATTCTTTCTACCACATGTTGTAGGCTGAATACATGCAGGAATATGTGGCCATTCTTTCTACCACATGTTGTAGGCTGAATGTATGCAGGAATATGTGGCCATTCTTTCTACCACATGTTGTAGGCTGAATGCATGCAGGAATATGTGGCCATTCTATCTACCACATGCTGTAGACTGAATCCATGCAGAACTATGTGGCCATTCTTTCTACCACATGTTGTAGGCTGAATTCATGCAGGAATATGTGGCCATTCTTTCTACCACATGTTGTAGGCTGAATGCATGCAGGAATATGTGGCTATTCTTTCTACCACATGTTGTATGCTAAATGCATGCAGGAATATGTGGCCATTCTTTCTACCACATGTTGTACGCTGCATACATGCAGGAATATGTGGCCATTCTTTCTACCACATGTTATAGGCTGAATGCGTGCAGGAATAGGTGGCCATTCTTTCTACCACATGTTGTAGGCTGAATGCGTGCAGGAATAGGTGGCCATTCTTTCTACCACATGTTGTAGGCTGAATGCGTGCAGGAATAGGTGGCCATTCTTTCTACCACATGTTGTAGGCTGAATACATGCAGGAATATGTGGCCATTCTTTCTACCACATGTTGTAGGCTGAATGTATGCAGGAATATGTGGCCATTCTTTCTACCACATGTTGTAGGCTGAATTTTACTATTTATTTTTTTTTAGCATATCCTTTACAGGACATCGCTGTCAACACCAGCATCTTTCAGCTGTATGTTGATTTCTTGGCAAGATTACGCTTAGTAGTTTGCCATTGCTTTCTGAGCGGCCGGCTCACATACCCCGTAAGTTACTTATGCGATTCGAACCACTGCTGATTCTCACCGTCATCACGTTACCGACGAGAGTATACGAGGTTTTCGGAGAAAATTAATAACCTCTAAGCCACGAAGCCGGCTGTAGGCTGAATGCAGGCAGGAATATGTGGCCATTCTTTCTACCACATGTTGTATCTGAATACATGCAGGAATATGTGGCCATTCTTTCTACCACATGTTGTATCTGAATACATGCAGGAATATGTGGCCATTCTTTCTACCACATGTTGTAGGCTGAATGTATGCAGGAATATGTGGCCATTCTTTCTACCACATTTTGTAGGCTGAATGCATGCAGAAATATGTGGCCATTCTTTCTACCACATGTTGTAGGCTGAATACATGCAGGAATATGTGGCCATTCTTTCTACCACATGTTGTAGGCTGAATACATGCAGGAATATGTGGCCGTTCTTTCTACCACATGTTGTAGGCTGAATGCATGCAGGAATATGTGGCCATTCTTTCTACCACATGTTGTAGCCTGAATGCATGCAGGAATATGTGGCCATTCTTTCTACCACATGTTGTAGGCTGAATGTATGCAGGAATATTTGGCCATTCTTTCTACCACATGTTGTATGCTAAATGCATGCAGGAATATGTGGCCATTCTTTCTACCACATGTTGTAGGCTAAATGCATGCAGGAATATGTGGCTATTCTTTCTACCACATGTTGTAGGCTGAATGCATGCAGGAATATGTGGCCATTCTTTCTACCACATGTTGTAGGCTGAATGCATGCAGGAATATGTGGCTATTCTTTCTACCACATGTTGTATGCTAAATGCATGCAGGAATATGTGGCCATTCTTTCTACCACATGTTGTACGCTGAATACATGCAGGAATATGTGGCCATTCTTTCTACCACATGTTGTAGTAGGCTGAATGCATGCAGGAATATGTGGCTATTCTTTCTACCACATGTTGTAGGCTAAATGCATTCAGGAATATGTGGCCATTCTTTCGACCACAAGTTGTAGGATAAATGCATGCAGGAATATGTGGCCATTCTTTCTACCACATGTTGTAGGCTGAATGCATGCAGGAATATGTGGCCATTCTTTCTACCACATGTTGTAGGCTAAATGCATGCAGGAATAAGTGGCCATTCTATCTACCACATGCTGTAGACTGAATCCATGCAGAAATATGTGGCCATTCTTTCTACCACATGTTGTAGGCTGAATTCATGCAGGAATATGTGGCCATTCTTTCTTCCACATGTTGTAGGCTGAATGCATGCAGGAATATGTGGCCATTCTTTCTACCACATGTTGTAGGCTGAATGTATGCAGGAATATGTGGCCATTCTTTCTACCACATGTTGTATGCTGAATTTTATTATTTTTTTTTTTAACATATCCTTTACAGGACATCGCTGTCAACACCAGCATCTTTCAGCTGTATGTTGATTTCTTAGCAAGATTACGCTTAGTAGTTTGCCATTGCTTTCTGAGCGGCCGGCTCACATACCCCGTAAGTTACTTATGCGATTCGAACCACTGCTGATTCTCACCGTCATCACGTTACCGACGAGAGTATACGAGGTTTTCGGAGAAAAGTAATAACCTCTAAGCCACGAAGCCGTCTGTAGGCTGAATGCAGGCAGGAATATGTGGCCATTCTTTCTACCACATGTTGTAGGCTGAATACATGCATGAATATGTGGCCATTCTTTCTACCACATGTTGTAGGCTGAATGTATGCAGGAATATGTGGCCATTCTTTCTACCACATGTTGTAGGCTGAATGCATGCAGGAATATGTGGCCATTCTTTCTACCACATGTTGTAGGCTGAATACATGCACGAATATGTGGCCATTCTTTTTACCACATGTTGTAGGCTAAATGCATGCAGGAATATGTGGCCGTTCTTTCTACCACATGTTGTAGGCTGAATGCATGCAGGAATATGTGGCCATTCTTTCTACCACATGTTGTAGGCTGAATGCATGCAGGAATATGTGGCCATTCTTTCTACCACATGTTGTAGGCTGAATGTATGCAGGAATATGTGGCCATTCTTTCTACCACATGTTGTAGGTTGAATGTATGCAGGAATATATGGCCATTCATTCTATCACATGTTGTAGGCTGACTGTATGCAGAAATATGTGACCATTCTTTCTACCACATGTTGTAGGCTGAATGCATGCAGGAATATGTGGCCATTCTTTCCACCACATGTTGTAGGCTGAATTCGTGCAGGAATATGTGGCCATTCTTTCTACCACATGTTGTAGGCTGAATGTATGCAGGAATATGTGGCCATTCTTTCTACCACATGTTGTAGGCTGAATGTATGCAGGAATATGTGGTCATTCTTTCTACCACATGTTGTAGGCTGAATGTATGGAGGAATAGGTGGCCATTCTTTCTACCACATGTTGTAGGCTGAATGTATGCAGGAATAGATGGTGGTCATTCTTTCTACCACATGTTGTAGGCTGAATGTATGCAGGAATAGGTGGCCATTCTTTCTACCACATGTTGTAGGCTGAATGTATGCAGGAATAGGTGGCCATTCTTTCTACCACATGTTGTAGGCTGAATGTATGCAGGAATAGGTGGCCATTCTTTCAGCCACATGTTGTAGGCTGAATGCGTGCAGGAATAGGTGGCCAGTCTTTCTACCACATGTTGTAGGCTGAATGTATGCAGGAATATGTGGCCATTCTTTCTACCACATGTTGTAGGCTGAATGCGTGCAGGTATAGGTGGCAATTATTTCTACCACATGTTGTAGGCTGAATGCGTGCAGGAATAGGCGGCCATTATTTCTACCACATGTTTTAGGCTGAATGCGTGCAGGTATAGGTGGCCATTATTTCTACCACATGTTGTAGGCTGAATGCGTGCAGGAATAGGCGGCCATTCTTTCTACCACATGTTGTAGGCTGAATGCGTGCAGGAATAGGTGGCCATTCTTTCTACCACATGTTGTAGGCTGAATGCGTGCAGGAATAGGTGGCCATTCTTTCTACCACATGTTGTAGGCTGAATGCGTGCAGGAATAGGTGGCCATTCTTTCTACAACATGTTGTAGGCTGAATGCGTGCAGGAATAGGTGGCCATTCTTTCTACCACATGTTGTAGGCTGAATGCGTGCAGGAATAGGTGGCCATTCTTTCTACCACATGTTGTAGGCTGAATTCGTGCAGGAATAGGTGGCCATTCTTTCTACAACATGTTGTAGGCTGAATGCGTGCAGGAATATGTGGCCATTCTTTCCACCACATGTTGTAGGCTGAATGCATGCAGGAATAGGTGGCCATTCTTTCTACCACATGTTGTAGGCTGAATGCGTGCAGGATTAAGTGGCCATTCTATCTACCACATGCTGTAGACTGAATCCATGCAGAAATATGTGGCCATTCTTTCTGCCACATGTTTTAGGCTGAATTCATGCAGGAATATGTGGTCATTCTTTCTACCACATGTTGTAGGCTGAATGCATGCAGGAATATGTGGCCATTCTTTCTACCACATGTTGTAGGCTGAATACATGCAGGAATATGTTTCCATTCTTTCTAAAACATGTTGTAGGCTGAATGTATGCAGGAATATGTGGCCATTCTTTCTACCACATGTTGTATGCTGAATTTTATTATTTTTTTTTTAGCATATCCTTTACAGGACATCGCTGTCAACACCAGCATCTTTCAGCTGTATGTTGATTTCTTGGCAAGATTACGCTTAGTAGTTTGCCATTGCTTTCTGAGCGGCCGGCTCACATACCCCGTAAGTTACTTATGCGATTCGAACCACTGTTGATTCTCACCGTCATCACGTTACCGACGAGAGTATACGAGGTTTTCGGATAAAAGTAATAACCTCTAAGCCACGAAGCCGGCTGTAGGCTGAATGCAGGCAGGAATATGTGGCCATTCTTTCTACCACATGTTGTAGCCTGAATACATGCAGGAATATGTGGCCATTCTTTCTACCACATGTTGTAGGTTGAATGTATGCAGAAATATGTAACCATTCTTTCTACCACATGTTGTAGGCTGAATGCATGCAAGAATATGTGGCCATTCTTTCCACCACATGTTGTAGGCTGAATTCGTGCAGGAATATGTGGCCATTCTTTCTACGACATGTTGTAGGCTGAATGTATGCAGGAATATGTGGCCATTCTTTCTACCACAAGTTGTAGGCTGAATGTATGCAGGAATATGTGGCCATTCTTTCTACCACATGTTGTAGGCTGAATGTATGCAGGAATAGGTGGCCATTCTTTCTACCACATGTTGTAGGCTGAATGTATGCAGGAATAGGTGGTCATTCTTTCTACCACATGTTGTAGGCTGAATGTATGCAGGAATAGGTGGCCATTCTTTCTACCACATGTTGTAGGCTGAATGTATGCAGGAATAGGTGGCCATTCTTTCTACCACATGTTGTAGGCTGAATGTATGCAGGAATAGGTGGCCATTCTTTCAGCCACATGTTTGTCAACAACTCGTGTTTCAGGCATCATCGGATTACTTCTCCCACACCATACAAGAAACTTGCAAGTCGTGTGCGAGGAATGAAATGGTACATTTTATTGCCGTTGGCTCTTTACAATTGCAAATACAACCGCTATCTAATCACACATAAAGTCACAATATTCTCTATCACTAGTTTTCCTACCCTATAGCTAATCTCTATCTACTAGGCTATATGAAAACACATATCTATTCTATACGATGTGAACACTACAGAGTCAGTCCCCAGTCTGACTTGCTTCACTCCCGTCGCTACACGCCCCGCGGAAGGACCTTCATACGCCCTTCGGCTCTCTGCGTGCTAGGTCAGTTAGCACGCTTCTATTAGCTGGCTTTGGTTTGAGTGCTAATCGTTGCTATCACGCAGGCGTGATTCTGTCGTGACCAGTAGTGCTAACTATCTGGTCAACGCCTTCGTGTGAGGACTAGTTAATAGTCCCCCTTTTCTATCATCTATCCTGCCCTGATCCCGGGCACTCTTTTCCCTCTACTCAATCTGAGGTTGACCCCACGTCCCGGTGGTGTTCTATCATGAGGCAGGCTTCCTGCCTCTTCCTTCAGTCTTTGACACACACCCTCCCCTCCTGTGTTGCGTCATCAACTTTGACTCATTGGTTGTGACGCAAGAGGTTTCTAAAAAATTAGTGTGTCTAATTTTTGTCAAAGACTGTAGATAACCTGGCTTTGGGCTACTCAATAGACCTACTGACTAATGTCACAATGTAGCATCACTTTACTTGGCTACTGGCAATCGCCACAAGCTTGTCTGGTTGGCGTGAGCCCTCTTCTCAATCGCAATATTATATTAATTAGAGGTATGTCTGAACCGGACCGTTGTCTTATAAGACCTGCCCTCAAATTGTAAATTAACTCACTACCCATACAAAGTTGACTTTCTGAAGGTCAACACATGAATTGCTTCATGTCCCCCATATAATATTAAACAACCATTACACAAGCTGTGAGCGACAGGCTTTACCTATCTCGCTTCCGCGTGTAAAGTCATATTTCACTGTTAAGTTAGTGTTTCGTTGTCTATTATGTCCCCTGACCCGGAGTTATCTCCCTTTGATCTAATAAAAGTGTATGCAATTTACATGTTTGTTTTTCTGGTTGTTTGTGTGTTTGGATGTAATTAAAAGTATAATCTAACGTCTAACATGTGTATCTAACTATCATGTGTATGTAAGTTAATTTTTCAAGTGCCATAATTCATTTAACTGTGGTCACAAACATGTGTATAATACAAATCTGTGACTACGTTTCTGTCTTATGAGACTCAAAATACTTTCACTACGATTCTAAACTAAACTACACAAAATACATTCATTACAACACATTTTCAACATTGAAACCAACACTTGACGGCAATAAAAATAAAAAGTTTTGTTGAGCGGCAAAAAAAAATCCGCTGATGGTTCTCACTCTTTCCTGTATATTTTACATTTGTTCTCACTTTCACACTTCTGTCACACATCTTTACCATTCGTTTATGTCACACTTCTTTTACACTCACTATTGGCACACATCTTTTACCCTCATTTCTGTCACACATCTTTCATCCTCATTTCTGTCACACTTCTTTCATCCTCATTTCTGTCACACATCTTTCATCCTCATTTCTGTCACCCATCTTTTACCTTCATTTCTGTCACATAACTTTCACTCTCATTTTTGTCACGCATCTTTCATTCTCATTTCTGTCACACATCTTTTACCTTCATTTCTGTCACATAACTTTCACTCTCATTTTTGTCACGCATCTTTTACTCTCATAGTTATTTAAAAACCTTGGAGTGACACTGTACAAGTTTGGCTCAGTTTGACAGAGTTGAGCCTAATGACTGTGCATCAACCGTTGCACACGTCAAGTATTTACAACATATTTACATGTAAAAAAAACGGGTTGATGGTTTGACCCTGGTATTATTAACCACTCTATTCTACTGAAATATTATTCTAAATAATGATATACTAATACTAGTTCTATAAATATACATTTACTGCGTTAATCTATCTGTCATATTAATCCTAAAATAAGCTTACATTACTCCTAATATTTATCTATTTTAAGGGATGGAATTTACCTATGTGAAATGAAATTGATGTGAGATGAGTTACGTCCGTTTGTGAAATGGGTAATGTGAAATGTAATAAGTTACGTCCCTTTCTAAAATGGGTGATGTGAAATATAACATATTCTAACTAATGTTTTTACATGAAACAAACTATATGATTGATATTCTTATTCTATATGGTGTAAATGATGTATCTTTACGTGTATAATATTTCTATTCTATTCTGGTAACCTAATCATGCTACTAAATGATATCGTTTGTTAAATGGATTGGTTAAGATGGAATGAAATCAAATGAAATGAAACAAAGTGAAATAATAAACTGAATGATACTATTCCTACCTAAACTTCTTATAATTAGTTGTCATGTTTAAATTACTATCCTAATATACTTTTAAAGCTAAATGAATATGTAAATTAATAATCTATCTAAAGTAAAATGAAAAAGTATTATATTATCTAACTCTAACTATAAATTAAAATGACATAATCTATCTATATTTTATCACAATATTAAAACATTATGATACATATCACATTAAGTTTATATATATACATGGTCTTTAAATACCTCAGGTTAGTCGTTGCCATTAATGTTCAGAAACATACTTTCATTGGCATAATATCTATACAATTGTTCTGGGTATTTGAAATCCATTACACAGTCATATTTATTCTATGGGTATTGCACCTGTAGAGTTCGTTTGTAGACCAGTGTTCTCGTGTCTGTATGTCTATAATCATCTGACACTGTTTTTCTCTGTTTAACACAACTACTTCACTGGAACATATTTGGAGCTTAGCAAATAATAAGCTGTCCTAGTTCACAAAGTGATATGTTTGTTCCCAGAGTAAAGTTCTTACTTTTGATGTCTACAGACACATAGCAGGTCAATGTTTTTGGTACTTAGTTCAGCACACAATATTCATGTATTTCTAACATATTTCACATAGAATATTTGACTGTACTAAATTAACATATATCACAATACAATTTTATGTGGAAATTTCTGGTATTGCTACATCAGATGGTCGACTAAGGGTATCAGCTAAGATGTTATCTTTCCCCTTAATATGTTCTATACTAAAGGTGTAATTTTGCAGTATTAGCGACCACCTGTATATTCGGTCATTTCGATGTACACCACTCTGTATGACCGTTATTGGAGAGTTGTCAGTCTGGACAATGAAGTGCACACCCGCCAGGAATCGATGCAGCTTTCTCACCACATAGATGACGCTTAAGGTTTCCAACTCGGATCTGGAATATCTGGACTCGGTGGGTGTGATCTTACGGCTTACGTAGCAAATCGGATGGAAGATGCCCTCATAAAATTGGCCTAGTACTGCAGCGATGGAGATCCTGCTGGCATCTGTCCTAAGATAATAAACGAGCCTCGGATTAGGCAAGCGGAGGATTGGAACATTACTAAACAAAATTTTTAATTTTGACAATGCAGAAATTAATAATGCATCTTTAACATCCAATTTTACAGAAGCTTTTAAAACATTGGAAAATACACTTGTAATCTCCGCTAAATTTGGAATAAATTTACTATAGTAATTCACTAACCCCAAAAGGCTTCTGACCTGTTTCTTGGTGGTAGGCATGGTCAGATTCATAATTTTGGTAATAATTTTCTGGTCAGTCTTTAGTTGACCTTGAGAAATGACATGACCCAAAAACTCAATTTCTTTTAGGCCCAATTCGACTTTGCTCGGTTTGACGGTGAGCCCGAAGAGTCGCAACCTATTAAAGACATGTCTCAGTTTCAGTAGGTGTGTTGTCCAGTCATCAGTATGGACACATATATCATCTATATAGGTCACTGTATTCGTCACTCCATGAAGTAGATCTCTAGTTAAGCGTACGAACGTGACAGGAGCGTTTCGAAGTCCGAAAGGAAGAAAACGCCACTCGTACAGTCCTAAAGGTGTTGAGAAAGCAGTAAGATGGATGGATTGAGACTGCATAGGGACTTGCCAATATCCCTTAGTGAGATCTAATTTAGAAAAGATTTTGGAGGTGGACATGTCAAGAATAAGATCTTCGCAGGAAGGAATTGGCTCTGCGTCGATCTTGGTGACGTTGTTGAGCTTTCGATAGTCCACGCAAAGACGAATTGTAGAATCTTTCTTCTTAACTAGAACAATTGGAAAAGAGTACTCCGATGTGGATTTCTGGATGATCCCACTAGCCTCTAAATTCAGAATTTCCTTATTTAGATTTTCCCTATAGCTTAGTGGGATTGAGTACGGCCTGCATTTCATAGGCTTAGAGTCCGTAAGAAGAATGGAGTGTTCGATTCTGTCCGTCCTACCTGGAATGTCAGAGAATATGTCTTTGTATTCCGTCACTAATTCTACTAATTGTCGTCGTTGACTGTCTGTTAGTTCCTGTTCTATATGTATGCTATCTAATGTAGCAGTCTTGTCTACAATAGGAACTGGTAGTTCCATTCCGTCGTCGTCTACTTGATTCAGTACGGTGGTGGTGCTAAGTGTGTATTCTGTATTCTCGCTAAGTGTATGCTCGTCGGATATGCCAGTCTCGCTAACTAGTGTAGTTGCGTTGTGTATGTCTGTCGTCTGATCACTTGGTGTGGGTGCACTGTGTTCGTCTGTCTCTACTTCTGTCTCTTGTCGTGAATAGTAAGGTTTCAACATGTTGACATGGAATATCTTTAAGTTTCCGTTTATTGATATTTCATAGTCACCATCTGAAATTTTACGTACCACCATGAATGGCCCTTGCCATGAAGTCAATAATATATTTCGTTTGTCAGGAAGCAAGAGAAGTATGTCTTGATCTGGTTCAAGTTCAATTGTTCTCGCCCCTTTGTTGGCCTTGTACATAGGTCGACCATCGTTGATATGAAGCGATTTCCTTTGCTGGACACCTGATTCAGGGGTCCAACAATATCTACCGCCACACTCTCAAATGGCCTAGAAGCCAGTGTAGAAGGTTGTACTTCAGCTGTAACATGTTTACCCTTTCGTACTAACTGTTGACAGACATTACACGAACGACAAAATAATTTAATATCATTGCAAAAACCTGGCCAATAAAAATGAGCCTGAATTCTGGCCCTGGTTTTGTCATATGCAAGATGGCCAGCAAACGGTGACTCATGTGCAATCTTTAGCACAGTTATGCGATGTTGTACAGGTAACACCGTTTGCTGAATGTTATGGTTACCATTAGTATAATGTTTAGTAAGAATGCCACTATTTAATCTGAAGAACCCTGATACGTTCTTTGTAACCTTAGCTCGTTCTTTCAATAATTTTAAATAAGGAGACAAACTAGGATCAGCTTTCTGCTGTTCTATGACTTTTTGTCTGTTGGTATCATCAGTGCTAGATGGAGAAAGCACCAGTAGTCTCTCATCTTGAAGCGTGTCTTGATGTTTTATAGTGTCTGCTCTGGTTGTTGCATTAACTGCATTCAGTTGGTTCCATGCAGTTATTTCATCGCTAGTACATTGTTTTAGCTGGGGTAAGCAACCCAGAATTAGATCATTACAAGGGTTTTCAAGTACAGCACAAGTAAATGTACCCGAAAGGAAAGGAGTGTTAATACGGACATTGGCCAAAGGGTAAATTTCAATGTTACCCGAAAAGGTTCGGCATTTGACAGAGTCACCTGTATAATCCTCTTGACTCACCAGTTCCTTTCTGAGACCAATAAGGGTACTACCGCTGTCCAGCAAACATTGGCATGGTCTATCATTGACCATTGCATTATGGAACTCTAAATTGCCTCTGGAGGCTAAGGCTGCATTCACGCTCTCAGTTGAGCATGGAACTGTATGTCCACATTCTAATTTTCCGTCAGCATGAAACTGGTGACATCGCTCACAACTGTCAAAACTCAACATATCGTTTACACAACACACCTCTTCCGTTTTGTTAACAGGTAATTCATTTTTAACATCACACCCAGTCTCACTACCACTATCAGAAGATGTATCAAGTAAACTAGCATTGTTGGCTTTCATACGTTGGCGGCCAAGGCACTTATTTGAATAATGGCCGTAGCTGGAACAAAAAAAAACATTTGATGGCACGCCGGTATGCAGATCTTTTGTTCTGTTGCTTCTTAATAACATTTTCAAGATGTGCCGGATACCCTGGTGATTTGTCACACGTTGAATACGTGTCATGTAAAAGTTGACAGTGGATACATTTTGAAATCTTTTTATCTTTCTTGTCAAATTTATTAAATGGTTTTCTATTGCTCTGATAGTTTTTAGATTGATCTTTTACAAAGGAAACTATTTCAGAGTCATTTGAAGTTTTAAAAATATTTCTGTTTGAAGAAAAATATGCTGACCCTTTCTTTTCAAACTGTTCTATGGTTTCAATGTCTAACTGCTGCAAAAATTTAGCAAAAGAGGATGGTATCGTGGATATTACTTTATCCATAGTTATTAAGTTTTTCAATTTATCAAAGTCTTTTCCTATGTTAGCTGCTTTAAGCCACCTATTTAGTACACTTTGAACATTTGAGACGTAGTCAATGAAAGTCTCAGTAGGTTTAGGTTTTAAAGTTGAGAACTGAACCTGATACCCAGGGGCATCAAGTAAAAAGTGTTGCATAATCCTATCACGGATGTATTGGTAGTCAGATCTAAGATCGGTTGGTATAGATTCTATTACTTTAAGGGGCTCACCACTCAGGTTCTTCATATAAATCATAGCCCACATCTCTAAAGGAACTTGGTGATATTTAAACTGATACTCGACATTTTCTGTCCAGACAGATATTGAATCCTCTTTACAATATGCTTTGATAATATTTTTGTATTTGTTGAACTTATTTTCTTCTTGTTGACTTTTAAGTTTAGTGGCAGAGATCTCTGCGTGTGAGTCTACATCCATCTCTTTCATCTTTAATTGTGTCTCTGATTCTACTTGTATTTGTTTTTCCTTAACTCTGGCCATTTCATCTATTTCTTTTTGCTTTAATTCTCTCTCCTGATCTAATGTCTTCTGTTTAATTTCCTTATCTTGTTGTAACTGTTGTTGCTTAATTTCCTTATCATGTTCTAATTGCTTCTGTTTTAATTCTAATTGATGTTGTCTTTCTAGTGCGCGTTCATCTCTATCTGCATTTTCTTTTCGTTCCCGTTCAGTTCTCTCAGCATCTTTTGCTTCTTTAAATTTCTTATCAGCATATTGTTCTAGCTCTTTACCTGTGTATTGCAATTCTTTACCTGCTTTAATGAAGTCAGCTAGAGTAGCCATGTTGTTGGAGAATTGGCTCGCGTTGACTTTAACTGACTACTTCAATTAGTTATTATTCTTTGATATGCTATGTTATTTAATATCTGAGCACTACAAATTGTACTCTTTGTTTACAATCTGGAAAATCGTATTCTCCAAAAAATTAGAGCACAAAGTCTGTTCGTACAATACACGCTGAAAAAGAGATGCACTATTAATCACAAAGCATGCCAAAAACGTAGGTTTTACTCAACTTAATGTTCCCTAGAACAAGGAACAACACGTCAGCAACACCGGTCCCGTTGTTTGGCACCCCGGAATACACACGAGTTTTCTACTCAGGTCACCCTGTTTGGCACATCGGCACACTCTCACGTTATCACTCAGCTGTTGTTCGCCCTGTTTTACAGAGCAGCAACAATTAACAACTCGTAAACGGAAAATATATTTTTGACAAATTGTTACAATGACACAGACATGCCCACGAACAAACAGAACATCGATTAATTAATATTTAATGTCACTGTCCTGTCTTCGTTCTACCGTAATATGTCTTTCGTTACTAACCTAGTTTAATCTATGGAAGAATGGTGCAGGCCAAATCTAATTTGCATAGCCGAAAGTAGTGCCTTCCTGAAGGTAAACAAATAGAAAAGTACGAAAAAAAATCAATAACTGCTTTTAAATAAATATAAATATAATAATAATGTGTAAATAAATAAATATATTCATTCTTTAACTTAAATAAATAAATAATAGTTAATATATCGTAAAGATTCAGGCAGGCAGCAGCTTGCCAGTATGTAAACACTGAAATGCTGATTGCAAATGGCGAGGCCCAACTGTTTGTCAATCGTGCCACGTCACAGGCGCAGCGCTATTTTTAGCTTGCAAAAATCAATACTGTCGCTGACCTTTGTATTGCTCCGCCATGAATCATTGTTTGACAATTATTCAAAAATAAATAAATAATTAAATAAATAAATGCAAGAAGAACATAATATGAATACTTACAATTTTGAAAAGCACATTATTTAAATATATAACATTCTAATAAGCACAAATAAACATTATTTCATCACGATAGGTACAATTCTGCTGGCAACTCGATCTAGTCTGCACACGTCATAGTCACTGACATAAATTAAACATTTAATATTTGTAATATCCTATCTGTAACCCTAGTCTAGAGCCGTGGGTAAGTGTTATAGCTTGAACTCAGGTTCAAGCGGCACTTCTGACACCACATTTAATCATATTGCCTGTCAACAACTCGTGTTTCAGGCATCATCGGATTACTTCTCCCACACCCTACAAGAAACTTGCAAGTCGTGTGCGAGGAATGAAATGGTACATTTTATTGCCGTTGGCTCTTTACAATTGCAAAAACAGTCGCTATCTAATCACACATAAAGTCACAATATTCGCTATCACTAGTTTTCCTACCCTATAGCTAATCTCTATCTACTAGGCTATATGAAAACACATATATATTCTATACGATGTGAACACTACAGAGTCAGTCCCCAGTCTGACTTGCTTCACTCCCGTCGCTACACGCCCCGCGGAAGGACCTTCATACGCCCTTCGGCTCTTTGCGTGCTAGGTCAGTTAGCACGCTTCTATTAGCTGGCTTTGGTTTGAGTGCTAATAGTTGCTATCACGCAGGCGTGATTCTGTCGTGACCAGTAGTGCTAACTATCTGGTCAACGCCTTCGTGTGAGGACTAGTTAATAGTCCCCCTTTTCTATCATCTATCCTGCCCTGATCCCGGGCACTCTGTTCCCTCTACTCAATCTGAGGTTGACCCCACGTCCCGGTGGTGTTCTATCATGAGGCAGGCTTCCTGCCTCTTCCTTCAGTCTTTGACAATGTTGTAGGCTGAATGCGTGCAGGAATAGGTGGCCAGTCTTTCTACCACATGTTGTAGGCTGAATGTATGCAGGAATATGTGGCCATTCTTTCTATCACATGTTGTAGGCTGAATGCGTGCAGGAATAGGTGGCCATTCTTTCTACCACATGTTGTAGGCTGAATGCGTGCAGGAATAGGCGGCCATTCTTTCTACCACATGTTGCAGGCTGAATGCATGCAGGAATAGGTGGCCATTCTTTCTACCAAATGTTGTAGGCTGAATGCATGCAGGAATAGGTGGCCATTCTTTCTACCACATGTTGTAGGCTGAATGCATGCAGGAATAGGTGGCCATTCTTTCTACCACATGTTGTAGGCTGAATGCGTGCAGGAATAGGTGGCCATTCTTTCTACCACATGTTGTAGGATGAATGCGTGCAGGAATAGGTGGCCATTCTTTCTACCACATGTTGTAGGCTGAATGCATGCAGGAATAGGTTTCAATTCTTTCTACCACATGTTGTAGGCTGAATGCGTGCAGGAATAGGTGGCCATTCTTTCTACCACATGTTTTAGGCTGAATGCGTGCAGGAATATGTGGCCATTCTTTCTACCACATGTTGTAGGCTGAATGTATGCAGAAATATGTGGCCATTCTTTCTACCACATGTTGTAGGCTGAATGCATGCAGGAATATGTGGCCATTCTTTCTACCACATGTTGTAGGCTGAATGCATGCAGGAATATGTGGCCATTCTTTCTACCACATGTTGTAGGCTGAATGCATGCAGGAATATGTGGCCATTCTTTCTACCACATGTTGTAGGCTGAATGCATGCAGGAATATGTGGCCATTCTTTCTACCACATGTTGTAGGCTGAATGCATGCAGGAATATGTGGCCATTCTTTCTACCACATGTTGTAGGCTGAATGCATGCAGGAATATGTGGCCATTCTTTCTACCACATGTTGTAGGCTGAATGCAGGAATATGTGGCCATTCTTTCCACCACATGTTGTAGGCTGAATACATGCAGGAATATGTGACCATTCTTTCTACCACATGTTGTAGGCTGAATTCATGCAGGAATATGTGGCCATTCTTTCTACCACATGTTGTAGGCTGAATTTATGCAGGAATAGGTGGCCATGCTTTCTACCACATGTTGTAGGCTGAATGCGTGCAGGAATAGGTGGCCATTCTTTCTACCACATGTTGTAGGCTGAATGCGTGCAGGAATATGTGGCCATTCTTTCTACCACATGTTGTAGGCTGAATGCATGCAGGAATAGGTGGCCATTCTTTCTACCACATGTTGTAGGCTGAATACGTGCAGGAATAGGTGGCCATTCTTTCTACCACATGTTGTAGGCTGAATGTATGCAGGAATAGGTGACTATTCTTTCTACCACATGTTGTAGGCTGAATGCGTGCAGGAATATGTGGCCATTCTTTCTACCACATGTTGTTGGCTGAATGTATGCAGGAATAGATGGCCATTCTTTCTACCACATGTTGTAGGCTGAATGTATGCAGGAATAGGTGGCCATTCTTTCTACCACATGTTGTAGGCTGAATGCGTGCAGGAATATGTGGCCATTCTTTCTACCACATGTTGTAGGCTGAATGCATGCAGGAATATGTGGCCATTCTTTCTACCACATGTTGTAGGCTGAATGCATGCAGGAATATGTGGCCATTCTTTCTACCACATGTTGTAGGCTGAATGCATGCAGGAATATGTGGCCATTCTTTCCACCACATGTTGTAGGCTGAATACATGCAGGAATATTTGGCCATTCTTTTTACCACATGTTGTAGGCTGAATGTATGCAGGAATATGTGGCCATTCTTTCTACCACATGTTGTAGGCTGAATGCGTGCAGGAATATGTGGCCATTCTTTCTACCACATGTTGTAGGCTGAATGCATGCAGGAATATGTGGCCATTCTTTCTACCACATGTTGTAGGCTGAATGCATGCAGGAATATGTGGCCATTCTTTCTACCACATGTTGTAGGCTGAATGCATGCAGGAATATGTGGCCATTCTTTCTACCACATGTTGTAGGCTGAATGCAGGAATATGTGGCCATTCTTTCCACCACATGTTGTATGCTGAATACATGCAGGAATATGTGGCCATTCTTTCTACCACATGTTGTAGGCTGAATGTATGCAGGAATATGTGGCCATTCTTTCTACCACATGTTGTAGGCTGAATGCAGGAATAGGTGGCCATTCTTTCCACCACATGTTGTAGGCTGAATTTATGCAGGAATATGTGGCCATTCTTTCTACTACATGTTGTAGGCTGAATGCAGGAATAGGTGGCCATTCTTTCCACCTCATAGCCTGCGAGAGTTATCGACGGAATCACCTCCCGCACCGCTATGATGTCATTACTATCGCATTGCGCCACACATGTGATATTTGATTTTGTCTCCCACGTGAGTTATTTGTCATATAATTACACAATGTGATTACCCCGCAGGTGATACATTTTAAACATAAGTACCCATTACATTGTCTCGCTCTTGAGTTAGTTTAGATATAAATTCACACTGTGATTGTCCTCACATGAGTTATCTAATATATGCACTGTCATAGTGTGCAATGTCTTGTCTCTAATATACAACATAGAATGACCAAGCGTTCATGTCTCGTCACTATTGTACAACATATAATGACCAAGTGTTCATGTCTCGTCACTATTGTACAATATAGAATGACCAAGTGTTCATGTCTCGTCACTATTGTACATCATATAATGACCAAGTGTTTATGTCTCGTCATTATTGTAAAACATAGACTTGCCAAGTGTCCATGTCTTGTCACTATTGGAAAACATAGAATGACCAAGTGTCTATGTCACGTCACTATTGTACGGTGCAATAAACTCGCACAATGAATGAACAGCTGCAGGACGTTACAATCAACACCAGCATTTATTGGTTATGTGTTAGTTAGTTAGTCGACAGATCATCATCGTTGCACATCGGACCATTCAGTCCATAAGTGCTCGGATCCCCTCCTCAGCAAATCCCGCAGCGTGTAGCGGCTAACGACGCCAGTTCTGTGTTGGTTTATCAATCTTCTTTGGCTTCCTGCGTAGTGTTCTTGTTTGGCCACCCCTCTTTTAATTTGCTGCTCTCGCAGTCTGGCCATTGTTGTAGATTCACAGTCATCACTTGGTTCTTGCAAAAGTCTCACTTCTCGTAGAGCATTCAGAATGTCAGCCTGGTCCATGGCGCGTCCGCCCTCAACAGTAGCCTCACCTGCGAGCTTGTCAGCCCGCTCATTTCCTTGTACTCCCGCATGCCCTGGCACGAAGATGAAACTAATCTTTGCCAGCCGAGACCGCTTCTGAGGCAGCAACCATTCTCTTCGGATCGACCCCTCCTCTATCCTCTTGATCATGTTCATTGAGTCGCTAAGTAAACAAGCCCTAGTGAATGTCTGTGTCTCGAGCCATGTTATTGCTTTACTTACTGCCATGACTTCCATGGTCAGGCTACTTGTGGTTTCAGTGAAAGCACCAGAGTCCTCCTTCACAATTCTCCCTCCGGCCCGAGCTGTAAAGGCCCATGAGCTTCTCACATGTCGGATGACCGACCCATCTGTGTAGATGACCGCGTCACTGTCTAGCGAATTCTCGAAAATCAACGCTTGTACTTCAGCCTCAACAGCAGCCGGATTTTCTTGTCTGCATTTTCTATCTAGTTGGATGCACACTGAAAAGGATGTGCAGAAGTCTGTTGGCACTTGCACCCACTCCTTGCCAGGTTCTAAGTCCTCATATTGGTTATGTGTGACTGACTAGACAATTTGACGTTCAGTAGTTTGCCGTACGTTCCTGATGTAGAAGTTGCGGCGATGTGGTTTCATAGAAGAATGAATAGAACACCGTGGAGGGTTGGATAGATTAATGCCGACATCTTGACAGAAGTTAGCTCATAAAGAGAACTGGTTACGGGAATCAGAAGAAGCCAGACCACATTCTATGGACAAGTCATGAGAATGGGGCAGCTGCATTAGTGTTTGGAACCTACATGGCAACAGAGGAGGGTGACGTGTCGACGAGTACACTCGTTCTTTGAGCGACAGTTTTTGTCACATCACTGGGGCACATTGTGACGTGTCGTCGAGTACACTCGTTCTTTGAGTGACAGTTTTAGTCACATCATTGGGGCACATTGTGACGTGTCGTCGAGTACACTCGTTCTGTGAGTGACAGTTTTAGTCACATCATTGGGGCACATTGTGACGTGTCGTCGAGTACACTCGTTCTGTGAGTGACAGTTTTAGTCACATCACTGGGGCACATTGTGACGTGTCGTCGAGTACACTCGTTCTGTGAGCGATAGTTTTAGTCACATCACTTGGGCACATTGTGACATGTCGTCGAGTACACTCGTTCTGTGAGTGACAGTTTTAGTCACATCATTGGGGCACATTGTGACGTGTCGACGAGTACACTCGTTCTGTGAGTGACAGTTTTAGTCACATCATTGGGGCACATTGTGACGTGTCGTCGAGTACACTCCTTCTGTGAGCGACAGTTTTAGTCACATCATTGGGGCACATTGGAGTCCTGGTGTGGACACTATAGCATTCAATGTTTCTATTGTCTGGTGTGACCTCTAATATCTACTTCTGTCCGCTATTTCTATTGTCTGGTGTGTCCTCTAATATCTACTTCTGTCCACTATTTCTATTGTCTGGTGTGTCCTCTAATATCTACTTCTGTCCACTATTTCTATTGTCTGGTGTGTCCTCTAATATCTACTTATGTCCGCTATTTCTATTGTCTGGTGTGTCTTCAAATATATACATATGTCATCTACATCTATTGTCTGGTGTGTCCTCAAATATCTACTTCTTTTCTCTACTTCTATTTTCTGGTGTGTCCTCAAAAATCTACTTACGTCCTCTACTTATATTGTCTGGTGTGTCATCAAATATCTACTTCTTTTCTCTATTTCTATTGTCTGCTGTGCCCTCTAATATCTACTTCTGTCCTCTACTGCTAATGTCTGATGTGTCTTCTAATATATACTTCTGCTCTCTACTTCTATTGTCTGGTGTGTCCTCTAATATCTATCTTCTTCTTTTCTCTACTTCTATTATCTGAGCGGACTGACAAGCTAGCAGATAATGCTACTGTGGAGGGTGGACGCGCTATGGACCAGGCTGGCATCCTGAATGCTCTACGAGAAGTAAGACTGTTGCGAAAACCAAGCGATGGCTGTGATTCTACTGCAAATTAAAAGAGATGTTGCCAAACAAGAACACTACGCAGGAAGCCAAAGAAGATTGATTAACCAACCCAGAACTGGTGTCGTGAGCCGCTACACGCTGCGGGAATTGCTGAGGAGGGTATCTGAGCACTTATGGACTGAATGGTTCAATGTGCAATGAGGATGATCTGTCGACTAACTAACTAACTAACTAACTAACTAACTAACTAACTAACTAACTAACTAACTAACTAACTAAACTAACTAACTTCCATTATCTAATGTGTCCTCTAATACCTACTTCTTTCCTCTACTTATATTGTCTGGTGTGTCCTCTAATATCTACTTATTTCCTCTACTTCTATTGTCTGGTGTGTCCTCTAATATCTACTTATTTCCTCTACTTCTAATGTCGGCTATGTTCTTCAATATCTACTTCTAACCTCTACATCTATCAGTGTCGATCATCACATATTACTGTATTTCTTGGTTGGCCGTGGCTGAAAGGTAACGATGACTGCCTCAGGCTCTGAAGCCACCGGTTCGATCCCTGAATACGAACGGAATATTCCCATTATCGCGTCTCCACGATCTCTTGGGTTGTGAGATTATCGGATACCTCGTCCTGCACAGTAAAATTCCCAAGACAGTTGGCAATAGCAGAGAGCAGGCTGTAAAGCGTCTGCTCTGGAAATTTTATGAAGAGTAAACCCACGGGTAGAGAGAACCCTTTACCTGGGATACAATATGTCTAGATGTAACTAACCTGGCACAAATGCTGGCTAAAGTCGGAGACTGATTTCTGAAGTGGGTAACTAGACATGACGCACTCCCATAGAAAGTCGGAGACTGGTTTCTGAGGAAGGTAACTAGACATGACGCACTCCCATAGAAAGTCGGAGACTGATTTCTGAGGAAGGTAACTAGACATGACGCACTCCCATAGAAAGTCGGAGACTGATTTCTGAGGTGGGTAACTAGATATGATGCAATCCCATAGACAGTCGGAGACTGATTTCTGAGGTGGGTAACTAGATATGATGCAATCCCATAGACAGTCGGCGACTGATTTCTGAGGTGGGTAACTAGATATGATGCAATCCCATAGACAGTCGGCGACTGATTTCTGAGGTGGGTAACTAGATATGATGCAATCCCATAGACAGTCGGCGACTGATTTCTGAGGTGGGTAACTAGATATGATGCAATCCCATAGACAGTCGGCGACTGATTTCTGAGGTGGGTAACTAGATATGATGCAATCCCATAGACAGTCGGAGACTGATTTCTGAGGTGGGTAACTAGATATGATGCAATCCCATAGACAGTCGGCGACTGATTTCTGAGGTGGGTAACGTGATATGATGCACTCCCATAGAAACTCGGAGACTGATTTCTGAGGTGGGTAACTAGATATATATGCAATCCCATAGAAACTCGGAGACTGATGTCTGAGGTGGGTAACATGATATGATGCAATCCCATAGAAAGTCGGAGACTGATTTCTGAGGTGGGTAACTAGATATGATGCAATCCCATAGACAGTCGGCGACTGATTTCTGAGGTGGGTAACGTGATATGATGCACTCCCATAGAAACTCGGAGCCTGATTTCTTAGGTGGGTAACTAGATATGATGCAATCCCATAGAAACTCGGAGACTGATGTCTGAGGTGGGTAACATGATATGATGCAATCCCATAGAAAGTCGGAAACTGATTTCTGAGGTGGGTAACTTGATATGATGCGATCCCATAGAAAGTCGGAGACTGATTTCTGAGGTGGGTAACTTGATATGATGCGATCCCATTGAAAGTCGGAGACTGATTTCTGAGGTGGGTAACTAGATATGATGCAATCCCATACAAAGAAGGACGATGAAGAAGATGAAGAAACAAGAGAAGAAGAAGAAGTGTATTTCTTGTACAACTCACAACGGGCGTGTAACTGACAGGAATTGTCAATCAACACGTACACTGCTGTCATACTATAATGTGCGATTCTTATCTATACGCTTGCCTGCCGACTGGTGGTCATTTGTTCAAATTCCCATCGGGTCAGATTTAAAACTTGAACTAGGCTCTCAGGTCGGCCCATTCTATAATACGCACAAGGAAATGTCGCGGGAAATAGAAGATGCTGGCGTAATCTTGAACGCATCTCTTAACGAGTCCCGACTGGTCTATACAACCATGGGGCAGGCGTAATCTTGAACGCATCTCTCAACGAATCACGACTGGTCTATACAACCATGGGCCAGGCTTAATCTTGAACGCATCACTCATCGAGTCCCGACTGGTCTATACAACCATGGGGCAGGCGTAATCTTGAACGCATCTCTCAACGAATCCTGACTGGTCTATACAACGATAGGGCCGGCGTTGCAGCTTGGAGCAATGTATGTGATCCCTGTATAGATTTTTTCTCAGGAGCCCCGTACGGTGATGCAAAGTAAGGGGTATTATTAATGGAATTCATGTTATTATGTTTACAAAATGTATATATAGTTAGATTGGCAGAATCGGCAGTACGACGCTGGAATCCGTATAATGGTGGAATGATTGATGAAATGAACACAAATGATTTAGGAAATTTATTCCGCAACAACACCTCCAATGTAGCTAGTTATGAGGTGCTTATGATTTTATTATATATTATATCGTTGACACCAATATGAACTGTTGCTTTTTTTAATTTTCGCAGTGTAGCCGCCAGCTTATCAATGTCAGCGCCTGATAGAGGGTAGATTGAATTTGATTCGCTGTCAGAAGATGACATGAGATCGCTATAGATTCCCTTCACCAGGGAGTCTCCAATGATGACATGTGATGCACTGTCCTCTGTTGTTATTTCACGCAGCTGGCGTGTCCGCTTGGATTGTTGTTGCCACTGGTCACTGTCGTCTTTCTTGTGTTCTTGTTTATTATAGCTTATTAGCGTTGGTTGTTGATACCCAGTAGCTTCTGAGCGTTTTTGATACTTGGTCTGCTGCTGGAGAGTCTACACTTAAAGCCTGGAACCTGCTGCCGATACGCACATCAATGGGGTAGATGGATGGTGTGCGTTCCAAAGGTTTAGTGGTAGTGTTCTGACCTGTAGAAACTGTCTGTATCTCATTTTGCGATGAACATTCACTGGTCATACACTCCTCTACAGCACCATGGATACTTTCTGTTTGTACACTTTTATCAAATGACTGTGCACTCTTTGGTTTCAAGGCATGGATATTTGCTTTAGAAGTGTCCTTCTCTTCTTTAAGGAGACGAATTTCTTTTTGAAGACGAGCGTTTTCTTCTATAAACATGGCAATAATATTAGCTGTGCTGCTGGAAAGAAAATCTTTTAGCCTGTCCTCCAAAGCATGGATGAGTTCAAGACAGGCATTGTGGTTGTGTGCTTCGACAGAAGAAAGATGGTCTAAAGGTGATGCGTTAGTCTGATTAGATTCCGCTGCTCAACTGTTATGTTCGTCCAGCCTGGGTTCAGTGTCTGCTTGTTCACTGAGCCACATGTTTGAAGTTGGCCTTGAAGAATTCCGACGTCTAAGTGGCGTTTTCGTTAATTGTCGTTACTTCTTGTCTTTGTTTGTAATTTCATGGCGCTTGGAAACAGTAAAATACCGCAAGTTGGACGCCACTTTAGCAACATATGCAGCACTATCAGGCAGCGAGTGAACACAAGTTTGGCGCTTTTCTGTAAAGCGTGCTTGGCGATTTATTGCCCGCTAGCCACACATCGGTAAATCACACGTTGTCTGTAATCAATAATTGGTAAATTAAAAATGAATGCTCATACCGTTCACATTTCACAAAGAAATTCTCGTTTCAATAAATAAACACTCACATACACTTGACATGTTGAGTTGTATGTAGATCCATTTTTTAAAAGAACAGAATTGTATATACAACATAGGTAAAACTTTGATTAATTATTTAAAATTCGGGCGAGCTGGGAAAACACGTCCACAAGTAGCCGGGACGGAAGGTGGAATGGGGTGAGCAATAGATAGATAGAGATAGACAGGTGGGAGAGAGAGAGAGAGAGAGAGAGAGAGAGAGAGAGAGAGAGAGAGAGAGAGAGAGAGAGAGAGAGAGAGAGAGAGAGAGAGAGAGAGAGTTTGGGATTGACGTCAAATGCTTCCCAGAAAGGTAGCTATTATTAATTCACATATCTGTGTCGGATTACATCATTGATTCTTCTACAGGTATGTGTTATCTAAAACACCTTCATAAATCAACATAATCGGGAAATCTGTCCAAAAATGTATTGCTTATATAGACATATGTGTATGGTGGTTGGTGGTGGTTACAGCTTCCGACAGGTCGTCCTTATTCTGACTGTTAGAGGGTGTCGCGTCGCCTGCACGCAGCTCGACATTCCCCGATGGTTATAAATCGGTTGTCGTTACCAAAGCATGCTCCATAAATGAATAGTTCACACCACCCATTTATTGGGTTGTAATAGTATCTTGGAATGATAGCTCTACAGGGTCCAGAGTCTGGCTTCAAATAACAGACGGGAGCTGAAACAATCATAGAAAGCTAACTTTGCGTTCTTATATAAATAACAGAAGTGTGCTGAAACAATAATAAAAAGCTAACTTTGCGTACTTATATAAATAACAGAAGTGTGCTGAAACAATAATAAAAAGCTAACTTTGCGTACTTATATAAATAACAGAAATGTGCTGAAAAAATAATAACAAGCTAACTTTGCGTACTTATATAAATAACAGAAGGGTGCTGAAACAATAATAGAAAGCTAACTTTGCGTACTTATATAAATAATATAAATAACAGAAGGGAGCTGAAACAATAATAAAAAGCTAACTTTGCGTACTTATATAAATAACAGAAATGTGCTGAAAAAATAATAACAAGCTAACTTTGCGTACTTATATAAATAACAGAAGGGTGCTGAAACAATAATAGAAAGCTAACTTTGCGTACTTATATAAATAATATAAATAACAGAAGGGAGCTGAAACAATAATAGAAAGCTAACTTTGCGTACTTATATAAATAACAGGGTACTGAAACAACAATAAAAAGCTAACTTTGCGTACTTATATAAATAACAGAAATGTGCTGAAAAAATAATAACAAGCTATCTTTGCGTACTTATATAAATAACAGAAGGGTGCTGAAACAATAATAGAAAGGTAAGTTTGCGTACTTATATCAATCAACATACATGTGATAACCAGCGAAAGGGTTAAGGACGCAATTTGTAATTCCGAATACCGCATTCGAAATAGTTGCACCGATTTGCCAGCAGACTGCTTTGCGTGAGTTTTAATTCAATGGTATGAGAGCCGGTCATTCAGAAATTAACTGCAAACTACAAAATGTAAACTTGTTAAGAAACCACGCACAGTCAAATAATGCCGGGGTTGACTGCGACGTCCTGTAACGGATATGCAACTAACATATAAGAAGACGAGTATGAATAGGATCACGATTTATATTGTGTTGTGGCAATCTCCAACTACTGCGTCACGTGCAGGTTATTTGTGACAGCAAGAGTGTTGTGGCAATCTGCAACTATTGCTTCACGTGCAGGTTATTTGTGACAGCAAGGGAGATATGACAATCTCACACTATTGCTTCACATGCACGTTATTTGTGACAACAAGAGAGTTGTGACCACAGCAAGGCTTGACCTTCTCTAAATAGACCACATAGTGAGAACTCCTCTGTGACTGGGTCATATCTAGTAATCATATCAGAAGGAAAACCTGAGATTATCATCCAGAGAAACAACCTGGCTTTCCCACCATCAGTAACGGGACTATATCAACACTGGTAGATGCACTGGACGTCCTGTATTTGTTCTCGGAGGTTGGGTATCTTCTGGACAGACACACTTAGCGATGTTAGCGTAGACAGGAAGGGATCGTGGTATACTTGAAACTACCGTGGGGATAACAGATGTGAAACATTCGTGCAGTATCTATGTGTTAATTGTTTCAGCTGAAGTAATATTCCTCTATTCACTTCAGATGATATATAACGCCGTAGTACGCACCAGACGAGATGCAGCAAAATGCGCCAGACAATAAATAGTGCAACACATTGTTTGTGTTTAAACGTTTAGCGATGTCGATCAAGGAAATGTACGATCACGAACGTGTCAAAGATGAATGTGCACGACAGGAGAAAGACGCCCGGTAATCATGATCCAGAAGGGGTCGCCCATCTGAGACAAGTAAAGTGGTCGAAACATTCGGTGACGAGGGACAGGCTTCTGATGATCAGACACCTCCTGTCGTGCTGGCTCCGCGGTGGAGATTTTGCCACTGGACACTCTCGTGCTTGGGTCGCTCGAGTACGGGACGGTTAACTCTGCCAACGAATGCCTGAAGAAGTCGGATGTGTCGGCCGAAAGACATATCGCAGTTACATTCACAACAAACATTCTCGACGAATGAAGAAGAAAGAGAAGAAGAAGAAGAAGAAGAAGAAGAAGAAGAAGAAGAAGAAGAAGAAGAAGAAGAAGAAGAAGAAGAAGAAGAAGAAGAAGAAGAAGAAGAAGAAGAAGAAGAAGAAGAAGAAGAAGAAGAAGAAGAAGAAGAAGAGGGGGAGGCGGGGGAGGAAGATGAATGTCAAAGACTCAGTTATATAGGAATGAAGACCACCCGGAATGAGTGGTCTACCTCAAGTAGATGAGAGGTAACCCAGTGCCCCTACATGAGGGCAGGGTAGGTGTAGGTGGTAAATAGAAAGGGGAACTATCAAACAGCTCTCTCATGAGACAGGGAGGTGTCAACCAGAGAGTAAGCACTCTGGTCACGGCGTATCCCGCCAGCGTGACAGATACAGAGAACTAGACTCAAGAGAGACTACTACTCCAAGCGTGCTGAATGATGCAGCACGCAGAAGCCGAAGTACGCACAAGGTCACTCCGCGTACCGTGTAATCAGCACGCGGAGAATTCCTCAGACGGGACACAGACTTCGTAGTGAGCGCATCGCTTAGCGTCGATGCTTATTTCGTTAGCCGAGTAGATAGATTAGCAATAGGGTTAGGAAACGACTAGTGATAGGCAATTCTGTGCATTTATTCTTGTGTGATTTGCTAGCGACTGTTTGTTGTACATTGATGTGATGCAAAGAGCCAGTGGCAATAAAATGTGTAATCAATTCCTCTCGTACGACTAACAAGTCTTTTTGTGTGGTGCGAGAGAAGTTATCCCGGAATGCCTGTGACATCGGTTGATGACAGGCTAGGATAAAGTGGTGTCAGAAATGTAGCTTGGACAATTGTTCAAGCTAAAACACTCACCCACGGCTCTAAAATAGTATTACTGTCAGTTAATCACAGGGTTTGGTTTATGTTAGTGAACAGTGGCGTGTGCAGACTACAACAAAATGCGAGCTGTGCCCATCGTGACCAATTAATGTTTATTTATGCTTATTAGAATATTGTGTGCTTATTAACATGTTTTCTTCTGATTTGTAAGTATTATTATTATTGTTTTGTATCATTTATTTCTATAATTACTTATTTATTTATGAATAATTGTCAAAAATGATTTACGGCGGAGCAATACACAAGAATGAGCCGGCGACAATATTGATTTTTCCAATCTAAAAATAGCGCTGCGCCTATGACGTATCGCGACTGACAAACAGCTGCCCTACGCCATTTGCATTCAGCGAAGGATTGTTTACAAATCGCCAAGCGGCTGCTCGCCTAAATCTGTGGCTTATATTACATATTATTTATTTATACGAGCTATTTATTAAATATATTTATTTATTTAAACATTATTATTACTTTTATATTTATTTCAAAGCATTTATTTATTTATTTGAAGATTGTTTCTATTTGTTACCGTCACGATGGCACTACTTTTGCTATGCAAATAAGACTCGGTCTGCACATCACTCCCATAAATTAAACGACATAGTTAGGGAAGGCAGAAGACGTTAGAACGAAGACAGGACATTGACATTTATTATTAATTAAACCACATTGTTTTGTCCGGGGGCATGTGATTGTACCAAATTGTCTAAAGTCATATGTCGTTTACAAATTGTTAATTGTTGATGCTCTTGTAAACCAGATGTAACAAGAGCTGTTTATGAGAATAACTCAAGCTGTTTGTCGAAGTACCGAACGATTGGACCTGATTCTCTGGAATGTTAAGATGAGTATACCCAAACTATTTTGAATGCAATATGATTAATAATGCATCTCTTTTTCAGGGTGTGATCTATTAGTACATTTTTTGTGATCTATTTTCAAGGTCAATCTAAGGGTGTATTGTTATACACAGAGATTTAAAAACTTAACATACCTAATAAACCAAATTAAATATTGAAGTGCCTGTCAACACTAGCTAAGTACCCAACAACATGGCAACTTTAGCTGATTTCATAAAAGCAGGCAAAGAATTAGAATACACAGGAAAGGACTTAGAGCAATATGCTGATAAAAAATTTAAGGAAGCAAAAGATGCTGAGAGAGATGAACGTGCACGAGAAAGAGAAAATGAGAAAGAGATGAAACAAAAACAATTAGATCAGGAGAGGGAGTTGAAGCAAAGAGAGATAGATGAAATGGCAAGAGTAAAAGAAAAACAAATACAAGTTGAATCAGAGACACAGTTAAAGATGAAAGGTATGGATGTAGATTCACACTTAGAGATCTCCGCTACAAAACTAAAAAGTCAGCAAGAAGAAAATAAATTTAATAAGTACAAAAACATTATTAAGCCATTCTGTAAAGAAGATTCCATATCAGCCTGGACAGAAAATGTCGAATACCAACTGAAATACCACCAAGTACCAATCGATATGTGGGCTATGATCTACATGAAGAACTTCAGTGGGGAGCCCCTTAAAGTGATATAATCGATACCAACTGATCTCAGATCTAACTATCAGTACATCCACGATAGAATAATGCAACATTTCTTACTTGATGCCCCTGGGTATCAAGTACAGTTTTCCAATTTAAAACCTAAGCCAAGCGAGACCTTTATCGATTATGTCTCAAATGTCCAAAGCGTACTAAATAGATGGCTTAGTGCAGCAAAAATAGGAAAGGACTTTGAAAGACTTAAAAATTTAATAGCCATGGATAAATTCATATCCACAATACCATCTCCTTTCGCTAAATTCCTGCAGCAGTCAGACATCGAGACTATAGAACAATTTTTCCTCAAATAGAGATATTTTTAAGACATCAAATAGCGACTCTCAAATAGTTTCTTTTGTGAAGGACCAACCTAAAAGCTATCAGAGCAATAAAAAACCATTTCATAGAGTTGACAAGAAAGATAAAAAAGTGTCGAAATGTGTCTATTGCCAACTTTTTCATGATACTTATTCTATGTGTGATAAATCACCAAACTATCCAACACATCTTGAGATGGTAATTAAGAAACAACAAAACAAAAGAACTGCATACAGGCGTGCAGTCAAATGCTTCTTCTGTTCTAGCTACGGGCATTATTCTAATAAGTGCCTGGGCCACCGAAGAATGAAGGCCAACAATGCAATTTTGATTGATACATCCTCTGATAGTGGTAGTGAGACTGAGTGTGAGGTTGAGAATGAATTACCTGTTAACCAATCTGAAGATGTGTGTTGTGTAAACGATATATTAAGCTTTGACAGTTGTGAACGATGTCACCAATTTCATGCAGACGGAAAAGTAGAATGTGGACAATTTGGTGTTCCACAATGCAATGGTCAACGACAGACCATGCCAATGTTTGCTGGACAGCGGCAGCACCCTTATTGGTCTTAGAAAGGAACTGGTGAATCCAAATGATTATACAGGTGACTCAGTCAAATGCCGAACCTTTTCGGGTAATATTGAAATTTACCCTTTGGCTAAAGCCTGTATTAACACTCCTTTCCTTTCTGGTACCTTTACATATGCGATTTTAGATAACCATTGTACTGATTTAATTTTGGGATGCTTACCCCAATTGAAACATTGCACTAACGAAGAAATAGCTGCATGGGAAAATGTAAATGCAGCTAATGCAACAACCAGAGCAGATACCATGAAACACCAAGACACACTACAAGATGAAAGACTACTGTTGCTATCACCAACTAGCACGAATAATACTACCAGGCAAAAGTTCATAGACCAGCAAAAAGCTGATCCTAGTGTGCCTCCATATCTAAAGCTATTGAAAGAAAAAGCCAAATTGACGAAAAACGCACCTTGGTTCTTTAGACTTAATAATGGTATTCTTACTCGTTATTATACAACTGGTAACCATGAGATTCAGCAAACGGTGTTACCTGTACAACACCGCCAAACTGTGCTAAAGATTGCACATAAGTCACCGTTTGCTGGTCACCTTGCATACGACAAAACCAGGGCCAGAATTCAGGCTCATTTTTATTGGCCAGGTTTTTGTAATGATATAAAACAATTTTGTCGTTCATGTAATGTCTGTCAACAACTAGTACGTAAGGGTAAACAACCTACAGCTGAAGTGCAACCTTCAACACTGGCCTCTAGGCCATTTGAGAGTGTGGCGGTAGATATTGTTGGACCCCTGAACCAGGTGTCCAGCAAAGGAAATCGCTTCATCTTAACGATGGTAGACCTATGTTCAAGGTGGGTTGAGGCAGTAGCTTTGAAATACATTACCTCCAAAGACGTTGCCAATGTATTTCTACACTTGTTCTCACGATTCGGATTCCCACGTACCATCTTATCCGACCGTGGAACTCAATTCATATCGGCTGCAACGCAAGCCCTTACGAAAATGTTAGGGATTAAACAGCATTTTACTACAGCTTATCATCCAGCCAGCAATGGAATAGTAGAAAAAATTAACGGAGACCTTAAGCATATGCTGGCTAAGGTGACAGCAGAAAACCCAGCTGATTGGGATACACTGTTACCAACAGTGCTGTTCGCCTATCGGGAGATTCCCCATTCAAGCACGGGTTTCTCACCGTTTGAATTAGTATACGGGGCTAACCCACGTGGACCCCTAACAATTTATCATCAGGTAGTAACTAATTCAATTGAAATTCCCATCCCAAAAACACCTTATGAAATGGTAACAGAAACACGAGATAAAATCATGAAATCGTGTATCATAGCTAAGGCAGCTTTGGAGAGGAAGGGTCAAATCTACCGCCAATACGCAAACAAAGGTGCGAGAACTATTAATCTTGAACCAGATCAAGACATACTGCTTTTACTTCCAGACAAACGGAATCTATTATTGACCTCATGGCAAGGGCCATTCAAAGTGGTACGAAAAATTTCAGATGTTGATTATGAAATATCAATAAACGGACACTTAAAGTTATTTCATATCAACATGTTGAAACCCTACTTTTCACGACAAGAGACAGAATTAGAGACAGACGAACACAATGCACCCACACGTATGGATAAGACGACAGACGTACACAACGCAACTACACTAGTTAGCGAAACTGGCAAATCCGACGAGATGCATACACTTAGTGAGTTTACAGAAAACGCACTTAGCACCACAACCGTACTGAATCAGGTAGACGACGACGGGATGGAACTACCTGTTCCAATTGTAGACAAGACTGCGACATTAGATTGCATACGATTCGAAACGCGATTAACAGAAGAACAACGACGACAGATAATAGAATTAGTGACTGAATATAAGGACATATTTTCCGACATTCCAGGTAGGACGAACAGGATCGAGCACTCCATCCTTCTTTCGGATTCGAAGCCTATCAAATGCAGGCCGTACTCTATCCCACTTAGCTATAGAGAAAGTCTAAATAAGGAAATTCTTAATTTAGAAGCTAGTGGAATCATTCAAAAATCTACATCTGAGTACTCCTTTCCAATCGTCTTGGTCAAGAAAAAAGACTCCACAATTCGTCTGTGTGTGGACTATAGAAAACTCAACAATGTCACTAAGATCGACGCAGAACCAATTTCTTCCTGCGAAGATCTTTTTCTGGATATGTCCACCTCCAAAATCTTTTCTAAATTAGACCTTACTAAGGGATATTGGCAGGTCCCTATGCAGACGCAATCTATCCATCTTACTGCATTCTCAACACCTCTAGGTCTTTACGAGTGGCGATTTCTTCCTTTCGGACTTCGTAAGGCTCCTGCCACTTTCGTACGCTTAACTAGAGATTTACTACATGGAGTGACGAATACAGTGACATATATAGATGATATTTGTGTCCATACAGACGACTGGACAACACACTTACTGAAACTCAGACATGTCTTCGATAGGTTGCGACTCTTCGGTCTCACTGTCAAACCGAGCAAAGTCGAATTGGGCCTACAAGAAATTGATTTTTTGGGTCGTGTCATTTCACAAGGACAACTGAAAACTGACAATAGAATTATTACCAAAATTATGAACCTGACCATGCCTACAACAAAGAAGCAGGTCAGGAGCCTTTTGGGTTTAGTAAATTATTATAGCAAGTTCATAACGAACTTAGCTGAAATTACAAGTGTATTTTCAAATGTTTTAAAAGCATCAGTAAAATTAGATGTCAAAGATGCATTATTAATTTCTGCATTGTCAAAATTGAAAATCCTATTTAGTAATGTACCAATCCTCCGTTTGCCTAATCCTAGGCTCGTTTATTATCTTAAAACAGATGCCAGCAGGATTTCCATCGCTTTCAGTACTAGGCCAGTTTTATGATGGCATCTTCCATCCAATTTGCTACGTGAGCCGCAAGATCACACCGGCTGAGTCCAGATATTCCATATCAGAGTTGGAAGCCCTAAGCGTCATCTATTCGGTGAGGAAGTTGCATCGATTTCTATCGGGTAATCACTTCGTGGTCCAGACCGATAACTCCCCTATCACGGTCATACAAAGTGGGGTGCATCGCAACGACCGCATCTACAGGTGGTCATTGATATTACAGAATTATACTTTTGGTATAGAGCATATTAAGGGTAGGGACACCATTCTTGCTGATACCCTTAGTCGACCATCTGAGGTAGAAATACCTGATATTCCACATGAATAGGTAGTGTAAGAATTGTTAAGTTAGTACACTTAAAACAGCCTGTATAGAATATACTATTGAATACATAGCCATCAGGATCAGGACTGTGTGCTAAGAACATTGAACTACCATGTGTCCGTAGACAGCAGAATAAGAACTGTGCTCCAAGGACAAGTTGATCACCGTGTGTGCATAGACAGCTCGTTACTTACTATGCTCCATTTGTGCTCCGGTGAATCACCTGTGTTAATCACATAATAACAGTGTCAGAACATTGTGAAAATAACAGACACGAAGATACTTGTCTACGACACCAGCGGACTCGACGAGTCTTGATGAACACTTTAACAACCTCATCAGTTAGGACAAAAATTAGGTTATATTTTATAGGATAAAAGGATTATACACATGAACATACATCATTTATATCATGTAGAATAAAAATATCCATCATATTTTTTTCTTCTTCTCATTTAAACATTAAAACATTATAATTTTGTTACATTTCACATTTCCCATTTCAGAAAGGTACTCATCTCACATCATTTTCATTTTTTTAGATAGGTAGATTACTTCCCTTAAATTAGATTGATTGTGTACAACAAATTAGGATATACATATTTATAGAAGTAGTAGTAGTATTTCAGGAGAATATAGTGTTTAATATCATCAGGGTACAAAATATCAACCCTATTTCATCCATGTAAATATTTTGTAAATACATGACTCGTGCAGTAAGTTACGCACAGTCATGAAGCTCAACTTTTTCCAAACTGAGCCAAACTTGTACAGTGTCACTTCAAGGTTTTTAAATAATTGGGAGGATAAAAGTGGTTTTCTGGGAGAATAAAAGATGTGTGACAGAAGTGTGAAACTGCGAAAAAAATGGTAAATATACAAAGCAGAGTGAAGGCAGCAAGCGGATTTTTTCTGCCGCTCAACGCGATTTTTTATTATTTGTCTGCGTCAAGCGTTTGCTTTCAATGTTGAAATGTGCTCTCTCAAATGTATTGTGTGTAGTTTAGAGTAAACCTTAGAGAAAGTATTTTAAGTCTCATAAGACGGAAACGTAGTCACGAATTAGTGTTATACACTTGTTTGTGGCCACATTTAACCGAATTATGGCACTTGAAAACTATCTTACTTACATATTATAGACAGACACACATGTTAGAAGGTAAATTATATTATTAGGTAGATTCAAACACGCGAACAACCAGGAAAACACACAGGTAAAGCACATACATTTTTTGAACAAAGGGAGATAACTCCGGGTCAGGGGACACAATAGACAACGAAACACTAACTTAACAGTGGAAGATAACTTTACACGCGGAAGCGTGATAGGTAAAGCCTGTCGCACACATCTTGTGCAAGGGTTGTTTAATATTATATGGGGGACATGAAGCAATTCATGTGTTGACCCTAAGAAAGTCAACTTTGTATGGGTAGTGAGTTAATTTGCTATTTGAGGGCAGGTCTTATAAGACAATGGTCCGGTTCAGACAAACCTCTAATTAATATAATATTGTGATTGAGAAGAGGGCTCACGCCAACCAGACAAGTTTGTGGCGATCACCAGTAGCCAAGTAAGGTGAGACTACATTGTGACAATAGTCAGTAGAAGTCTATTGAGTTACCCAGATCCAAGTTAGTCTTTGACAAAAATTAGATACACTAATTTTTTAGAAACCTCTTGCGTCACAACCATGAGTCAAAGTTTGTAACGCAACACAGGAGGGGAGGGTGTGTGTCAAAGACTCAGTTATATAGAAATGAAGACCACCCGGAATGAGTGGTCTACCTCAAGTAGATGAGAGGTAACCCAGTGCCCCTACATGAGGGCAGGGTAGGTGTAGGTGGTAAATAGAAAGGGGAACTATCAAACAGTTCTCTCATGAGACAGGGAGGTGTCAACCAGAGAGTAAGCACTCTGGTCACGGCGTAATCACGCCAGCGTGACAGATACAGAGAACTAGACTCAAGAGAGACCACTACTCCAAGCGTGCTGAATGATGCAGCACGCAGAAGCCGAAGTACGCACAAGGTCACTCCGCGTACCGTGTAATCAGCACGCGGAGAATTCCTCAGACGGGACACAGACTTCGTAGTGAGCGCATTGCTTAGCGTCGATGCTTATTTCGTTAGCCGATTAGATAGATTAGCAATAGGGTTAGGAAACGACTAGTGATAGGCAATTCTGTGCATTTATTCTTGTGTGATTTGCTAGCGACTGTTTGTTGTACATTGATGTGATGCAAAGAGCCAGTGGCAATAAAATGTGTAATCAATTCCTTTCGTACGTCTAACAAGTCTTTTCGTGTGGTGCGAGAGAAGTTATCCCGGAATGCCTGTGACATCGGTTGATGACAATGAAACCCCAAACAAACGAAATAGCGGGAGGCCAAACACACACACAGAGAATAGAATTGTAGACATAGAGGAATAATAATTGATAGGGGGAGGGCATGGGGAAGCTGCAGGAGGTACCAACAGCGGATATCATTGTACATGGTGTGTGTGAAACTTGATGTGATGGTACCGTACGTACCAATATTTGAGGGGTTGGTAGCGTATATCGCATGTGTGAAACTTGATGTGATTGTACCGTACCTGCGAATATTTGAGGTGATGGTTGCGTATATCGTATGTGTGAATACTTGAGGTGATGGTAGCGTACGTGCGAATACTGTATTTGAGGTGATGGTAGCGTATATCGTTTGTGTGGATACTTGAGGTGATAATAGCGTATATCGTTTACGATATTAATGTTAACGATTCCACACACTGTTGTTTGGTGATTGATTCAGGCATTTAAACGGATGAATAATAAAACAGATAGATCGAATCATCAAATTCTCTTAGTAGAAGAATACTAGTTATGAAACCAAAACATTTGAGAGAACGAATATTAGTGGCTTGTTAACAAATATGAACATTTCGGAACGATCATTCTGATGATGATAATGATAATATACAGGGTGTTTGTAAAGTCTCACTACACTTTGTACATAGAAGATTTCTTTTAAAAAAAATGATGTACATGATGTCATTAAAAGATGTGCTCCAGTCCATTGTGAAGCAATATGCAGCGAATGACTCTCATCTGCTGGAGTAAATCTTTGCACTCCAAACAGAATTGTATTATCAACGGAAGAAAGACTTCTTTGGTTAAATAAAGTGTTTCGAAATAGCGGTCGATAAACACGGATGCTTGTTCAAAGGTCTATATTAAAATTTCCTAATAAACAACCTCCTCATCGCATTACGGTAGAAATCTGTTGAATAAGGTATAATAAATACCACATTGGTACTTTCCAACTTCCCCAAAACAGCGTTAGTCTATAGCAGTGACTATTGTAACTAATTTAATGAATTTGTAGCACATGTTTTGGATGACGTCATGAACCTAATTTTGCCAAATTGTTTTACATACAAATTGTAGTGAGACTTTACAAACAGCTTGCATAAATTGTCATTTACTGCCAATATACTATCTTGCGGTGTATGGCAGAGGGGTTTTGAGCCTGATGAAGTAAGGTCACGTGGCTAGTGCAGTAGCCTCGAACTGTGCATGTTAGAGTTTTCTTTTTTTATTTATATATATTTACACACACACACACACACACACACACACACACACACACACACACACACACACACACCTTGCACCCTCACGTAATCCATACACTTGCTACTACTTCCAGTGCACTGGACTGATCTTTGCGTGTGGATTATCTTTCCCTGCTACCAGCTTCCCTGGTTCCCTGGTCCACAGTCAAGTTTGTTTAGAATGGAATCAGTCATGCAGAATGTCAGAATACATCATTAACTCTACGAAGCCTCCATCCAGACGAGTATGACCAGTCACCAATGCACAAACTCTGCCAGTGAAGGTGCTCAACCCCAGCGACTACGTCAGGTATCCACGGGAATAGTCATGCATCCATCAGGTGACCTTCTACCCAGAGCAGGACAATGGTACACCTAGCCAGCCTGACCTTACTCACCTTGCTCTTCAGCAGTCTTAGTGATGAGAAGGTCAAACAAGACAGCTCTCACCTGGCACATTCATCACGTGTCGATATTGTCTTACAGCAAACTGTTTGTGTAATTGAAGCAAATTTTTTTTTGGTCCTTTGCTGAAGAAGAGTTGGATAAAGTCATTGGCTGGGTCTGAGATAGATTAGAAATGGTACCTGAAGAGTTTGTGTGGGACGACGTGGGAGAAAACGTTAGACGGAAGTACAGTGCACTAGAACCCAGAAATAACGGCAGTTGACAAGGAACCCACCCCGTTCTGCTACAATCAGAATAAAATCGTCTCTGAGCCACTGAATTAAGTGCGTGGAGCGACACTTTGAGCTGTTGATTCCATGTGGGGTGCTTCTACATCTCTCCTCGGTTGTCTTTAGTCTGAACTGCATGTTCCGGAAAATGGCGCAGGATGGCTGCTAAACATACTGGGTTTGCCTTATGCAATCATCTGTGGCTGCTGGATTTCTAGTGACTGCCGCTTCCATCGACGATGAACTGTATTTTTCTTGGCGGACTTTTGTGTTGGCGTTTTGGTCGCGGCATTTATACATAGTATATCTGTGTGGGCTGTTGGCTTGTCGAGACTTATGTCTGATCCACTTTTCACATGGGGCAGTTAGGAATATGTTGTGTGATATTAACTGGCACAGGAACAGATCATTATGTGGCGACACATTGCCGTGAAGTTGGAATCGCCACTAATGACTAATCAGAATAAATTGTAACTGAGAATGACGTCACAGTATCTAACGGATATAATACAAGAATAATAAGGACACCGTTGATGAAGGAAATGACAGATGGACAGAACACATACAATTTTAATTGTAGAACAGGTGAATGAAAAGAAGACGTGTAAGAATAATCATTGAATACGCACTGTAACTAAAAGCAGAGAAACAATCGAAATATTTTTGCTGAGACGAATGTCGCTACTACATTGGGCTGTCGGAATAGTGACAATGATTGCTTGCAAGAGGCAAATAAAACTGGAACATAGTATTGTCACATAAAATCTTGGAGGTCGATCGATGACAGAATGTTGCGCCAAACGTCTGCAAACAGCCGGCATCCTTTAATGTGTTGTTGATCGAGGGAAGACTATCGCGCCATATATCTGCAGGCGGCAGCCATCCTTTGATGTGGTAGACGGACTGTCGGGATGTAGGTCGGCAGTATCTTTTGTTGTGGGGTCAAGAATTCTCTAGATTACAGACCGGTAAGACTGTTAGAAGTACAGGGATGATTTCCCAGATGAAAGGGACAGCCAGTCTGTTGTTGACATTAAGTCGGAAACGGAGAGAGAAAAATAGCTTCTAGTCTGTCTAGTGTCTGGACAGTTTTGTGACGTCACTCAAACCCAGTATTAAAACCGGTGGGATAAACAACTTTTATGAAGTCGACCAAATGTTGTGAAACAACTAAGATGGGGGGGGGGGGGTGTTATTCCGACTTCGATTCTGGAGAGGGACTACAGTGTCTTCTGTCGATTTACATTGGCGGACATGTTACCTTCGTGTGATTTAGTAGTCCCAATTTTCAAACAGGAATAAATATATGGTAATTAATGAAATAAACCTACACTGGATTAATCTTAGGAATCGAGTGTAGTAATGTGCATTGATAGAACGTATTATAAGAGCGTTGGCAACAGTAGCCAATCGCGTAGCTTAAACTAGCTGGTGTGAGATATCATTTAACTCAGTGAGTTAAGGACAATGTAGTAGGATAATATTTAGGGAGATTGAGGATGGCTGGGGGATTGGGGGAAATGTCTAATGGAAGGATCTTCCAGTAGGGCATCTGCTGGGTTTCTGCCCTTTTCCTTTAGTCTTTCCTTGTCTTACCATGACTCAGACCAATATGATGAGCTCCTTGGCCTTATGACAGAGGTTGGTTCTCTGTTATATATCTGAGTGCTGCCGTCGGCCTACACTCACCTAATAAAGGTCGGAATCGGGTTGCTCTCACCGAGTGTGTTCTCTCTTCAACAGATTCCACTAGGTTTACCAAGAAGCTAGAAGAAAAGTCATGGCTCGAGCATTGAAGGCAGAGTTTACTAAGAGGCTTTTGCACTGGGCCCATAACCCAGAGGGTCTGCAGGAACCTGGCCTCTGCTGAGCAGGAAACGATGGTTATTTAAGTGTGTTTCCTGAGTGATAGTTTACATCACAATAAAATCAAGACACTGACAATAACATCAGTACCAGGAACATTAGTAGATATAAATACCGGGAAAATTAACATTTTGAGTTACAATTGGTGAATTCCTATCATTACCAATTAACAAAGTGTGTTACAAATTGGGGAATTCCTATGAACAGTAAAATATTAACATTGAGTTTTCCAAAGTGACAGTAATAATACTTTTTTTAGGATTCTCTGATCACAGAATGTTTATGAACAGAGTAGTTACACAGTGTGTGTTAGATTGATGATCAATATAGGACTGTTTCCAGTATTGATGAACAAGCATCCGGATTGTCCAAGAGCTATCGGAGGAAGTCGACACTTGGCCTGAGAGACACATCATTTGGGTGAGGTTTTCGGTCCATCATATATGGTGCTGTTGTGTGGCCAGTACAGTGATGAAACAGACTTTGCTCCTGAGCCATTCGGTCTGACTCTACATACACACCAGATTATACGACAGACATTCTACTCATACACTTTGCACATACACGACACTTTTCTCTATTAAACTAAATTGTTGTTTTTTAGAGCCAGTGTTATGTAGTGTGTTTTGGGAAAAGAATGAGAGGGAGCTTGGTTCAGTATTAAGAGAGAGAGAGAGAGAGAGAGAGAGAGAGAGAGAGAGAGAGAGAGAGAGAGAGAGAGAGAGAGAACGAACGAACGAACGAACAAACTTTATTTTCAAAGGGTTAAGAATTGGGCACGCAGGCCCGTCTAACATTCTGCCCTTCTATCACTCTCTTTCATACATTATTTCATTCACACATCATTCAAGGCTAACAGAGAACAGCAACAATATAAAAGATATGCATTATAAAGGCATGGGCAAAAATGCGAACATCAAAACTACACGACACAGTAAAATTAGATAATGGTCTGACACTTGTTATTAGCTATGTGGAATATACTGGCCTACCAAAAGGGGACTGGCTGTTATACTAGGGTTTTGTTATTATTATTATTATCTCTATTATTAAGGGGGAAGATAATCCGTACCGAGATAGTGTTCAAGTAATTTGCGATTATATGAATAGGGATTGGTGATGTCTTTGATTTCTTGTGGAAGATTGTTCCACAGCTGAGCTGCAGAGTACGTTAAGCTTGTTTTGTATAAGTCAATCCTAGGCTTCGGAATGTGTAATATATTTAAACGTTTACTGTGTCTAGCATTATATTTAAACAATGGCCAACGGTAATTTGGGGCATTCCGATGCAGGATTTTGTGAATTAGTTTAGCTTTATTGAAAAGCAGGCGTTTGCGGAATGGTAGTAACTGAAGGCGTTTATACAGGCTAGGATTGTCAGATAAATGTTTGTTATAAATTAGACTCGTGGCCCGTTTCTGGAGTGAGTAAAGCCGCTTGGTGTTTGAATTAGAACAACCGTCCCAGATTGTAGAGCAGTAGTCAAAGTGTGTCTGTATATGAGAAGTATAGAATAGTTTCCTTGTGTCCACATCAAGGAAGTTTTTAATTTTGGCGAGTTGGTAGACTTTTTTCGCTGTTTGTTTAATAAGCGCTTGAACGTGGGAATTAAAGGTTAGGTTTCTATCAATGATTATGCCTAATGTTTTGTGCTCAATTACACTTTCTACTGGCATGTTATCAATGTGAAGTTGAAGTGATGTGTGTGAGCTTAGAGTTTGAAGTCTTTGTCTGGTTGTTAGTAACATTGATTTTGGTTTAGTGATGTTAATTTGCATACGGTTTGAATAGCTCCACCTAACTACATTATTTAATTCTTGTTGTAAAGACGACTCCAATAAAATACAGTTTTCAGCATTTGTGTACACTGTACAGTCGTCTGCAAATAGATCGCAGGACGAAGAAAGATGCAAAGGTAGATCGTTAATATATATGGCAAACAATAGAGGGCCAAGAATAGAGCCTTGCGGTACCCCAATATTGAAGGTAGTGTTATGAGACAGACATTTATTATGTGATACTACTTGCTTTCTGTTTGATAGGAAAGATGATATTAGAGTGACTACATTAGGGCCAATTTTCATTGTCTCAAGTTTTTAAATTAAAATAACATGGTCTATCATATCAAATGCTTTCTTGAAATCAATAAACACAGTTCCACATAGACTGTTGTTGTTTATATTCTGGTGCCAATTTTCTATCATGTTTGTTAGGGCCGTATGGCAAGAATATTTTGGTCGAAATCCTGATTGGTTGTCAACAATAAGCTTGTTGCGAACTAAATACTGTAATGTTACTTTATGGATGTGTTTTTCTAGTGGCTTAGATAGTGATGATAGTAAGGAAATGGGTCTGTAATTGTTCGGTAGATCATTGTCCAATGAACCAGATTTAAGAAGAGGGTACACTTTAGCGATTTTGAGAGCTGATGGAAAGTGGCCTTTTGTGAGACACTGATTATATATATAGGTTAGTGATATACAGATCACTGGCGCAGCACAACGGCAGAGAGAGAGAGAGAGAGAGAGAGAGAGAGAGAGAGAGAGAGAGAGAGAGAGAGAGAGAGAGAGAGAGAGAGAGAGAGAGAGAGAGAGAGAGAGAGAGAGAGAGTGATCCAGGGACTGACGGGGTGTTGTGGACAGAAAGCTAGGAGATCCTCAAGATATTGATATGGGGTTAAAAGAATGTCGGTGTTGATTCCCCTCACCCCAGGGACGACACATATACACAATACGACAAGAGTATACAGCTATACGAAAGAGATAAACATCATTCTGTGGTCATGTAATGAGAATAAAAACATTCTGTAACAGCTGGCAAGATAAACTGGAGGTGAAGCAGAACGCGAGAAATGATGCCGGATGGCATGGAAGGATAGCAGCAATAGAGTGATTCAGAACTCCACGGGGCGATGTCAGTGGGCATATATGAACAGTTACGCCAGTTGGCATGGCATTTGATGATGATCAACTTACCACGGTCTCGTCCTGGAGCTTGCAGGCACAGAAAACCCAACAACAGTACACAACATAGGACTTTCATGTTGGAGATCACGGTCACTGTCTGCAGAGTGGTAGATTTGTTGGCAATCAGATTCCCTGATCAGACAGTTAGTGTTGTCTGTTGTTGAGCAACCGGCAGTTGGACTATCTTTAATGATTATATTGGTTTGCTTATATTCTCTTGAACACAAACTACTGACTAATAAATAAAGAAACGCGAGCTGTAATTTCTCGTGTCATTTGCCGACGTGTATATGTTTATGTAATTAAGCAGTCAGTTGTATGCTTGTGTACCAGACTTCAGCGACTGTCATAAAAAGATAAATCTCCCATTAAAAAATACGTCCACGACTGTCGGCGGACATTTATTGGAGTAATTAAAGCAGAGATTTGAGACCATACCAGGCATTATAAGCATCGACACATGTTCCGGGAAAAACAACAACTCTACACAGGGGGATGAGTAATCTTCAATGCACGCCTATGTAGAACACACTTAAATAGGAAGCTCCTTTCCATGCCACGCGTTTCTTTTCACAATGGTATGAGGGTCGGTAGTTCTGAAAAGAATGACAAAATTTGATTAAAATGTGGGTCTGACAAGGAATGATTTTCCACCGGATGTGCCCGGTGTCCTGTGATGATGATTATCAATTTTTTCTCTACACTTCTTGTCTTCAGTTACAGGAGAATAAACTCCCCTCCCTCACTATGTCTGTATGTCACTCTGTATGTATGTCTATTTGTTCGTTTGTCTGTCTGTCAGTCTGTATGTCGGTCTGTCATTTTGTTTTTCTGGCTGTATGTTTGCCTGTCTGTCTATATTTCTCGCTGTATGTCTATGTCTGTCTCGATCTCTGTATCCCTGACTCTGTCTGTGTGTTTGTTTGTCTGTCTGACTATATATATATCAACGTGTCTATGCCTTCGTGTATCTCCATCTGTCTTTCGATGTCTGTTTCTCTGTATGTCTCTCTCTATGTCTCTATGTTTCGCTCCCTGTCTGTGTCTATCGGTATCTTTCTGTCTCTCTCTGCCTGTCTCTATTTCCGTCTCCATGTGATGTGTTCTCTCTTTCTCTCTCTCTATCTCTCTCTCTCTATCTATCTATCTCACTCTCTCTCTCCCTCTCTCCCCCTCTCTCTCTCTCTCTCTCTCTCTCTCTCTCTCTCTCTCTCTCTCTCTCTGATATTGTTGTCAACGTGGTAAGGTAGTCCATGAAGCGATAGCGTAGCCTATAGCAGGCTTGCCTCACAGCCCGGTGGTCATGAGCTCCAATCTCTATCAAGTCGTGTTTTACAGTTAACTGCACTCAGTTCTGAGCGCAACCCATTCTAAAATGGCTACCAGAACATGTTACGAGACGTTAAGGCGGCCGGAGTGATTCTTATATCACGTGACAGTGACGAGTTGTCTATACAACATGTGGGTCTAGCCCCATGTACACAACACGACACATCAGATATAAACATGACCTGTTAGTGCCGAGTTGTCTATACAACATGTGGGTTTATCACCATGTACACAACACTACACATCAGATATAAACATGACCTGTTAGTGCCGAGTTGTATATACAACATGTAGGTCTAGCACCATGTACACAACACGACACATCAGATATAAACATGACCTGTTAGTGCCGAGTTGTCTATACAACATGTGGGTTTATCACCATGTACACAACACTACACATCAGATATAAACATGACCTGTTAGTGCCGAGTTGTATATACAACATGTGGGTCTAGCACCATGTACACAACACGACACATCAGATATAAACATGACCTGTTAGTGCCGAGTTGTCTATACAACATGTGGGTCTAGCACAACACAACACGACACATCAGATATAAACATGACCTGTTAGTGCCGAGTTGTCTATACAAGGGACTTCCACTTCTATTGACTTACCTCAGGCCCATTGCCCATTGATGTGTTTACAAGGGACTTCCACTTCTATTGACTTACCTCAGGCCCATTGCCCATTGATGTGTTTACAAGGGACTTCCACTTCTATTGACTTACCTCAGGCCCAATGCCCATTGATGTGTTTACAAGGGACTTCCACTTCTATTGACTTACCTCAGGTCCATTGCCCATTGATGTGTACACAAGTGACTTCCACTTCTATTGACTTACGTCAGGTCCATTGCCCATTGATGTGTATACAAGAGACTTCCACTTCTATTGACTTACCTCAGGTCCATTGCCCATTGATGTGTAAACCAGCGCCGTTTACTTCACGTGTTTACTCTATTCCCTTATACATAGTCGGCTCTGTGGCGAAGGCGTTACGGACACAATTCGTAACCTCACATTCCCCGTTCGAAATACAGCCTCGGCAGATATGGCAGTGAGCCACCTTGCGTTGGTTTTCATGCAATAGTATGAGTGCCCGGTGTTCAGAATGTAAACGCAAACTACTGAAAGTGCACTTGCCTAGAAATTATAAGGAAGCAAATAATTTGATGGGGTTGACTGCGACTTTCTGTAAAGTATATACCTTTAACGCATACCTATCGCACGTCATGGCAGGGAAAGGAGCCCTTACTTAAGTGTGCTCTAGTCAGCAGTACATCGGATGGCACTCATTCCTCAATGTGGAGTTGTTGTCATTTCCGGGAACAGGGGTCACAACCTGTCGTTGCTTATTGCCTGGTGTATTCTCCAGTCCATGCTTTAATTACTCCAATAAATGTTCACGGAAAGCCGAGGACGTATTTTTCAGTATGTGATTTATATTTTGATAACAATCGCGGAAATCTGGTACACAAGCTCTAAATTAAATAGAAATTTAATTCCCAATTAAATAGAAATATAAACATCTGCAAATGACACCAGAAATTACAGCTCGCGCGTTTCTATGTTTATTAGTTAGTAGTGTCTGTTCAAGAGAATATATGCAAGAAAAACGAGCAGACGAGATAGTCCAGCTGCTGGTTGATCAACAACTAACAAACCTACCATTCTGATTAGTATTTCCAACAAGTCTACCACGCTGAAAACAGTGACCGTAATCTCCAACATGAAAGCCGTATGTTGTGTACTGTTGTTGGGATTTCTCTGCCTACAAGCCCAACGACAACGTAAGTTGCACAGAGTCAATCATTTGTGTTGTGTTGTATAGAACTCAAACCTGCCACCAGCTTGTATGTGCAACTTTCTATATCATGTATTGAGACTACAATTGGGTACACCCGACACGTGTGTGTTGCTGTATCCATGAAGATATCAGCCTATATATGACTTTATACTGACAAGACACACGAGAAGAACACATATTAAAGATGCTAGGTTCTTTCACAACAGCACGGTGAATACTGACCATTGACCTCTCATTGTATATCTTAATGAAACAGCGCAAATTTAAAACAAAATAAAAACAAAAGTGGACGAGAAAGACATATACTAACGCAATGAAATTAACCGATCAAGACATACAACAAGGTATGAGTGGAAATTGCAAAAGTCCTAGAGGAACTGTACACACTTGACGATAGATAAATTAGAAACAGCATGAGGACGATTTAAGAGCATTCTTACAAATTGTTGGACAACACAATGTCATTAAATACTCACAGGAGGCAGTGTGTAGCAGAAAACAAGCTGGTGGAATGAAGACGTTAAAACAGAGGTAAAAACAACAAATAAGAAGTATAAGAGCTGGCTAAGATCCCAGAGCAATGAAGATTATACCCAATACAGACTGGCAAGGCTACAATCTACAAGAGTGTTCGCACTAGATCAGGAAACATCATGGGTAGTATATGGAGAAAATCTCAGCAAACTGTGGTATGTGCAGAAAATGCTATATCAAAAATGAGAATAAGAGAGGAAGAGTTTTAACCCAATGATTATGTTAATGGCAGTCAGGGAGAACTCATACTAGAAGAACAACAGATTAGAAATAGAAAGAAAGAGTATTTGTAAGCTTTTCTTAACACACCAGTCCTCTATAAATACTGGACAGTTTTGGCCATCATAGACCATGCCCTTAGGAACAGAAAATCTTATCAGCATCTCCTAGCGATAGAGGGTGGAAACACACACGGTGTGGCAAACTCTGCCCTGGGGAACAAGTATCCACGGGGAGAAGTGGACAACTCTGCAGCTGAGCAGAGCAAGGCACTCACTTGTCCTGACAGCTGGAAATGGTTATCAATGGCTAAGGATTAAAATAAAAAGAAACTCCTTGTGGGTGTGGAAGGAAAAGGGAAATCACCACATTATCTTCCCAAGATGAATTGGAAACAAATAGGTATATTAAGCTCCTGCGAGAAGAAACGTACTAAACATCAACACGTTGCACATACCTTACAAGGAGATCCATCTCGTATCCCGAAATACAGCTGAAAATCCGAAATCAGAAGCACTCAATAAATATATAAAATGAATAATAAAATAAAATAAAATACACACAAACGCGTACAATACGACCCACGGGACGGCCGACGTTTCGATTCTCAGAATCTTTGTCAAGGACAGGACAACACGGATAGATAGGACAACGAAATATAAAAAAAGCACAAAACTAAAAATCACAACCACTATATATCCATGTGGGAGCAGAAAAGGGCTTTTGTTTTTGCTTTTTCTTTCTCTTCCCAAGATGGCATGAATAGTCACATATTAGAGGCAGTGAAAAGCGTTTATGGTTGTTTTGGGACATCCTCTTCTGATAGGGACAGCCATGAGCCATAGATGTCACCAGACTGTCATCCATCAAAATCATAACAAATAAATGTAACATAAGGAACACATATTAAATGGGAAATATATTTAAAGTAGAAACATGGAATCCTAGGGCATTAAATGAGTTGGGAAAGTTGAATAATATATCAGGGAAATGGAAAGCATTACATGACTATCATAGGCATAAGTTGCGGTGGAAGGGATTGGGTAAAATTATAACCGACCAACATACAATAATTTATTCTGGAGATAATACACACGAGAAAGGATTAGGATTACTTTTATTGTTTAAACAAACAGCCAATCAGTTAATGGCTATTGCTGTATTTCAGACAGTGTTGTTATTGTCAAAATGAAAGGCAAACAATTACATATAAATATTATACAAGTATGCGCACCAACAACAAGCAGTAGGCATGAAGAAAAACGACACTTTTACGTCATAATCATCATGTGCCATGCCGATAAGCGTGGGCGGTCATGTTTCGCCATCTCACTCGATCACCAGAGTCGTAGATCACCTCAGTGTTATTGTCTCGACCACGCCACTTGACCAAGCCATCTAAGTATTTACTTCTCTGCCTTCCTATTAGTCTCTTCCCCTCGATCTTGCCAGTTGTCACCAATATCTCCAATTTATTTCTTCTCACAAAGTGACAAAAAATTGTGACTGTTTACGTCTAATTTCTCTAATAATTTTATGATTTTCCTTTCTTTCTTGTAGGACTTGGTCATTGGTTTTTCTGACTGTCCATAGTTTTCTTTGCATTTTCCTCAGAAACCACATTTTCACATCTATATGTTTTCAGCCTGCTCATCTTCCACGCTTCTCATGCATACAGAAGCACATGTTCAATGTAACACCTCAGCAATCCTTTTCTCGTTGCAAATGACATCATTTATTGGTCAGAATGTTTTCCATTTTGCAAAAGGCTGTCTTCGCTATGGCACCTCTTGTTCAACTCTCTTCAAGGCATACTCCCATCAGATGTTATGACTGCTCCAAGATAATTGTACCGATTCACTTGTATTGACTGTTGCGAGATAAGTGTGCCGATTCACTTAAGATGTTTAAGAATATCCCGGTTTACTTGTATATTACATTGTGGTATGTCCTTCTTTCTAGTGACGACCATAATGTGTTTTATTACAATTTATTTCTAACCCTAGTTATTCACTGTGTGCAACAACCGCAATTACTAAATGTTGCACATCCTGCTCATTGTCTGCAATCAATACTATATCATCCGCATATCTAATGTTATTCATGTTACGTCCCCCAATGATGATTCCTTCCATTTCTTCTATATTTCTGAAACTATTTTCACTGTACATGGAAAATACAGATCTGGCGACATTACACATCACAGTCTCACACCTCTCTTAATAATATAATTCATTATCAAGATTTATAGCAGCTTGCTCTTTCCTATGCATGTTTTTATAAGTCTTGGTTCTTTCCCATCAATTTGTGGATCTGCAAGGATCTTTATGATGTCGACATGTCTTACTTTATCGAAAGGCTTTGTGTAGTTAATAAAGCAAAGATGTAGGTCTTAGTTTACTTCTATAGAACATTAAATTAATATTCTCAGCATAGATACAGCATTTACTGTACCCTTGTCTTATACACACCCACATTGTTCTTCTCCTATTTCGGGTTGCATTTTTTTCCTAACTCTTTGCATGATAATTTTTAGCGAAATCGTCATGATGCGGCTCATTATACTAATTGTTCGATATTGATCACATTCCAAGGTTCCTGATGTCTTCGGGATCGCAATAAATATAGAATTACAGAAGTATATCTCCTGTATAATATATTGCGTTCCGCAGTCTTGTCACCTGGTCTATTCCATACTCTTCTAAGGCATTAATCATTTCTGTTGTTATGTTATCTGGACTCTAGTTCTTGCAAGTTTGCATATTGTTACGAGCATTTTGAACTTCCACCTTCAAAATTGATAGTCTTTTTTATTATTCCGAATACCATACTGTTCTTCTCTTGTATCATCATAACTGTCTTTCACATAATCTAACCACGCATGTAATATCTGATCTCTGTCTATTATAATGCTGCCATCTTTGGTTGTTAGACAACCCGTTGATGGGTGTGATTTTTTTGTTAGTAGTGTTATTAATGTTTTTTGTGAACTATATTGTTATTCCGGGTGTTGTTTTGCTTTTCAATTTCTCTGCAATTTTCCATAAGCCGGTGTTTCTTAGCATAGTTTCCCAATTTTCATGGTTATTATTCGTTATTTCTTCTTATTTTTATGAGTTTTACGATGTCTTCCGTCATCCATAATTTCGTCCCATCATCACTTTTTCGAATGGTTGTGTTTTGAGCTTGGTTGACTGATTTCATTAATATTTCCCATTGATCTCTGGCATCGTGAAATAATGTTTCCATTTCGGAAAATGCATCAAATCTGTTCTTTATCTGTATGTTGAATTTACCTTTTATCTCCTCGCTCATCAGTGCCCGTAGATCATATATTGTGTTTATTGGTGTATATTTGACTTTCTTTAATGTTACATTATATTTCTAATGATGAATCTATGATCGCTGTAGCAGTCTGCGCTTGATATAATTTTTGCGGCTTTTAAAGCATTTATAAATCTTCTGTTGATGAGAATGTAATCAATCTGATTTCTGATTTAATGATCATGACTTCTACATGTCCATAATCTGCTTGGGTGATGAAGATAGGAAGTGCTTCCATTAATCATGTCATGCTCTTATGCTCACCGTACAAGTCTGCAACCTCTTTCATTCTGTTCCCCTAGTCCATACTTGCCTACTATGACACCGTCCTGTTGATTTTCACCTGTGGAATTCCAGTCACCCATTATGCTATTTAATTCTGTCTTTTTGCATTTCTTGAAGGCATTCTCTAAGTCGTTATAAAATGCATTGATGCTGTCATCACTGCTGTAGGTGCATAAACTTTTATGACGTTGACATAAAAATGTCTTCCACTCAACTTCACCAGTAACAATATGTCTGATACAGTATAATAACCTTTGATCGATGTTGATCTCCGAATATCGATTGCAAAAGCTACTTCTCTCCTTTTTTTCTTCTTCTTCTAACCAGAATGGATAATGCTGTATTTCTCAGATGTTATAATGCCCATTCCTCTCCATCTGATCTCACATATACCTAACATTCTTAATGTTATCAGATGTTCCATCCCCTCTCATAGTTCTTACATGTCAAGTTCCCACTTTCAATGTTGAGAAGTGGACATTCTTAACCAAGTGGATAATTTTACATAGCTAGTGGCATTTATAACATCAGAACGAAGGTGCACAACATAGATTAAGACCAGAATAGAGCAAGCAAAAGCTGCATTTCAGAAAGTGAAAAAATATCTCATGTAATAAGTCACTATTAGACTTGACTGGTTCGGACATCTAGTGAGAGTTGAACCCAATGTTAGCAGTAGCAAGAGCATACAACATGCAAATGGAAACATCAAGAGGCAGTGAAAGATCATGACAATGATGGATCGACGGTGTCATCAACAGCTTAAAGACCACAACATCTCAGCGTGCCAAGCATCTGTGCGAACCCTAGTTGTAAACATTTCATCAAACAAGCCTACAACGTCTGCGGCATAGAGCAGTGAAGAAGGAAGAAAGACAAGAAGAGAAGATATGCAGATATTACATCTTATATTTAGATATGTAATTGTAAAGTAGATATAGATTATTATATTAAGATATTAAATCTGATATGGAGATGTTAAATGGTGTATGGCAATGTTCAGTCTTGGGCGAATATGCTCCAACCAGCTCGTTTCCATCCTGTATGAGGATATTGCGGTCAACATCAGCATCTTTCAGCTGTATGTTGATACCAAGGCTAGATTACGCTCATCAGCACGCCACGACTTTCTGAGCGACCGGCTCCATACTCTCATAAGTCACTGGCACGACTTGAACCGCTTCCAAATCTCGTGCGCTCACGTCAACCACGAGAGCATTCTGGGTTACGGAGAAAGCTGCTAATCCCTCGACCAGGGAGACTGGTAACCATCATGCGTCTGTTCGAATATAACATGAATTGTTCAATCTTACATGGAGATGTTCAGTCGTTTATAGAATCATTCAGTCATTCATTCAGTCATTCATTCATTCAGTAGACTGTCCTTTGCAGAACCTCGCTCCCATAACAAACTTCGGTCATTGTCGGTCATTCGCAAGTTGTCCCATTTCCGATACACCCATCTGGAGATCATCTGCCACATCCTACATCCATTGGCCTCCCTCTTCCTCTCTTCCCAGGCATACACTCCAACAAACTTTCATGACGTTTCAAGTCACCAAAATGGCAATGTTGTTTGTTTAAATAATACTTATCTATTAACGAAGTCATTGGTCAACCTGTTTGGAATTATTTGACCATTGTAGTGTATTTCGGAGATTCACAGAGTCAAGAAGCGAACCCACACATTTTGGCACTCTTCCGAAAAACGGTCCTAAATTATTTAGTGTAAAAAGTATCCCTTACAGGGCCTCATTAGTTGATGTTGTCGATCACAATGTGACGTGGACTGCTAAACTGATCGATGGATGCAATAAATATTTCCTGGCCCCGAGGGCCCTGACTGTCGTCGGAGTGCACATCTATTTACACATATAACTGATAGGTATACACTCCGACGCATGTGAGGGCCCTCCTAGCCGAAAAACATTTATTGCATCCATCTATTGGTCAAGCCATCCACGTCACACTGAACCGGAAGTGATCGACAACACATTCAATGCTCGTTCCGATATGTACAATTTTGTCACAAAGAAATGCTTTCCGACAGTATTTACAACTGTTGTACCACAATCTCCACATATAACTGTGACATATTATTGGTACTTAATTCCATTTTCTCAGTTCTATATTTTAGTTCGTAGTGTTTAATATATTTTTTTATTATATCACCTAATGAGGCTCTGTAAGGGATGCTTTTTTACACTAAATAATTAAGGACCGTTATTCGGAAGATTGCCCACATCTTTGCCGGTCTAGACGGATCCCAAATGGATGTTTGTTAACAGAAACTCTGAGATTATATTAAATAAAGTTGTGTTTGGTCACCTCTCTTGTCTTCACAAATAACCTGCACTTGAAGCAGTGGCAGAATAATATAGACACTAATATAGGAAGTCAAATGTTCACACACATCTTATAATTATGTCCGCGTGTTAAAATGAAAAGCATATTTTTGTTTCAGCAACCGACTGTTTCCTAGAACCGGTCTACGGAACCTGCAACGCTTCCTGGCCACGCTACTTTTACAATCACACAGCGGGGGAGTGTCAATATTTCTTCTATGGAGGGTGTGCGGGCAACAGGAACCGATTTTTCACCAAGAAAGCTTGCCAGATCTTATGTACCCCAGGGAAGAAGGTGTAAAGCATTCGGTATAGAGGACTGTCTGTAGGAAACTGCCACAAGCAAGAACCACGTTATACATGCATTCTCATCTCATTGGCACCTTGCCGTCTTGACAGACGATAGTTTGTGCATTCATACATATATGCTGAAGTGACTGCTCTTTTATGGTGATCTGTGGAGTTATGACTGAATGATAATATAGTTATGTTGATCTGTGGAGTTACGACTGCATGATAATATAGTTATGTTGATCTGTGGAGCTATGATTGCATGATAATATAATTGTGTTGATCTGTAGAGTTATAACTTCATGACAATATATTTATGTTATCTTTGGAATTATGACTGTATGATAGTATATGTATGTTGGCCTGTGCGAGACAGGGGGATTGATGTATATGTCTGTAACACATCTGTCAGTGAAATACGGGAGTTGATGTATGTGTCTGTATCGTATCAGTCAGTGAGATATGTGAGGTGGTGTATATGATTGTAACATATATGTCAGTGAGATAGTGGAGTTGATGTATATATCTTTAATATGTATATGTCAGTGAGATAGGGGAGTTGATGTATATATCTTTAATATGTATATGTCAGTGAGATAGTGGAGTTGATGTATGTATCTTTAATATGTATATGTCAGTGAGATAGGGGAGTTGATGTATATATCTTTAATATGTATATGTCAGTGAGATAGGGGAGTTGATGTATATATCTTTAATATGTATATGTCAGTGAGATAGGGGAGTTGATGTATATATCTTTAATATGTATATGTCAGTGAGATAGGGGAATTGATGTATATATCTTTAATATGTATATGTCAGTGAGACAGGGGAGTTGATGTATATATCTGTTAAATTTATGTCAGTGGAATACGTCCCGTGTTAGGACAACTGCTGTCAACATTAGTTATCTGATTTATGCTGTTGTTTATGTTACTGAAACACGTTGATCAGAGATAAGAAAGCAATAAGACAGATCTGATAAGATCGTCATAGATAAGAACAGACGGACACAAACGATTAGCTGAACCAAGATCTCTGAACCTTAGGTCATTAAATATGGAAGGTTCATTGATGTGACTACATTATAGATGTAAGTAATTCATATCTTCTCCACATTAATGTGACTGCATTATAGATGTAAGTAATCCATTTCTTCTACACTTCTGCTGTCGATATTATGCAAGTGTCACGTTCAGTAGTTTGCCATTGCTTTCTGAACGCCCGGCTCATATACCATCACGTTATAACACAATATATATATATATATATATATATATATATATATATATATATATATATATATATATATATATAAGTAATGACACTTCTTCTACACAGTGTTGCTACTACAGTATATATGAAAGTAATTTTGATGTGACTACTGTATACATGTAAGTATTGATATTTCTTCTACACATGGATATGACTACATAATACATGTAATTAATGCCATTTCATCTAGACACTGATGTGACTACAGTATACATGTAAGTAATGACATGTCTTCTACACATTGATGTGACTACAGTATACATGTAAGTAATGACATTTATTCTACACATTGATGTGACTACAGTAAACATGTAAGTAATGACAATTATTCTACACATTGATGTGACTACAGTATACATGTAGGTAATGACATGTCTTCTACACATTGATGTGACTACAGTATACATGTAAGTAATGACATTTGTCTTACACATTGTTGTTATTACAGTATGTATATAAGTAATTACAGTTCTTCTACACATTAATGTGACTATAGTAAATACACATCTTCTACACTTTGTAGTTAATACCAGTTGTTTCTGTGACTAGTTGTGTGTTGTTCTACCATCCAGAAACAGAGTGAATGCCATTTGTTGCTGTGACTAGTTGTGTTCTGTTCCACCATCCAGCAACCGAGTGAATACCAGTTGTTTCTTTGACTAGTTGTGTGCTGTTCTACCATCCTGTAAACATATGAATAAAATTTGTTGGAACTGCGGCAAAGTTGTGAAAATGTAACCAATATAAAATAACACAAAGTAATGCAGCATTACATAACAGAATTACGACACACACAGGACGGTGCAACGACTAGCTTTCATCAGCAAACAAATACGTGACTATATGTTGTGTTTTGTGTATGTATTTGTTTGCTGATGAAGACTAGTCGCCGCAACGTCCTGTGGGTCGTAATTCTGTTATGTAAAGATGCATTATTTTGTGTTATTTTATATTGTTTTCCATACAGTAACAGAGTGAAGTTTAATTGTGTGGCATTTGTGTATTATCTGAACCGATAAGGACTCAAAGAGTATTACTCGAAAGTACAACACATTTGCTGTAGAACGAACGGACGAACGAACGAACGAACGAACGGACTTTATTTTCACAGGGTAACAAACCTGATGACGTGCATGCAGCCAGGGAATGAACGAGTCCAATAACAATATGTGCTTATGTCTTCCTTAGTAAAACAGAAAACCAGTGACGCAGTGACGTAGTGGTTAGCACGCTTGCCTGCCGGCCCAGAGGTTTGTGTTCGATTCCCCGGAGTTATGTTTAAAAGCTGCCCTGGACTCTCAGGTCTCACAGACTACCATGGGTTCCAGTAAGTGTCTGTGGAAGTCAAGGCAGGCGGGTGAGGTATTAACCACATCATCCTGTGATTTTTGATTGGTCTATGCACAGATGGCACTAGCACCATGTACCCAAAACACCCATCAAGACGTGTACAAGGTGAAATGTGTTTCACACAAGAGCACGCCATTACAAAATCATATTTAATTTATCAAATCAACTGTGAACTTGTGTGTGTTTCATGTTCAGTGTTACAGGCAATGCAAACAAACCAATCTTTATACACTTTGGACAGATGCACTGACAACATGCACTCAGTGTGGAAGAGTATCGTGCTGCTCATCTGTGGGTGCCGTCTTGCTCTCATTGCTGCTGGAGATTGTCCTTACAAGGTTATAGCTTGTTATTTACCAGACAATATGTTTACACGGGGCATATATTATGTTATAATGTTTTACTTGTTTTCCACATACAACAAACATGACTGCCGGACCAATATAGCTAATAGGTGGGCGATCCATTAAGGTCGTGGAGTCTATTGGTTTCTGGCTACTGTTTTTGTTTGCATTTTCTTCATTTTGAAATTGTAGTAGATGGTTCCGTTGCCCAGCTAGTGAGTTCAGGACTTTGTGCGACACTGCGAGCTGTGGATTTCATGTGGAATGCGTTTTTCATCTCTCCGCAGTGATATGTGGTGTAAAATGCGTGTTCAGAAAAATGGCTGGTGGCCGGTTGCTGAACAAAGTATGTTACCTTATGTAGTAATGCGTGTGCAATTGCTGGCTTTTCTAGTAACTGCTGCTTCCATCAACGATGGAGTGTAATTATTGTGCCGTGAAGTTGCAACCGGTCCTAATGACTAACGACATGCTGCCAACGGTTTACCAAACATCCGTATAATTATTTTTGTTTAAATTCCATTGTTTCATTTCTTGTTCATTCTTCAATTCTTCTCATTCAGTCATTGTGCCTTAGTGAAGTCACAGTATTGTTTTCTGTTTGTTGATATGTAATTTCTTGCGTTTAGTTGCCGATCAAGGCTTCACGCCGATAGTAATGTTTTTTTTTCTCCCCGTAATTATATTTTGTAAAGCCGCATTATATTCCATGAGTTTATATTGTCTCAAGTTGCACAGTTTTACATCAGTTTAATCAAGTGCGTACATGTCATATAATTGCAGACCTTTAGCCTATCCACCCCATTGTCGCGTGTTTGTATCTCATCCAGGTGGGCATGTACTGTGTAAACGTTGGACTGGGCATCCTGGGCCACTCAGCCTAACACGGGTTATATAACTGGACATCCTGGGACACTCAGCCTAACACGGGTTATATAACTGGACATCCTGGGACACTCAGCCTAACACGGGTTATATAACTGGACATCCTGGGACACTCAGCCTAACACGGGTTATATAACTGGACATCCTGGGACACTCAGCCTAACACGGGTTATATAACTGGACATCCTGGGACACTCAGTCTAACACGGGTTATATAACTGGACATCCTGGGACACTCAGCCTAACACGGGTTATATAACTGGGCATCCTGGGCCACTCAGCCTAACACGGATTATATAACTGGGCATCCTGGGCCACTCAGCCTAACACGGGTTATATAACTGGACATCCTGGGCCACTCAGCCTAACACGGGTTATATAACTGGACATCCTGGGCCACTCAGCCTAACACGGGGTATATAACTGGACATCCTGGGCCACTCAGCCTAACACGGGTTATATAACTGGGCATCCTGGGCCACTCAGCCTAACACGGGTTATATAACTGGGCATCCTGTGCCACTCAGCCTAACACGGGTTATATAACTGAACATCCTGGGCCACTCAGCCTAACACGGGTTATATTACTGGACATCCTGGGCCACTCAGCTTAACACGGGTTATATAACTGGGCATCCTGGGCCACTCAGCCTAACACGGGTTATATAACTGGACATCCTGGGCCACTCAGCCTAACACGGGTTATATAACTGGACATACTGGGCCACTCAGCTTAACACGGGTTATATAACTGGACATCCTGGGCCACTCAGCCTAACACGGGTTATATAACTGGGCATCCTGGGCCACTCAGACTAACACCGGTTATATAACTGGGCATCCTGGGCCACTCAGCCTAACACGGGTTATATAACTGGACATCCTGGGCCACTCAGCCTAACACGGGTTATATAACTGGGCATCCTGGGCCACTCAGCCTAACACGGGTTATATAATTGGGCATCCTGGGCCACTAAGCCTAACACGGGTTCTATAACTGGACATCCTGGGCCACTCAGCCTGACACGGGTTATATAACTGGACATCCTGGGCCACTCAGCCTGACACGGGTTATATAACTGGACATCCTGGGCCACTCAGCCTAACACGGGTTATATAACTGGACATCCTGGGCCACTCAGCCTAACACGGGTTAAATAACTGGACATCCTGGGCCACTCAGCCTAACACGGGTTATATAACTGGGCATTCTGGGCCACTCAGCCTAACACGGGTTATATAACTGGACATCCTGGCCACTCAGCCTGACACGGGTTATATAACTGGGCATCCTGGGCCACTCAGTCTAACACGGGTTATATAATTGTACATCCTGGGCCACTCAGCCTAACACGGGTTATATAACTGGACATCCTGGGCCACTCAGCCTAACACGGGTTATATAACTTTACATCCTATGCCACTCAGTCTAACACGGGTTATATAACTTTACATCCTGGGCCACTCAGCCTAACACGGGTTATATAACTATACATTCTGGGCCACTCAGCCTAACACGGGTTATATAACTGGGCATCTTGGGCCACTCAGCCTAACACGGGTTATATAACTGGACATCCTGGGCCACTCAGCCTAACACGGGTTATATAACTTTACATCCTGGGCCACTCAGTCTAACACGGGTTATATAACTTTACATCCTGGGCCACTCAGTCTAACACGGGTTATATAACTGGACATCCTGGGCCACTCAGCCTAACACGGGTTATATAACTGGACATCCTGGGCCACTCAGCCTAACACGGGTTATATAACTGGACATCCTGGGCCACTCAGCCTAACACGGGTTATATAACTGGACATCCTGGGCCACTCAGCCTAACACGGGTTATATAACTGGACATCCTGGGCCACTCAGCCTAACACGGGTTATATAACATGCTATGGGAAGTAAATAAGGCCGGTGTGATTGTCACAACATCAAAACACGATCGCCAGTTAGTCTAGACACATGCAGGGATAAAACCATACACCTGATGCCACTTGAGGAATGGGGAAGGGTCATTTAATGTATGTTTAACAACCAAGACACACAAATACACACACACACACAAACACTTGCTATTTTTGTTACGTACAGCTAATTGTCGTGTTGTTTTTGTATTTCCCCCAAGACAGCACACAGCTGAGAAGATAACAGTCTAATTTACACCAGCAGTATGTTGTTTATTGAAAGATATGACCTACAGGAAGTGAAGATGGGATGTAACGTGTTAGATCTTGATATATCGTAGGCAATGACATTTTAGGTGGGTTGGCTAGTTCTATTCCTTCGGAGAAAATTCTAAGAAAACTCTTAATATTGTGCAGACTAATGTTTATGAGGCTGGATCGTGTTTCTAAGGTTGGGAAAAAATAATCCCGCCTCCTCTATTTGGACTACAATAATCCTGCCTCCCGTGGTAGTACAACAATAATCCTGCTTCCGCTGGTAGGACAACAATAATCCCCCGTCACCTGTTTGGACAACAGTAATCCTGCCTCCCCTGGTAGGACAACACTAATTCTTCCTTACCTGGCTAGACAAAAATAATGCCCCCCCCCCCCTTTCCACTGGTCTTGCTGAGAATGCCAATACACTTTCTATGGCCCGATCCACGGAACCATCCGTAAACACCACTGCACCTACCTCTCCCGTGTTTTCGGGAATTAGAGCTCTTTCCTCCGTCTCTACTGCAGCGGAATCTTGCTCTCTCCCACTTGTGTCATGAGTTATATGATCAGAGATGGCAGCACTGAAATCTGATTGCTCCTCAAGTCGGCCCCACTCCTTGCAATGATACACTGAAATCTGTTGCGTTGTCCTCAAGTCGGCCCCACTCCTCGCAATGATACACTGAAATCTGTTTGCGCTGTCCTCAAGTGGGCCCCACTCCTTGCAATGATAAACGGCAGAGCAGAACAGTTCAGAATTTCGATGTCTATATATTCTTCACGGGGTTGAACCAACGTTCTCTCCAATGGAGAGCCATCTAAGATTGCTGAGAACGACACGCCCAATACTTCCATCTTGGTGTAATTTGTAAATCATTTCAGAAACGAAATTAAGGTAATATTTCCAATGGGTTCGCGCGAGAAAAAAAATGGATTGACGACATCAAAGATATTGAACAAACATACAGAATGACACTATCCAGTGCGACCCGTCGGGAGCGGTAAAGCCAACTATGCATCCCCTCGCGCTTAACGGCAAACTTGGAAGATGATGAAGATGATGATAATGAATATGACAGAAACAAGTAAAGGTCTCCATTTGCTCGACTTAGGAGCGATTAGCTTATGGTGCCAGAACCAGATTTGTTTATACCAACCGGCACTCGCGGTCAGGATCTGGTCGGCCGCCTTTACTTTCGCGAACATTTCTTGGTATCCATATGACGATGATCGACTTTGGAGCCGAGGACAACTTTGAAAGATAAAGCTGAGGAGTGGTTGTATAGCAGAATGTTGAGAACACGTGGACGGGTAACAAGAGCAATGAAGACATCTTGAAAGAAGGGACGCAGAAGTGTTTCCAGGGCACCAGGGCCAGGTTATATACTGGCAAAGATCTACTAGCACTTCCCAGTCGTACGTCCTGGCTAAAGTCAGTAGGATCGTTGATTCCTCCGAAGTCGGAGAGTGTCTGCCTGCACGGCGAGGAACCACCAATCTGCACACCAATATGCCAGACATGGGACAACGGATACTCACGCAAATCTGAGGTCATGTATGACATCAATCTGATGGTGGACAACAAGATGTCACCATCCGACATACAGGACTTCACGCTGGAGATCACAGCCAGCGAACACAAGCAAGCAAGCAATAGCTTATTTATCGAGACTGTAATTTATATTTATGTGAATAAACCTAAAAATGTTTATATTGTCAAGTCATCCTCTGTTCTCTGCTTCCTTTCTTTGCATGACTGTGAGTACCTGTCACTACGTGCAAATCTAATTATCCTACTAATCTTAAATCACATTTCAGGAGTGCCAATGTTATGGGACTTATATCAACTGTCAGGGGCTTGGATTGGCCTCGATGCCAATGTGCTACTCTATCAATGCTACCGGCTACCTGACATTGACTTTAGACGTAAGTTGTCCTTATTAAATTGCTACAAGAGGTTAAAGAATGTCACGTCACTCACTTGCAAGTCCTGGGTTCAGTCCTGTTTGTGATTCCTCTTCTGGTTGCCTTCTACTCCCAAGGGTGGCACAAGTCCTCATCCCAGCCCTACTATCCCTATCTATCCCGTACAGCTCTGCCCACGTCCTTATCCCAGCCCTACTAACCCTAGCTATCCCGTACAGCTCTGCCCACGTCCTTATCCCAGCCCTACTAACCCTAGCTATCCCGTACAGCTCTGCTCACGTCCTTATCCCAGCCCTACTATCCCTAGCTATCACGTACAGCACTGTTCACGTCCTCATCCCAGCCCTACTATCCCTAGCTATCCCGTACAGCTCTGCTCACGTCCTTATCCCAGCCCTACTATCCCTAGCTATCACGTACAGCTCTGCCCACGTCCTTATCCCAGCCCTACTAACCCTAGCTATCACGTACAGCTCTGCCCACGTCCTTATCCCAGCCCTACTAACCCTAGCTATCACGTACAGCTCTGCCCACGTCCTTATCCCAGCCCTACTAACCCTAGCTATCACGTACAGCTCTGCCCACGTCCTTATCCCAGCCCTACTAACCCTAGCTATCCCGTACAGCTCTGCTCACGTCCTTATCCCAGCCCTACTATCCCTAGCTATCCCGCACAGCTCTGCTCACGTCCTTATCCCAGCCCTACTAACCCTAGCTATCACGTACGGCTCTCTCCACGTCCTCATCCCAGCCCTACTATCCCTAGCTATCCCGCACAGCTCTGCTCACGTCCTTATCCCAGCCCTACTAACCCTAGCTATCCCGTACAGCTCTGCTCACGTCCTTATCCCAGCCCTACTATCCCTAGCTATCCCGCACAGCTCTGCTCACGTCCTTATCCCAGCCCTACTAACCCTAGCTATCACGTACGGCTCTCTCCACGTCCTCATCCCAGCCCTACTATCCCTAGCTATCCCGCACAGCTCTGCTCACGTCCTTATCCCAGCCCTACTAACCCTAGCTATCACGTACGGCTCTCTCCACGTCCTCATCCCAGCCCTACTATCCCTAGCTATCCCGCACAGCTCTGCTCACGTCCTTATCCCAGCCCTACTAACCCTAGCTATCACGTACGGCTCTCTCCACGTCCTCATCCCAGCCCTACTAACCCTAGCTATCCCGCACAGCTCTGCTCACGTCCTTATCCCAGCCCTACTAACCCTAGCTATCACGTACGGCTCTCTCCACGTCCTCATCCCAGCCCTACTATCCCTAGCTATCCCGTACAGCTCTGTTCACGTCCTCATACCAGAACTACTATCCCTAGCTATCCCGTACAGCTCTGCTCACGTCCTTATCCCAGCCCTACTAACCCTAGCTATCACGTACGGCTCTCTCCACGTCCTCATCCCAGCCCTACTAACCCTAGCTATCACGTACGGCTCTCTCCACGTCCTCATCCCAGCCCTACTATCCCTAGCTATCCCGCACAGCTCTGCTCACGTCCTTATCCCAGCCCTACTAACCCTAGCTATCACGTACGGCTCTCTCCACGTCCTCATCCCAGCCCTACTATCCCTAGCTATCCCGAAACAGCTCTGCTCACGTCCTTATCCCAGCCCTACTAACCCTAGCTATCACGTACGGCTCTCTCCACGTCCTCATCCCAGCCCTACTAACCCTAGCTATCCCGCACAGCTCTGCTCACGTCCTTATCCCAGCCCTACTAACCCTAGCTATCACGTACGGCTCTCTCCACGTCCTCATCCCAGCCCTACTATCCCTAGCTATCCCGTACAGCTCTGTTCACGTCCTCATACCAGAACTACTATCCCTAGCTATCCCGTACAGCTCTGCTCACGTCCTTATCCCAGCCCTACTATCCGTACTATCCCGTACAGCTCTGTCCACGTCCTCATCCCAGCCCTACTATCCCTAGCTATCACGTACAGCTCTGTCCACGTCCTCATCCCAGCCCTACTATCCCTAGCTATCCCGTACAGCTCTGCTCAAGTCCTTATCCCAGCCCTACTATCCCTAGCTATCACGTACAGCTCTGTTCACGTCCTCATACCAGCCCTACTATCCCTAGCTATCCCGTACAGCTCTGCTCAAGTCCTCATCCCAGCCCTACTATCCCTAGCTATCCCGTACAGCTCTGTTCACGTCCTCATACCAGCCCTACTATCCCTAGCTATCCCGTACAGCTCTGCTCACGTCCTTATCCCAGCCCTACTAACCCTAGCTATCACGTACAGCTCTGTTCACGTCCTCATACCAGCCCTACTATCCCTAGCTATCCCGTACAGCTCTGCTCACGTCCTTATCCCAGCCCTACTAACCCTAGCTATCACGTACAGCTCTGTCCACGTCCTCATCCCAGCCCTACTATCCCTAGCTATCCCGTACAGCTCTGTTCACGTCCTCATACCAGCCCTACTATCCCTAGCTATCCCGTACAGCTCTGCCCACGTCCTTATCCCAGCCCTACTATCTCTAGCTATCCCGTACAGCTCTGCCCGAGTCCTTCTCATATTGTTCATCTCTGTGTCTACGTCTCTTCTCCGTGAATGTTTAGCTCCTATTCTATTTCCTCTCCGTGGTGAAGGTGTTACGGACGCAGTTCGTAATCCCAAATACCGCGTTCGAAACACAGCTGCGGACGATTTGGCATCAAACATCCTTGCGTTGTTTTATTGGGAAATGGTATGGGTGTCCGTCGTTCAGAAAGTAATGGCAACTTACTAAACGTAAACTTGCCCTGGGAACACAAATAGCCATAAATTGTTGGGCTTGACTGCTACATCCTGTATATGATATACAAGTTCTTATATTTCGTTTGCCTTTTGGATTCCATAGTAAGGCTTTTCTACTGATAACATTCTTTTCTTATTTTTTGGTCACGTGTGTCCAATGCAGCGCCAGCGTCATTTCTTCACTTCTTGTTTCACTGGTATTTGTCTAGTTCTCATATTCTAGGTGTTTATCATATATTGTCATATTCTAGATGTTTATCATATATTCTCATATTCTAGATGTTTATCATATATTCTCATATTCTAGATGTTTATCATATATTCTTATATTCTAGATGTTTATCATATATTCTCATATTCTAGATGTTTATCATATATTCTCATATTCTAGATGTTTATCATATATTCTCATATTCTAGATGTTTATCATATAGTCTTATATTCTAGATGTTTATCATATATTCTCATATTCTAGATTTGTATCATATATTCTCATATTCTAGATGTTTATCATATATTCTTATTCTAGATGTTTATAATATATTCTCATATTCTAGATGTTTATCATATATTCTCATATTCTAGATGTTTATCATATATTCTCATATTTTATATGTTTTTCATATATTCTTATATTCCGTCTATTTTAGCAGGCTCCAATAATGGAATAATTTGTGTTTGTTGTTCTCCATATTTCTGATCCATACAGAAGCCGTGATTTAACGTTAGAAATGAATGCCCTATGTTTTCGGCTAAGTTTAATGTCTTTTGAGTTCCATAAATGTCATTGTATCTCCTCTGTATTCTTCTGTATTGGTCCTGAATGTTGTTATAGACGTAAATGCGTTGTGCCTGTTTACAGCAGAGCTGCGATATTTGCACCTGTCGGCGGACACATCGGACGTCTTCAAGCATTTGATTGCCGGGTTAACCTTCTTGGCGAGATAGTGTTATACGAGCTCCTCTAGCCAAGTGTGCCACCCACAGCTTTCAATATTAAAGTTCTCAGCACTCCACCTGACCCGAAGTATTAGTGCACTGTAGCTCTCAAACTTCCTGTGCGTTGATGGCGGGGTAAGGGGTTCATTCCCTATACCAGTCAGTCGGACATCAATATTGACTTCTCTTCTAGAAAGCAATGGCAAACTACTACACGTAACATTGCCTAGAAAATCAACTTCAGGTTTATCTCAACCTCTTGTAATGGATAATTAATTGGGAGTCTCTGTGGCGAAGTGGTCAAGCCGTTTGACTCGTGCTCCGAAGGTTGTGGGTTCGATTCCGGGCCGCGTCCTTCGGTTTATGAGTTAAATGTTTGAGAGACTCCGTTGGATCGTCGCTAAAAAAGCTACGGAGTTCGTGCTTTGTGAGACGCTTTCCATGCTGCGGAAAGAGACCGAGCCATATGGGATAAAACTCGGTGCAATGAAGTCGACCCTGTCGACCTTTAAGCGACTTTTTTAATGGATAGTTAATTGTTTAACTTGTTATCTAATCCCTACTTCCATCTTATACTTCTGTAAATATCAATCAATACGTGCGAATCTCCTTATCATCTATCCAAGACAGATCGGTCTTCTTACAACAGAATAGTCTTCAAAGATGGCCGCACAGTGTACCAACTCCGTAGGTCTAGCGACGACTGCCAGGGGCTTTCGAAACAAAATATTCGCACTCGTAAATCAAATGACGGAGTGCGGGATTGAACACTGGAACTTCGTAGCGCGGAGCCGTCAAAGTTGATTATATTATATAACTGTATCCAGTTGAAACGCTTAATTGTACTCGCAATCTCCGTTAGCTACAACCTCAGCGGACCTGTACAGTTTCATTCATTCATTCATTCATTCATTCATTCATTCATTCATGCATGCATGCATGCATTCATTCATTCATTCATTCAGTAGAATGGCCTTTGCAGAACATCGCTCCCATGACGAGCGACCATAGAGATACTGTCCACCACATCATCCAGCGAGTGCCCATGGCTCTAGTACCATATGACCAGTGCTTCTTGGGGCATGTAAAAGGGTTCTTGACCTAGCATAAGGGTAGCTCCCAAACTGTGATATCTTAGATACAGAACAGAACAAATGCATTCATACGACAAGATCTGAATACTGAAGACGGTTGCCTACTAAAGAGGATAAAACAAAGACAATTGAAATATTTTGGTCACTTGAAACATCATGAAAGATTGGAGAGAACAATCGTGGAGGGGTATATGCCGTGGAAGAAAGGAAGCGGAGGCCAAAGAGAAGATGGGTGTAGGATGTGGCAGATGATCTTCAGATGACTGTATCGTACGCGGGACATCTTGTTTATGACCGAGAAGTTTTTAGGAAAGTTGTCATGAAAGCGAAGTTCTGCAAATGGCATGCTGTTGAAAGACTGCATGTACAGATATCCTCTACTCCTCAGACAAACCAAATCACGGAAATCTCCGCGGGAAGTCTACCCACTGGCCTGTCGGAGATCTCATTGATCGACAACCCCATCACAACAATCGACGACAACGCCTTTGACGAGCTGTCAACCACACTGGAGTCGCTGTACTTCATGAATGCCCAGTTATCCAGAATCCCCGACGCGTTTCTCCACTTGGACTCGTTAGAACATTTGAACCTGATCGGAACAAAAGTCCAAGACTGGAACATTGGGGCCATGGCTCACGTTGGGGAGACCTTACAGACACTGAACCTTGAAAAAGTCGGGTTGACCTCATGGCCGGTCTGGCTGACTTACTGCCAGAACTTGAATGAGCTGAATCTTGATGGCAACGCCATATCTTACATACCGGACAGCGCTTTTGACAAAATGTCCTCCAGCTTGTTGACCTTGACACTCAGCAACAATAACTTCACCGCCACGCCAAAATCTCTGTCTGGTTTACAGAATGTGATAACGTTAGATTTACAAAACAACAAAATCTCCAACATAACCTTTCTTCCTCAGCCCAACAAACTATCTTGGTTATCATTAAGTAACAACCATATATCTGACCCAGATCATCTCAGTAGCGTACTTCGTCCTTACGCGAACTCGCTTAGTTCATTAAGTCTCTCACATAATCACCTGAAAGCTATACCAGATGTATCCTTCTTGACAATGGTTGATGATTATGATCTTTCTCACAATCAAATATCCGACCCAGCTTCAGGCAAAGTCCACGGTGGCATATATGTCATCGACTTGAGTTCCAACCTGCTTCCTTCTATACCAATTATTTATAAGGAGCTTCAGTCTCTGACTATTATGTCCCTGTCACAGAACATTATCAGTGTAGTCCAGGGAGAACACATCCCTCATTGGATCACATCTCTAGACCTCCAGAATAACATGATAACTGAGTTAGGTGACACCAGTTTCCCTGTGAATTCTCGACTTCAAGAGGTGACTCTCGATTACAACCCTATTGTTAAAATTTATAGCTTGGCGTTTAAAAATCTTGCTGATGTAGATAACTTGAGCATGCAGCACACGAAATTAACTCGCCTGCCACTAAGCCTGGCATATTTAACAGATATTCGTTATTTAGACATCAGCAATAACCCCGACCTGGTGTGTACCTGCCTGGAGAAAAGCCTGAAGGAGTTCCTCACGTCAGATATTGAGCTCAGTGGAGATTGTGGAGATATTAGCATATACGATTTCATGTCATTATTGAGTCCCGGCTGTCCGTAATTATTGTTAATTGATTTTCGTTTTTATTAAATATCAGTATGTTGACATGTGTGTAAATATGCGGAGATTCTTAAAAGTTTGTAATGTCTATAGTGACTTTCAGGAATGCATTTGCATTCGCCTTGTACTCTCTATGCCCAAGACCAGCTGGTGGTATATTATTGACCACATCACAGACGGAGCGTTGAACGGTCTAACAATATGGGGCTAGCACCATCCAACCATTGCGCTACAAGTAAGGAGACGGGATCCTGTCCTGACTTTGCCACATTCTGTGTCTCTCTTCTGCTGCCTTCTATCGCCCAATGGACAGTAGGCCGTTCACAGATGTAATGTCAAACAAAAAGAAGGTATGGACCAAGTCAAAATGGATGACGGAAATTGGGACGTGGGGGGTGTGGCACAGTTATGACTTTAAAGTTTTTAATATGTTAGCAGGCATGCTATATTTTTTATATCAAATTATAAGTGGTTGCATAGGGAAAATTAGTGTATATAAGCCCATGGTAGATACAAGAAGTAGCTTTGACCATTGATCATCCCATGTCACTTAATCAGTGAAACCAACTCACTCAAGGATGTCCTGTCTAGCGCTGCCTCTTGCAGAGTTCCGCCCATGTTCTCCCCATGTTAACCATCTATGTCTCTAATTCTCTTCTACGTGTTTGGTTAGGTTTTACTGTATTTAGTTTGTCATATCAGTTTTTGAGAAAAGACATGTGTATGTATAATGTTGTCAGGTGTTAGACAAAGACATTTGTATTTATAATGTTGTCAGGTGTTAGACAAAGACATTTGTAGTAATACTGTTGTCAGGATTTATACAAAGACATTTGAGGTTACAATGTTGGGTCGACTTGCTGAAAGAGACCGAGCCATGTGGGATTATCCGGGTCAATGAAGTCTTTCTGGTGACTGCCGATTACATCGACGATGAACTAACTGTCTTTTTCATAAAGGACTTTTGTGTTGGCATTCTATCAGCGGCATTATGCACAGTGTACCTGTGCGGGCTGTTAGCTTGCCGAGACTCTTGTCTGTTCCACTTTTAACATTTGGCAGTGAGGAGTATTGTGTGATATTCACTGGCACAGAAACGGAGTATAATGGTTACGACCCGTTGCCGTGAAGTTGGATTCGCGACTAACTAACAAACTAACTAGCTAACTAGCTAACTAACTAACTGACGGACTATCTAACTAAATGACTAACTAACTAACTGACTAACTAACTAACTAGCTAACTAGCTAACTAGCTAACTAACTAACTAACTAACTAACTAACTAACTAACTGACTAACTAACTAACTAGCTAGCTAACTAACTAACTAACTAACTAACTAACTGACTAACTAACTGACTAACTAACTAACTAACTGACTAACTAACTAACTAAATGACTAACTAACTAACTGACTAACTGACTAACTGACTCACTAAGTGACTGATGACTGGCTGACTGGACTGACTGACTGACTGACTGACTGACTGACTGTTGTCAGGTTTTAGACAAAGTGGAGCAATATAATGTAATGGAGAACTAGAAAGGGGTGGAGCACTAGAAAGTGTTGGTGTCCTAGACAGCATTGCAGTTCTCTATTATTGCCTAGGTCAAGGGATGGTTCACTAGAAAGTGTTGGTACCCTAGACAGCATTGCAGTTCTCTATTATTGCCTAGGTCAAGGGATGGATGACTAGAAAGTGTTGGTGTCCTAGACAGCATTGCAGTTCTCTATTATTGCCTAGGTCAAGGGTGGAGCACTAGAAACAGGTGGGACACTAAACAGTAATATATGACTAGAAAGGGTGGAGCAATATAAAGTAATGCAGTACTACAAAAGGGTGGAGCACTAGTAAGGGATGGAGTATGTCTATGTCACAAAGTATGTGAAGTTTGTAGATCCACTATGTCTATGTGAACATATTATGGAAGTGTATAAATCCACTGCGTCTATGCTTACATATTATGGAAGTGTGTAAATCCACTGCGTCTATGCTTACATATTATCGAAGTGTGTAAATCCACTGCGTTTATGCTAGCTTATTATCGAAGTTTGTAAATCCACTGCGTCTATGCTTACATATTATCGAAGGTAGCTTTACTCATGATGTCATGACGGCGGTCGCGCGAGGGTTGGACTCCTCCGTTCTTCGTCTCGTTATGTGAGGGAAATACAGCCACCTATTTCCCCGTGTGTTTAAGCCTACAACATGTCATGGCCCTATTACCTCACCGACCCAGAGAAAGACACTGCTCTGTGAAACATGTTTGTATTTTATTATCGAAGTTACTATTGTATCTCTATTGCCCTTCTTCTGAACGCTGTACTGTGGTTTCTCGACTGTTCAGAATTGTTCTATGTAGTGCTTTATGCGCCGATCTCTCTGGCCGAGGGGTATACTCTTGTGTAGTATACTATTGTGTTATATATCCTTGTGTAGTATACTCTTGTGTAGTATACCCTTGTGTAGTATACTCTTGTGTAGTATACCTTGTATAGTCTCCCCTTGTGTGTTTTTCCTGTGAGTTGAATACCTAAGTTAGAATCTATTTACAGGGTGTTTGTAAAGTATCACTACACTTTGTATGTAGAACAAATTCTTTCTTTCGTTGATAACACCATTCTGTTTGGAGTGCAAAGAATTACTCCATCAGACGACAGGCATTCTATGCATACTGCTTTGTGATGGTCTGTGGAGCACATTTTTTAATGACATCATGTACTTTATGTTTCAGATTTGTTCTAAATACAAATTGTAGTGAGACTTTACAAACACCCAGTATTTGTTTATTGGTCTGGCCTCAGCTCTATAGCTAAAGCTTTTTTTTTGGCTAAAGGCAAGAGGCAGTAATTGACTGGGCTGTATTTTCACAACATTCCTGAACCACTGTGTTTGTTTTCTCTATATATATATTAAATGCAGGATCGAAACCTATATTTCCGATGTGATCATTTCTAATTGTGCGAAGCCTAGAGTAAAGATGGCGGTTTTTGTCAAGCACTTCATGTAAGATGTAATGAGTCTGTTCCCTTGTGATTTAGACAGAAACATTTAGAAAAATGATTCTACTGTCATAAAAGAAGTTTGAGAACAAACGAATGAAGCTGAGAATGTATTATACTTGACAACAACAAGAAAGACACAGGCAACAGTTATATGACACAGTGATTGTTGTCGGTGGGGAGAGCAGGTTGACAGTGAATATTATCAGCACTTTGGATGGTTAGACACAGACATTGTGAAATATTATCAGCACTTTGGATGGTTAGACACAGACATTGTGAAATATTATCAGCACTTTGGATGGTTAGACACAGACATTGTGAAATATTATCAGCACTTTGGATGGTTAGACACAGACATTGTGAAATATTATCAGCACTTTGGATGGTTAGACACAGACATTGTGAAATATTATCAGCACTTTGGATGGTTAGACACAGACATTGTGAAATATTATCAGCCCTTTGGATGGTTAGACACAGACATTGTGAGATATTGTCAGCACTTTGGATGGTTAGACACAGACATTGTGAAAGACTTCAGTGATGACTGTGCTCCTACAGGAGTGTAAAGTAAAATTATAGAAAACTTTCATTGTGAAAGACTTCGGTGATGACCGTGCTCCGTACGGTAAAGCAAATTAATAGACACATTTCACCCATATAAATACGTAATATAAAGACAACTTTGACTAATCCACAAAATAGAGCACAAACCCAAGTTTATTTTAAAAATGTTTATTGCTGTAATAACTCAGATCATACACCGTATCAAACAAAACATCATGTTTAGCAATGTAACCACACAAACTGTTTCAATATAACAAACAAACGAACATGTATTATTTACAGAATATTACACAGAGAAATGAGCAGACTGACAGGATTGCAAGTACGGCTATTGAGGGGCACAGACGAGCCACGGACTTGTCTGATATACTGAATGTTGACCTAGACTGAATGCTCTACGAGAAGTAAATCGGTTATGAGAACCAAGTCATGACTGTGAACCTACAACCATGGTCAGACTGTGGGAACCAAGTGATGACTGTGAACCTACAACCATGGTCAGACTGTGAGAACCAAGTGATGACTGTGAACCTACAACCATGGTCAGACTGTGGGAACCAAGTGATGACTGTGAACCTACAACCATGGTCAGACTGCGAGAACAGCAAGTTAAAAGAGGTGAGACCAAACAAGAACAAGCAGGAAGCCAAAGAAGATGAATAAACCAACACAGATCTGGTGTCGTTAGCTGCTACATGCTGCGGGATTTACTGAGGAGGGAATCCGAGCATCTATAGACTGAATGATTGGATGAGCAATGAGGACGATCTGTTGACTAACTAACTAACTCAGAGAAAGGAAGATGGCATTGAAAACAACAGACAGCCCTCAGGAGACAGGCCAAAGTGTAAGTCCACGATTACGTGACCTGGTTTTATCAATATACATTGTCCATCGGAGCATTGGGTTGGAGTCTACTGACAACGAAATATCTATAATTTATGGCGGAGACATGACCAGCCGAACCCCAGCCAGTCCGTGTGTGCTGTGCTAAACCATGACGGAGACACGACCAGCCTAACCCCAGCCAGTCCGTGTGTACTGTGCTAAACCATGACCTGGGTATATTGTACTATCCTTATCCACAGTTGTGGAGCTCCAGTACCGGTCTTACATGCAACTAGTTTCTGGACAAGGAGAGGGGAGGGAGGTCACTACAACACAAGCACCGTGGAAATTATACCGGACTGGGAGACAAGTCTACACCAACCTCACTCTGATAGACGAACGTTCCTTTTTCATGGTCTAGACAACCTGCACACCAATGCCTGGGGATCTAAGATAAACCTCAGCTTGCCAGAGCTTTCACAAACATCCTCAATCAGTAAACATTTGAACACTAATAGATAATCATTATTTACAGTTTTTTTTTTTTTTAAATACAACATGCTTACTTTGAGAAACATGTTCAAGAAAAAGATTATCTACATACACACACACACACACACACACAAAGATAAGCATAAGCCATTATTGCGTTATTTACCATTGCTTTAACATGCAGGTTTCGCTCGCCCCTAGAATAAAGGCAGCCTAATAAAATCTAGTTGCATGGCCTTTACGGGACGTTTTAGTCAACCCCAAAATGTATTGGCTATTTGTAATATACCAGGCAATGTTAGTTCAGTGGCTTGTTATTGCTTTCCAAATGGCTAATGCCTCAAACCATCAAAATCAATGCAAAACGGTCGGTGCAGCTGATTGTAAACCCTCAACTTGGTATGTGCAGGGAATTCTGAAACTGTCCGTCTCAGTATCTTATAAGCCCAGGACTTGTCTTGCAAATTAATGACTCATTTCAAACCATATACGGGTATATAGCGTCACACAGACAATGGATACTGGGTAAATAACATAGCTCCAACGTTGGTAACAAAATATATAACACCTCATTAGGAAACATGACCAACCCAGTCATAATCTCAGCTGTGTACTGTTAAACCCCACGAATACCTCACCTGGTTATTTATCAAAATAGAGAAATGCAACCTAAAGACTAAATGTCATGGTAGGGCAGACCAGGCCCTAAGCCTTGCTCTTCAACTGGTCTATGATGGAAGCTCTGACAGTTAGAGCATTGCTCAGCCAAGGCTTTGTGCTTTGGAGAGGTGTAACTTCATCCTTGGCGTTCCTCCATGGCGTGTAGTTATTATGCCTGTTTGTGTAGCACAGTGTAACAACTATGGCCGGTCCAGACGGCCAAGTGCCAGTGATGTGCTGTGTGGAATTATGACCGGGTTACAACCTAATATATCTCCACAGATGTCAAGGTCAAATATGGACCTTGTGCATCTCACTGGTTTCTGGGCTTGGAGAGAACAGGAGGAAACAATAATACAATACGTATGAATAGAGTACATTGTACCGATCCGGAGAAAAGTACTTTAACACAATCCGCATAGATATACAACTCTGTACTTGATCAGGAGAAAAGTACTGTGACACAATCCGAATGGATATACTACTTTGTACTGTATCACGAAAACAAGTACTGCAACACAATACACACGGATATAGTATTTTGTACCAGATAGTAGGAACAGTCTCTACACCAACCTCACTCCGCTAGGTGTGAGTCTCTAAACTAATTTCCATAGTATTTCTGTACTGGACTGGAAGAAAAATCATTAAACTAACTTCACATAGTATTTCTGTACTGGACTGGAAGAAAAATCACTAAACTAACTTCACATAGTATTTCTGTACTGGACTGGAAGAAAAGTCTCTAAACTAATGTCACATAGTATTTCTGTGCTGGACTGGAAGAAAAGTCTCTGAACTAACTTGACAAAGTATTTCTGTACTGGACGGGAAGAAAAGTCACTAAACTAACTTCACATAGTATTTCTGTGCTGGACTGGAAGAAATGTCTCTGAACTAACTTGACAAAGTATTCCAGTACTGGACTGGAAGAAAAGTCACTAAACTAACTTCACATAGTATTTCTGTATTGGACGGGAAGAAAAGTCTCTAAACTAACTTCACATAGTATTTCTGTTCTGGACGGGAAGAAAAGTCTCTAAACTAACTTCACATAGTATTTCTGTACTGGACTGTGTCAGAGTCCAGAAAGGGTACAGTGATGCAGTGACATCGTTACGCCCGCCAGGCGACTTAGCTCCCAGCAGGGATGCAGCAACTTCGTTACGCCGCCAGGCGAGTGGTAGTTACCTGCCTGCAAGATTGCTGGCTGACGAGCGACCAGCGGTCAGGCAAGGACGACGCAAGACGCACGCATGCCTCGTGAAGCCACCTCAAGTGGGAGGCAAGTTGCGAACTAGCGGCAGACAGCTCTGGGACACGGACTTGGACGGACGCATGATGAGAGAAAGGCGTTGTGTGGTTTTCTGTGCTGAAAGTCGAGTGTCTGGACATCTTGAGAGTTAGACTTGTGAGCTGTATTGTGGATGTAAGTGTATTGAAGTATCAAGTATATATTGTTGTGATCATCGTAATGTATTTGATCTGTGAATAAATCCATTGAACGGTGTGTCGTTGAGTCTTACGTCAAATCACGTTGTACTTGTACTGTCTCACATGTGTTAGGTTAGCGAGCCAAATTTAAGACCCTGACAGACTGGAAGAAAAGTCTCTAAACTAACTTCACGAAGTATTTCTGTGCTGGATTGGAAGAAAAGTCTCTAAACTAACTTGACAAAGTATTTATGTACTGGACTGGAAGAAAAGTCTCTAAACTATCTTCACATAGTATTTCTGTACTGGACTGGAAGAAAAGTCTCTAAACTAACTTTGCAAAGTATTTCTGTACTGGACTGGAAGAAAAGTCTCTAAACTAACTTCACAAAGTATTTCTGTACTGGACTGGAAGATTGATTGCTTGCTTGATTGATTGATTGATTGATTTAGGAACCGACATCACAGCATTCGGGACATTCCCATAAGCACTCCGTCCCCATCTTCAGCAGCCAGCGAAGAGTTCCAAGACTAATAGTTCCAGTAGCAATCTGATTATATGTCCGTCTCGCCTTTCCTCTGAAGACAGGAAGAAAAGTCTGTAAACTAATTTAGCATAGTATTTCTGTACTGGACTGGAAGAAAAGTCTCTAAACTAACTTCACATAGTATTTCTGTACTGGACTGGAAGAAAAGTCTCTAAACTAACTTCACATAGTATTTCTGTAGTTGACTGGAAGAAAAGTCTCTAAACTAACTTCACATAGTATTTCTGTAGTTGACTGGAAGAAAAGTCTCTAAACTAACTTCACAAAGTATTTCTGTACTGGACTGGAAGAAAAGTCTGTAAACTAACTTCACTTCCGCAGATACAAGCCTATACCACGTGACCACCAATACGTAGACTACACAAGTTAAAAGTTTCTAATTAAAATTGTCTGCCACATGATTCACAAACAAACACAGCTAAAACCACTGTACACTTGACCACCAGAATGTTATAGACAATCCTAGTTACTATCAATAACCCGTCTGTGAATGCTGTTTCTTCTCAGCCTGCTCAAAAATCCTGCGATTGTTAGTCTCCCTGCAGGCCTTCGGTCAAGGAGTTTCAATAGCAACTCTCTGAGGATTGAGAAAGATCAAATATACATAAATACATCTCTGCGAGAATCGACAAAGATCAAATCAATATATTTACATGTCTGAGGATTGGGCAAGATTTAAGCAAAGGCATTTACTTCTCTTTGAAAAGTGATACAGATCAAATAAAAGTAACCATAAATATTACCACAAAAAGAGTAACACTCGCTGTGTAAAATATAGTGTGCAATTTAAATATCATTGTCATGTACCATGCCAAGCAGTGCCAGTGACCATATTCGTCCCCAAACATCTGCCCTCTGTGTGTTTTATGTCCAGAAAAAAGATCTAAAGTAACCCTTGGCCACTTGAGATACTATGTTTGTGTTGTTGGCATCTTCATCCTAAAAGATACAAAGGGACTTCAAAGTGGTTGAATGCAAGAGGCTGGACGTCATTAGACTGAGTTCCTTCCCTTAATCCCATTCTTCTTTCCTAGGCGCAGTCTCCAAAGAGGTAGAGGAAGGAGAATTCAGAGGAAAGAATAAGAAAGAAGTAGAAGAAGTGAAAGATAATGATGATTATCACAACGTCTAAGATTTGTCTCAGACCTTTTTTTATTGTTATTGAGTATATACTATCGTCTCCATTATGAAGATTGTTTATACCATAACCCCCAACTAATATTCCTGGTCTATCTTTGATCTTTCATAATTATTTGTCTATATAGAGGTTATAGATAGATACCCTGTGGCGACAGACATCCCTGTTTTACGCCTCGCTTTATCTTGCCGTCATGTTTCCTAATTTTTCAAATATAGCCTGGACAGTGGAATTTTAATTTTTACTATATGCTCAATCGTTCTCCTATTTTTCACCCTTGTCTGAAAAGGCTAGGCATTCAACCTACGACCCCACGATTAGGAGGATCTTAATATCACCAGATTCCTTATTTGTACACATTCACAAAGCTGATTCGAACCCTGCGTACTTCAGTCAGAGGCCTACGCCTTATCCAAGCTACTCACTATTCTCCCATGAGACTGTTTATCTCCCTCAGTTCCAAGTAGGACAATTGTGATTGAGTCTCATCCTTAAAATCCAGGCGTGGATTAATGTATTCTCACACTTTTTACCTTTCGTCAGAACATACAAAAGATCTGACAACCATAGAGGCCACTCCCATTCTTTAAAAGTCTAGAACTCGTGATTTTTCTTGGTGGTTACTTTCAACTCAGACATCTGCTGCTAACAACTTCTATGGCTTAAAAAGTTAATAATAGTGAAGTTTCACTCAATATAAAGTCTTAACAAACATTAAACAAAATCAAAACAATGTTTTCCCGTAGTGAATTTGAATAACGAAGACACAAACCATAGAATGTACGATTTATTGCCTGGAATATTTAGCTGCATCTCGTCTGGTACATACTGCAGATTTTACACAACGTAGAGTAAACTAGATACATGGTTCAATCTGAAATATACACATGTACGCACAGTAATATCAATTGTTTACCATGGTAATGTTAATGGAAGTCAATTTAAAATTGTCATGGTAGACAACTGATATTAATGTACGACCATGCGTATATTTCAGATTGAACGATGTATCTAGTTATTTTACTCTACGTTGTGTGACATCTGCATTATGTACCTGACGAGATTCAACGAAATATGCCAGGCAATTAAACGTGCATGTTATGGTTTGTGTCTTCGTTATTCAAATTAAACAAATTGTAAACTGGGATTCAATCATACACCGTTTTTTGTTTGGTCGAAATTTAATTTTTGTTTGGCACTGAAGCATTTAATGTGAGTGTTCGTGAGTAAGTTGTCTGTGTATATTAATGTAAGTGTTCGTGAGTAAGTTGTCTGTGTATATTAATGTATTGTCTGTGTATATTAATGTAACGTTTGTGTATATTAATGTATTGTCTGTGTATATTAATGTATTGTCTGTGTATATTAATGTATTGTCTGTGTATATTAATGTATTGTCTGTGTATATTAATGTATTGTTTGCGTATATTAATGTATTGTCTGTGTATATTCATGTATTGTTTGTGTATATTCATGTATTGTTTGCGTGCCTCTGTCGTGTGCTGGCTATGTGGCGAAGGAATTACGAACGCAGTTCGTAATACCGCATACCTGTGTTCGAAACATAACTGCGGGAGTTTTGGCGCCAGGCGCATTGCGTTGTTTTTTTATTTTACGAAATGGTATGGGTGCTGGCCGTTCAGGAAGAAATAGCAAACTACTGAACGTAAACTTACCAAGAGATCACAACAGCAAAACAAATGCTGGGGTTGACTGCGACGTCTTGTAAAGGATATGCAACTAAGTTTTTAAGCTAACTTAGTGGTGTGTGTGTGTGGTTATGTCAATGTGTGTGTGTGTGTGTTCGTGATAGCAAAGAAAACCAGCAATACCTGGTGTGTTCTGGAAGATCCCGTCGTTTCCTCGCTTCGTAGTAGTAGTCGATACCGTCGTCGGGGTCTGTTTCCAGTACCAAGGCCCACATGACAACTCCAAGAGAGAAGACGTCCATCTGTACGTGAACAAAATAACTATCATGAACACAACTGTTTTCATGTGACCTCGATGATACACAAGATTGATTATAGGAATAGTTAAATATGAAACATACAGGAGAAGAATGGGAACCTCTGGTCATTGTTAGGAAGTCGGGTGGTCAAAATGATAAAATCACTCGCTCTTATACTTCCGGTGCGCTGATGGTGATATAGGGGGTTTTCTACCTAAACTTGTGAGTTCAACTTAAACATTCACTTCTGAGAAAAGGGGGGGGGGGTGACAGGCTAAAGAGGGGCAAATCATGGATGGGTCGGGCGGAAGATGTCGTCGGACAGGTCTGCAGTCTTACCAGTATCAACCCCGGCAAGGAATGGGTGCCGGTGCCTCCAGCTTTTAAGTGTACCTTCTCCTGCATTATCACACTCGACAGACGGTGCAGAGAGCAGAACCCTGCCGCTGTCAATGCAGAGGTTAACGCGCTCATCTATGATCACTCAGATAGCCCCGAAGTGCTCATCTATACAGATGGATCTGTTGTAAAGCAGCAGCGAAGTGCGTGGGCATTTACAGCCCGCTCAGCGGGCCGAACCGTTCAAGAATCCAGTGGTGCCCACTCCATGACCACGAGCAGCATGACGATGGAGGAGATGGCAGTTACACATGCTTTCATATGGCTGGAATCACAGCATTATACCAACGTGTGTGTACTAAGTGATTCAATGAGCATGATTCAGAAGGTCGAAGCTGGATCTGTACGTAGACAGTGGACTGAGTCGCTGCGGAAGTCTGTTGTCCGCAAAGTCACCTTCATCTTCGTCCCGGGACATGCGGGAGTCGAGGGAAATGAACGAGCTGATAAATTGGCTGGCTCTGCACCCCCTGTAGATGGCCAGCCCATGGATCGTGCCGATGTTATTAACGCCCTTAAAGATATGGCGAGAACAGAGGATTTTGACGCCAGTGATTCCACATCGCTTTCCAGGATGAAAGACCTGGGAGTAAGAATCGGCACAGCCAGACGCGAGAGGTACATCGGGAAAACAAAGCGCCTCGTCAACCAACACAGAACTGGCACTATTAGCCACCGGACGCTGATGCATATGCTGGGGGGAGGATCTGAGCACCTATGGACATGTCCGGAGTGCAACGAAGATACCCCAACTGATAACTAACTAACTAACTAATTCACTTCTGATCCTTGACTTGGGAATGCAAATTAAAAGTAACTCAGAACGTAACTTTGGTCCTTCCATTCTGTTCTTGTTTGTGTGGGATTATTTCAAGATACGTTTGGTCCTTCCAATCTGTTCTTGTTTGTGTGGGCTTATTTCAAGATAAGTTTGGTCTTTCCAATCTGTTCTTGTTTGTGTGGGCTTAGTTCTTGTATTAATGAAGTCCCCTGGCAGATACAGCCGTATATGTACAAAGTGTTATTCTGCTGCCTTTCATCTCCCGAAGGAGATCTGACCCTCAAACAACCACACCAAGCCCTTTGTAGACTGCATATTTCAGCTCACAGTTTCAACAAGATGACGTAGGCAATCTCACACTAGGCTTCCCTCGTCGCCCCATGTCCTTTTCATACGTTGTACTTGTGTATGTTCCAACATAAAACTCTAACGGCCCATTTCTGTTTCAGCATCATTCTGTAGCTTTGCAGAAGACACAGGGCATTGTAGCGCTAGATTTCCTAGATATTTTTACAACCCACCGACAGGAGATTGTCAAAAGTTCATTTACGGAGATTGTGGTGGCCACGAGAACAGTTTCTCCCACCATTTAAGAATGTCAAATTACATGCGATATGTAAGCTATTTAGCAGGCAGGAATGCCTGTTGGAAGCTACAACAACCAAGAACCAGGCTATAGATATGACCACATAATCAATAACGATGCTGAACTGATGGTCTGTTTCTGTGGGTCTATAGAGAGAATGAGCATGAATGTTGGTCAATGGAGAGAATGTGCATTTATGTTGATTTTTTGTGTATGGAGATTCGAGTACAGGAGAACATGCTTATAGAAGGATGGTGGCAAATTCAGTTTCAGCGAAATGCATAAATATTAGATAGTTTTATGGGAAGCATTTGCTTTCATCACAAGTCTATCACTCTCTCCCTGTCTCTCCGCCTCGTCCTCTCTCTTTCTCCTTCTTTTTGTCTCCTTCTTTCGTTATCCACCCCCACTCTACATCTCTCTCACTGTATCTCCCCCTCTCTCTCATTCACGTCTCTCCAACTCTCTCTCACGCTTTCTCCCTGTCTATCTACCTTTCTCTTTCTCCATCTCTAGCCCTTACTCTCCCACTCATTCTATAACTCTACTGCTCACTCCTGTCTCTTTGTTCACCTCTTTTCCCCATCTCTATCCATGCCGCTTCGCCCTTCTATATCTCACCCGCATTCTCTCCAACTCACTCTTTCAGATTCTCTCTCCTACTATCTAAGCTTCTATACCTTTCCGCCCCTCGGTCTTCCTCATGTACCCCCCCCCCTTTATTTTTCTCTCCTTTTCATAACTCTCTATACCTCGCTTTGTATCTATATGTCATCCTCGATTTTAAACCTTTCTCTCTCTCCCTCTCTGCGTATATTCCTCTTGCTCCCCCGTCTCTCATTCACTCTCGGCCTCTCTCTTACGCAGACTTTCTCTCTCCCTCTCTATGTTACCTTCTGACTATTCTTTTCTTTCTCACTCTCTCGCTCTCGTTCTGCATCTCTCTTCTCCATCTCTCTCTCTGCTTCTCTCTCTCTCTCTCTCTCTCTCTCTCTCTCTCTCTCTCTGTCTCTCTCTTTCTCTCTCTGGATAGAGACATATGTCCAACTCTACTATAACAGTATTACAAATAGAGACATATGTCAAACTCTACTATAACAGTATTACAAAAAGAGATATATGTCAGACTCTACTATAACAGTATTACAAATAGAGACATATGTCACACTCTACTATAACAATATTACAAATAGAGACATGTGTCACACTCTACTATAACAGTATTACAAATAGAGACATGTGTCACACTCTACTATAACAATATTACAAATAGATACATGTGTCACACTCTACTATAACAATATTACAAATAGAGACATGTGTCACACTCTACTATAACAGTATGTAACAGTAGTGGAGTACTGGGGTATTATTAGGATCTAGTGGGAAACAGCTACAGCACGATTGAGCATGGGGACTGAAAGCGGTGAGAGATGCTCAATCGTGACGTAGTGGGTTGTCAGGGGGCAGTCAACATCCCGCCTGAGAACTGGCAAGAAGCTATATTGTCATCATGAAGAAAATAAACAGTCTTTGAATAAAAACCCGGTCTTTGTTGGTTCTTTACTCTGTTACAGGACTAATTTTGGTGCCCTAGACACAGGATTTGAGCCTGGTATAATCCGGTCTACAGAAAAACAACGCGAAGTCATGCTGTATACTATGTAACGTCGCGGAGGTCAAAAACTAAGAAGATGATCCTTGCTCCGTTTGTCTAAATCGCCAGAAACAATTTCGGCGCGCTTTTAAACCAGCTTTGAACGTCACAAAGCGCAGTGGGAAAGATGGCCAATAAGTAAGTTATCTGTGAATACAGCGACCAAAAGCCCGCCCAGGGGTGGTTGTCTGTAAGTCTTTTTCAAGACTTGAGATAACAAATAAATTGGCGTCAAGAGAAGAGTAAAAGCCAACCCAACTTACCATAACGGGTGACAGCGCCTGCAAACACCATCATAACCGACTCCTCTCGTTTATTACTCTGCCGAACGTGTCAAGTTCAAGTCAGTAAATCAATATCTCGAACGAGGAGTGTGCTGAAAGTCGGCCCAGTTTGATCATGTCTTGAGCAAGCAGAAGTTTGGCTGAAGGGCAATCCAGAAATCCACTTGTCTGATCGTTGTGTCAGGTGAGAAAGAACTTTTCAAAAAGACAATCAAGTTCAGCCTCAATGTTAAATAGGTTTCGTTCGAAACGCTAATAAATAAAAAAAAAAGAACGCTGATAAAAGACAATCGAGACAGCAAATAAATAAGGGTTGCCCAATGTTTCGTTGACGAGTCAGACTATCTCGGGGCTCTACTGCAATCGAGAGCCGCTCGCTGTTGTCTGTCAGACTATCTCAAGACGTCGATGATGTATTCCATCTCAGAAGGGACCCAACCAGGGGTTGAAGCACGGTACTGAGCATCCCAAGAAGAGAAACTGAGAAACTACCTGAGAAGAGCGAACGAACTACCTGAGGGGCGCGATTGGTTTCAACTACTACAGCGTTGAGTGTAATCTGACGGCGAGTCTAGGAAAATACGTCGTGCTGGGATCGAGAAACAGAAGTACGGAAATTTATAAACTTGGTAACTGATTGAACTGTTCTTAAGAAATAAGTGATTTGTGTTTCTTAAATTAGGAAATTACAATTGTGAAGTTGTTTGCTTGCTCTGTTTAAGTATATTTCAGCATGGCGGAACAAGACACCTTAGCACAAGTTTTGACGGGGGTAGGAACAGCAGTAGGCAGACTTAATATGGTTATTAAACAACAAGGAATGGCAACAGAAATTGTGAAGTTTAGTGGACAGGCCAGAGACTTTAAGAAATGGGTCACTTCCATAGAAAAATATGCGTATTTGGTCTCAGCAACAGATGAAGAGAGAATGAGACTGGCTTATCAGACGGCAACGGAACCGGTTTCGGATCATATAAGAAGAAAGTTAGAGGCTAGAGTAGATGAGACATGGGAACAATTCAAGGAAGACCTAGCACGGAAGTATGCGGAAATAACGGATCCACAACATGCATTTTCGGTGTTGAGACAGGCTAAACAAAATAACGGAGAGACGGTACAATTGTTCAGCGATAGGTTGATTAACCTGGCTGAAGAGGCATTCTTAGGACAGAATGTACGAGGAGAAGAGGTGGAGAGGATGTTAGTCGGCATTTTTGTAGATGGCATAAAATCCGATGGTTTGAAATTTAAGTTGATGAGGGAAAACCCTGAGAGGTTGTCACAAGCTGTAGATATTGCAGTACAAGAAGAAAATTTGAGACGTAGGTTTAGATTGAGAACAGGACGAGAAATAGGAACTAGTCGAGAAGATAGAGTTGAGGAGCCTATGGAGATAGGACAAACAAGGTTTGAATGGAATAGGAGAGGAGGTATACAGACGTTACAAGGTAGGAATAGAAATGTTTATGAAGAAAGAAGACAAATGAGGTATCCTACAGGTGAGACGGTAGGTAATACAAATAACACAAATATAGTCTGTTATTCTTGCGGTCAGCGGGGACACATTGCTCGTGTTTGTGGTAATAGGCGTGTCCAGTCGAATACACAGAGTAGAAATGGCAATAGGTTAAATAGGAATGTTGAAGATAGACACAGAAATTTTACAGGTACAAGAACAACGCAGGAAAACCGGCGCCCTACCTATTAAATGGGACCTGGAGTAGGAAGGGAAATAATAAGGTTCCAAGGTTTAAAGAATACGTTAATAACAGGTATACTAGGACGAACAGAGAATATTTTCAACTAGATGAAGTCAAGCAGTTTATAGAAAATAAAACAGATTATAGTTCTTGTATAATAGAAGTAGGAAAGTATAGAATTCGTACATTAATTGATTCGGGAGCTCAGGTTAGTGTAGTAAAAGAAAGTTTTCTATACAGAATAGTGAGAAATTGTAGGATATTTAGGAGTCATAATAATCTTCACTCCGTTACGGGACAGAATTTACAAGTAATTGGGCAAACGATGATAAATTTCAAGCTAGGAGGGGTCAGCGTAAGACATCTTTTTCATGTAGTGAAAGATTTAAATAGAAACATGCTGTTAGGAAGAGATTTTTTGATAAAAAATGGAGTAAGACTTTTCTTTGATTTACACAAATTAAAATTTAAGGACGTCTATGTAGATATGGAGGAAGACATGCATATATCAGCACTAGTGAGAGTTAAAATGTCCACGACGTTAAAGCCACAGTCGATTAATTTGATACAAGCAAAGCTAAAGAGAAACCCATATTATGTAGCAGGAGACACAGTCAGAGTCACTGAATTACAAGCAGAAGTAATTGATGAGCCTGGTTTGGAAGTTCCGGATGGAATAATAGCGTTAGATAAACACTTAACCTTTCCAGTTATGGTGATTAACAACACAGGTAGAGAAGTTAAATTATACAGAGGTTGTGTAGTAGCAAAACTAGAACGTAACGTTAGTGAAATATTGGCAACAGATAGAATAGAAATGCCGGGAACAAATTGTTCACAATCTTCTAGTGAAAGAGTTAATAACAGACGCGGACGCGGAAGTAGAGGAAACACACGAATGGATGAATTCATCCATCCATTCAAAAGAAATACAGCACAAATACATTCACTAGATAAAAAGACAAGAGAACAGGAATTGTTGGCACAGTTAAAGACTTCACCAGAAAATAAAGAAGTGTTGGAACAGTTTATAAAGGAGAATCAGGATGTGTTTGCAATTAGTGATTTAGAGTTGGGTAAGACAAAAACGGTAACAATGGAGATAGATACGGGAGACCATCCGCCGATTAGCTTAAAACCATATAGAACTCCCTTAAGAAATAGAGAAATTGTAGAAAAGGCAATAGAAGAAATGTTGAAAGCAGGAATAATCACAAGATCAAAATCAGAGTGGTCATCTCCGGTGGTAATTGTGGCCAAACCTGATGGTTCGAGTCGATTCTGTTGCGACTATCGGGCGTTGAACAAAATTACTAAAAATGTAGCATATCCACTGCCAGTGATCGATGATATTTTGGGGCTGCTTAATGGCGCTACATTTTTCACGACGTTGGACGCAAGATCAGGGTTCTGGTGTATTCCGATGTCAAAGGACGCTCAAAAGAAAAGTGCTTTCTGTACTCATATGGGTTCTTATGAATTTTTACGAATGCCTTTTGGAGTCAAAACTGCGCCATCTCACTACATGCTCTTAATAAATGAAGTATTAGAAGGTATGCAAAGGTTTACACTAGCCTATATAGACGATATTCTGATATTTACGACAGGAGATGTAGGTGATCATTTAAAACATATTAGATTGGTATTCGATAGATTAAGGGTACATGACGTTAAATTGAAACTTAGTAAGTGCCAGTTTTTAAAGACAGAAACAAAATATTTGGGTTATATTATAAATAGAGACGGAATAAAACCAGACCAGGAAAAGATAAAGGTTATTAAGGAGTTACCTCCTCCAACTAATGTTAAGGAAGTGCGTGCGTTTATAGGAACTTGTGCATATTATAGGCGGTTTGTCCCGGCGTTTTCAAAGATAGCAGAACCTATTACAAATTTAACAGGCAAATACGCTAGATTTAAGTGGGATGATGAGTGTCAAAAAGCGATCGAGTATTTAAAAAACAGCTTAACACTGGTACCATTATTGACGCATCCAGATTTAAACAAACAGTTAATACTGTACACAGATGCTTCGGACAATGCAATAGGAGCATGTTTGGTTCAACCATATGAAGGAAAAGAGTCTGGAATACCAGGGGTTAAAAATGAAAGGCCAATTTACTTCTTATCTCATAAACTTAGCAAATCTCAACGCAAATGGACGACTATTGAAAAAGAAGCCTATGCCATTCATTACGCCCTTCAGAAACTAAATTACTACTTACATAACGCAAATTTCGTTATTAGAACTGATCATATGCCTTTAAAGTCTTTTTTAGAAGCTCCAGTGCAGAACAGGAAAATACAGACGTGGGCATTGAATCTACAGGGATACAATACGAAAATTGAGTACATTCCAGGTAGGATTAACACATGCGCTGATTTATTATCTAGGATTCCCTACCCACAGTCGTCAGGTGACACAGAAGATGAAGGAGAACCAGAGATAGACGACCGAAACTGGCAAGTAAATATTTTAGATTCTGCAATAATAAATAGGGAAGAATTTGAGAGTGTACCATCGGATCAAGAGTCTGAACATAGAGAAGAAGACCTACAGTTAGCACAATTTAATATGAAAGAAGAACAAGACTTGGATCCAAAAGTCATACAAATAAAAGAAAAATTAAGAGAAACGGAAGATAACAAATATAAAAAGAATTATTTGGTTTTACAAGAGGATGGACAGTTATACTATATGTGTGAAAGGAACGAACAGCTAAGGAAATATATTCCAAAACATTTAGAAAATGAAGTTTTAAAAGCGTATCACAATGAAAATGGACATCTCGGTCGGGACAAGTTGGTGAAAGCACTTACAAGCAAATATTATTGGCCAAACTTGTTTAAATCTGCATGCAAATATGTAGATAGGTGTGAAAAATGCAGATTAAGGAACATGAAAACAATAAAGTGTCCCTTACAAGATACAGATATTCCTCAGTTCCCTATGCAGAAAATTAGTTTATATATATCAGGTCCACACCCTAGAACATTGTCAGGAAACGTGTATTTAATTCATATAGTGGACGTCTACAGTCTTTGGCCAGAAATTTACGCAATTCCAGATAAGAGCGCAGATACAGTCATTAATATTTTTTTACAGGAGTTCGTACCAAGATTTAGCTGCCCACAAAGTATACTTACGGATAATGGTAGAGAGTTTGTAAATAAAAAATTCGAAAAGTTATTAAAAGATTTGAATATAAAACATATAAAGACCTCATATTATAGACCTTCTTCAAATGCTAGAAACGAACGACAACATCGGACATTATATGATATTATAGCAAAGATTGTGGATGAATATGACCAAGACTGGGATTTATTTTTAGGACCAGCACTTGGCGCCATACGCACAAATCAAAATGAGAGCACAGGCTTTTCACCATTTTATTTAATACACGGGAGAGAACCAGTATTACCAATAGATAATCTCTTAAAACCAAGACGGAAGTATATGGGAGAAGACTTTCAGGAGACCATTATACAAGAAATGCATTAAGCACACATGAGGTTGAAGAATAATATAGTTAAAGCTAGAGAAAGACAGAAAAAGTACAAAAACCTGAATACAAAGTTACAGGAGTTTAAAGTAGGAGATAGAGTGTATTACAAAAAGCATAGAAGGAACTCTAAGTTTGATGATCGTTGGGTCCCAGGTTATTATGTTATAGAAAGGCTAGGAAATGTGTCGTATACTATTAAGAACCAGGTGACGGGACATGTGGCAAGGGCACATGTAGAGCACTTAAGAAGAGATGATGAGGAGAAGAGAAAGGAGAATTATAATAATAATTATGATTCAGACACCGGATATTTAGATGAACAAGTTGTCAGAGGAGCTACAGTAACCCCAAGTTTTAGAAAAGAACCAGCACAAAATCAGTTACTAGCAACTCCAAGTTACGAAGATACTCAAGAACAGACGATTCCGAAAACAATGGAAGAAGAAAAGGTGAATGAAACTCATTATGATAGTATGGAGGAGGAAATAGCTGCTCCATTTAAGAATACTAGACAAGCAACGAAAAGAAGAATGGATAAACAAAGAGATAAAGAAGTGAAAAGACAGAGGAGAATTAGGGATTATTCAACAAGCGATGAAGATATGCCTCTACTAGAAAGGTCCTTAAGAAATGAGGATAGACAAATTAGATGGGATGTTGAACAGAAGAGATTAGCGGCTGCTAACGACAGACATACAGATGAAGAAGAAGAAATGGATGAGAAATGGATGAGTCAATTAGTAGTATGGAGGAGGATGATAGATTATACGGGGAGGATGATATTGATGTAGAGATAGCATTGATACAGAGAAACTTGGAGTTGTTGAAGAAGTGGAAACGTAAGAGATAAATTGATAGAAAATATTGCAGATTGCAAGATGTAAGTTTCAGGCTTTAAGGAAAGAGATACCTGATGAAGTGTGTGAGACGGTGGAAATGGAAAAGGCTTCTGTGGATACTTTTTATAAATGAGCTGGAGGAGTAGTCAAGCAATGGATGTAGGTTCGACTGAGGTATATATATTTTTGTTCTCTCAGTTGCTGGTTGTTTTGGTTTCTTATTGGATGGATAAGTTAATCAATGGTACAGCAGGTAGTTGTACTATATAGTAAATAGACAAGTTTTTACTGGTGCTAGGAATATCGTGGTGTATGGTAATGATTAAGTAAGTATAGGAATATGTCCACGAGAAGCAATTGGGGTGTAGATAATACGGCCATTGTAGTTAAAGGCTTGTACGAAAAGAACAGATATTGTTTTAAATAAGAATTTGGTCTGTAAATAACAGATATAGATATATGTAGACCTGGCGGTGAATTGTGTCAGTTTCTTGCTTATAAAAAACAATGGAGGGACTTGAGTGAATAGATATGACTTACGTTGATTCGTATAGGAGGAAAATTGTCCTTGGTTACTTTAAGTAGATAATTCTATGTGAATTATAATTCTTTTTGAAGAACTTCTCTTTAGCGAGAAGACACTTGTTTTATTGAGTCTGAGTTTGTAATGCCTCATATATATAATATGTTTTTTCTTTGCTTAATTTGCTCCTGTAATATGATTGTTGTTACTTGATTTTAGAATAGGGTTATTGTGTTCTTAGACTTTTACGTACAAACTGTTGGTCCGTAAAAGAGACCAATAGTGTTAGGTAGTATTAGAAAATTTTATTTTGATTTGATGAGATGCATGTTGTATTATTTTAAAATCTGTTTTCTTTGAATGAGTTGGGGGACATCTTGTTTTGATTTTATTTCGTTTAAGTTAATTAAGTTGTTTGGTGTATTAGGTTACATAGTTATACATTTAATTAAGTAAGTTAATTTTCAAGTAGTTATGGTGTTGGCTGGAATAAAGAAAATAATATGAGGGCTAACAGAGAGACACATACTGAGGGCTAATAGAGAGACATATAGATAGTCGGCATGAAGAGGTTCTTATGGATATAAAGTATTAGAAAATAGGAGCTGCATGAAAGTCAGCATTATAGGAAGAAAAAGGAGGGGGGAGACTGTGAATGGCAGCATATAAGCGGAAGTGTTTATATAAATATTATGGGATGTACGAGGGCAAGAAATAGGTGCTGTGAAAAACCAGCGTTAATTAAATTGATAATGTTCATAGAATATGAACATTGGCTCGTGGTAAAAGGTGAGGTGACAGAAATATAGACAAGATTGTGGATGGCAATATAAATGTTATATATATATAAATGTTGAGAAAACGTATGTCAACTTGGTTTATAGAGAACAAAGATCTATTTTCATAAGACGTATTTTAAAAAATTGTTGTACAAATTTTTTTATTGGCAAGGGAGGTAAATGTGGTTGTGTGGACTATGCATTGCTTTATGTAAATGTGATCACGTTGACTTTTCATCCTTTATGCTTATCACTGGGTGCGCACCCCTTCTTTAATTTTTCTAAATACATTGTTTCTATGTTGTTCTGGTTGTCTTATGTTGTGAAAGAGCGAGGGATTTCATAATGCCATGTGTACAATAACGATTATACGAACTATTCTTCTTATGATATGTATATTTGATACAGGAACTGGAGGAGCCAAGAAAGGACCAGAAATATATAGTGGATGGCTATATAGTTTAGGGAAATAGATGGGGTTACTTAACATAAAGTGGTTTAGAGAGATTTGGGAACTGTAAGAACTAAAGAAAGGGGAGAAGGAGTGTTTAGGTTAAAAGAGTTACCATACGTGGTACGATGTATTATACAAAGTAGAATCGAAGAAGAAGTATATAGTGGGTTACTAGCTGACAATATAACCGGGAGAAGGGTTAAAAGATATATTATTTGCTCAAACTTGAGTTAGTATAGGGAAGGATTAGAGGAACTGTGAGAGATAAAGAAAAAGAGGGAATAGAGTAAGGGGATTAGGAGTAAAGAGTTTTCCTTTATAAGGAAAATTCTTTAATAAACATAGGGAGGTGTAACAGTAGTGGAGTACTGGGGTATTATTAGGATCTAGTGGGAAACAGCTACAGCACGATTGAGCATGGGGACTGAAAGCGGTGAGAGATGCTCAATCGTGACGTAGTGGGTTGTCAGGGGGCAGTCAACATCCCGCCTGAGAACTGGCAAGAAGCTATATTGTCATCATGAAGAAAATAAACAGTCTTTGAATAAAAACCCGGTCTTTGTTGGTTCTGTACTCTGTTACAGGACCTACAAATAGAGACATATGTCACACTATACTATAAAAGTATTACAAATAGAGACATATGTCAGACTCTACTATAACAATATTACAAATAGAGACATATGTCAAACTCTACTATAACAGTATTACAAATAGAGACATATGTCACACTCTACAGTAACAATATTACAAGTAGAGACATATGTCACACTCTACTATAACAGTATTACAAATAGAGACATATGTCACACTCTACTATAACAGTATTACAAATAGAGACATATGTCAGACTCTACTATAATAATATTACAAATAGAGACATATGTCAGACTCTACTATAACAATATTACAAATAGAGTCATATGTCAGACTCTACTATAACAGTATTACAAATAGAGACATATGTCACACTCTACTATAAAAATATTACAAGTAGAGACATATGTCACACTCTACTATAACAGTATTACAAATAGAGACATATGTCACACTCTACTATATCATTGGCACCTTGCCGTCTTGACAGACGATAGTTTGTGCTCTATAAAGGCATAATAACTTTTAACTATAGCGGTAGCGAGTGTGACTGATAAGGCCAATTTGCGCTGTAAATGTCCGTTCACAGTGGGTGCATGTGAACACGTGGTCATTTCCACCATCATGCACCATCTTACGTCTCAAACGCTTGGTGTGTGACTTTTCTGCAATAATTTTCTCCTTTGACTTTATTCCATTTCTGATATTTGCCCTCCATGCAACACGTTCAGCGGCGACTTGCTCCCAATGTGTATTATCAATGCCTGTATCAATCATGTCCCGCTTACACACATCTTTGTATCGTAGTAGAGGCCGACCCTGAGATCTCTTACCCATCTGTAATTCACCAAAAAAGATATCCTTTGGTATTCTACCATCATCCATCCGCCTAAGATGTCCTATCCATCTAAGTCTACGAAGACTGAGCATGGAATAAACTGTCACACAACCTGATCTTTCCAATACTTCAGTATTTGTGATTTTGTCTTGCCACTTAATACCAAGAATTCTTCGCAGACACCGCATATGAAAGCTGTTTAAATTGTTCTCTTGGTGTGAGTAAGTTGTCCAGGTTTCACTGCCATAGAGAAGAGTTCTAAGGACACAGGCTTGATAGACAAGGACTTTTGTTTTGGCAGTAAGCTTCCTGTTCTCCCAGACTCTTTTTCTTAACCTGTTCATTGTTGTTGCTGCCTTACCAATCCGGATGTTGATTTCCTGATCTAGGGATAATTTGCTATTCACCACTGATCCTAGATATGTAAAATGGTCTACTATCTCTAGTTCGGAGTCGTCAATAAAGATTGATGGTACCCCATGTGCACCTTGTGACATAATCTGTGTCTTCTTTTTGCTAATTGTTAAACCAAATTCAGAACAAGCATTGGAGAATGCAGATAGTAGACATTGCAATTCTTCCTCAGAGTGGGTCGTAACTGCAGCATCATCTGCAAAAAGCAACTCTCTGATCAGTACCCTCCTAATTTTGGTCTTAGCCTTCAATCTCTGAGCATTGTAGAGGCCGCCATCTGAGCGTGAGTGAATGTATATACCACCATCCTGATCACGAAATGCATATTTCAGTAGAAGTGAAAAGTATATTCCAAAGAGGGTGGGAGCTAGTACACAACCTTGCTTAACTCCACTCTTGATTTCCTGTTCTCCCAGACTCTTTTTCTTAACCTGTTCATTGTTGTTGCTGCCTTACCAATCCGGATGTTGATTTCCTGATCTAGGGATAATTTGCTATTTACCACTGATCCTAGATATGTAAAATGGTCTACTATCTTGAGCATAGCCTACGATGGGTAGCGTTGTGGTGTTCTGTTGTGATAATTTGGTGTGTCCAGTGTGTGCCGCGTGGTTACACACCCGCTTCACACGCGTGATCCGGGACTGTTTCCGGATCCGGTCAGGGATATGCACTACTGACGAGCTCAAACAAGGGCGAAACTCGAGTATAGTGCTTCCATATTGACGTGGATAGGCCTTAGGTTCATACCGGAATGCGATCGGCGTTGCCAGTAGTGGGTTGTGCTCAATATTTAAATTTCAAATCCCGAAACAACCACATAATCAATTTATTATTGCTCACTGGATTTAGGAGGCCTGGTGTTCCTTGCCAGTGAGAAGTCCTGATCGTTCGGGTCCCATCGATTGACGGACGTCGTTCGCGGCGATTGGGCAATCTTGAGCATAGCCTACGATGGGTAGCGTTGTGGTGTTCTGTTGTGATAATTTGGTGTGTCCAGTGTGTGCCGCGTGGTTACACACCCGCTTCACACGCGTGATCCGGGACTGTTTCCGGATCCGGTCAGGGATATGCACTACTGACGAGCTCAAACAAGGGCGAAACTCGAGTATAGTGCTTCCATATTGACGTGGATAGGCCTTAGGTTCATACCGGAATGCGATCGGCGTTGCCAGTAGTGGGTTGTGCTCAATATACAAAAAAGGTCATTTAGAGAACACACGTTGGTCACAACAGTTGTTATATTAGATGCTCAAGGCAGCAGGAATACATCACCAAACACTTAATAGCCCCCTTGAGTATCTTCTTCTTACAGTCCATGTCGTGTGGCGTTAGTGATCAAATCTGTTTACAACCTTCTCCCTCGTGTGTGGTCAATCATTTCTGGTAATGATGATCCTCCATGCCATGACGTGACGTTATCCAGCATCTTCTCTCTTGTCGTGTATTTGTCCTCTATGCCATGACGTGACATTGCCCAGCATCTTCTCTCTTGTCGTGTATTTGTCATGAATGCCATGATATGACAATTTCCAACATCTTCTCTTTTGTCGTGCATTTACAAATTTGGACATTTTAACTGATTCAGTGCAGAAGGATAATATATCGCCACATGTGACTTCCATTTTAACAGAAGGATAATATATCGCCACATGTGACTCCCCATTTTAAAAGAAGGACGATCTATCGTCATGCATGGGTCAACGTGTTATTTGTTTTGTTTCGTGGTCTCTTCCACAATTTTAATAATCAGTGAACATAAATATGCATTATTATAGTCTCTTCTTTTCGCGATGGTGACTGTTTTAAAGGTTAGTGACATATCATTGTCAGGCCGTTACAATCAACCCCAGCAATTATGGGCTGTTTGTGATTTACAATCCAGCGCTGTGGTGAGGGATTATGGATCAATTCGCAATCCCGCATTCGTAACCCAGCTGCGGACGATTTGAAGGCAAGCCTCCTTGCGCTGGTTTTAGACATGTATGAGTGTCGGTAGTTTAGAAAGCAATGGCAAACTACTGTATGTAAACTTGCCACGAAATCACAAAGAGCACACACAAAAAAACAAAAAACCAAAAAAAATCAACCAAAAAAAAAAAAAAAAGAAACACCAGAAAAATCAATGCAGGGGTTTGCTGCGATGTCCCCTCTGAAAGATATGCAACTAATGAACTTGTGATTTAAGATGTAGGTAGTTTGCCACTTATTTCTGAACGGCCGGCGCCGCATACCATATCATTCAAGTGATATGCCTCCAAATCGCATACGGCTGATTTCGGACCCTAGACTCGGGTTTGTAACCCGAGGCACTGTTCGTTACTCGAGACATACAATTTTCGAAGTTGTTGTTCGTAACATGAATTGTCTGTGACCTGAGGCGTTCGTAACCCGAGGTAGCACTGTACCATCACATCTGAATACATATACATGAATGCACACATCTATCGTGCTGTTTATCATTTGTATTTAACATAGGATTTACCAGGAAATGAGGAAGCGCTCAAATTGGCTGGTTTTGGCCTTCTGAGTTATGCATTGGTGCACGGTAAGGCAGGTGGTATTTGGGCCTTTTGGGATCATGGCTATAGTCTGGGAGAACAGATAGACCTTCATTACATGGCGAGAACGGTGCCACATCAGAGGATGTGGCCGACACTCAGTTCTTCGAGGAGAGGTCAGACGGACACGTGAGCAGATGACACTCAGTTCTCCGAGGAGATGTCAGGTGGTCACGTGATCAGATTACAATCAGTTCCCCGAGGAGAGACCAGACGGTCACGTGATCAGATTACAATAGTTTCCCGAGGAGAGGCCAGGCAGTCACGTGACCAGATTACACCTAGGTCTCCGAGGAGAGACCAGACGGTCACGTGATCCGATTACAATCAGTTCCCCGAGGAGAGGCCAGGCGGTCACGTGATCAGATTACAATCAGTTCCCCGAGGAGAGTTCAGACGGACACGTGGCAGATGACACTCAGTTCTCCTAGGAGATGCCAGACGGTCACGTGATCAGATGACACACGGTTCTCCGAGGAGAGACCAGACGGTTACGTTATGTGATCAGATGACACACAGTTCTCCGAGGAGAGACCAGACGGTTACGTGATGTGATCAGATGACACACAGTTTTCCGAGGAGAGACCAGACGGTTACGTTATGTGATCAGATGACACTCAGTTCTCCGAGGAGAGGCCAGGCGGTCACATGATCAGATTACACTCAGTTCTCCGAGGAGAGACCAGACGGACACGTGATCAGATTACACTCAGTTCTCCGAGGAAAGGCCAGGCGGTCACGTGATCAGATGACAATGGGAAACATTAGTCTTGGCCGGCACTCTGGCGAACGGGTTACGGACGCAATACTAAATGCCATAGCGATCGAAACACAGCTGCGGACGATTTAAAAACCGACCGCCTTACGTTGGTTTTCATAGAATGATATGTGTGCTGGTCGTTCAGAATGTAATAGCAAACTACTGAGCGTAACATTTGAGGAAATTTCACAAACAGGAAAAAATGATTAGCTTGAATGCGACGTCTTGTATAGGATATGCAACTAACAAACCATTAGAACTGGGACTCTTCACTGGCTGTTGAAGATGAAGAAGAAGCACTTATGGCAATGCTCTGAGTGCTGTGATGTTTTTTCGTGATTCAGCTCATCACAGGATACGGCACTTTACTTCATATGGCTCGTAGTTATGTCCATATACAGTGCAGGCCTGATAAGGCGAACTGACCTCATCGGCACTGAATCAGTTACAATGCACACATTCGCAAATACACGACAAGAGAGAAGATAATGGACAATGTCACGTCATGGCATGAAGGACAAATACACGACAAGAGAGAAGATAATGGACAATGTCACGTCATGGCATGGAGGACAAATACACGACATGAGAGAAGATAATGGACAATGTCACGTCATGGTATGGAGGACAAATACACGACAAGAGAGAAGATACTGAACATTGTCACGTCATGGAATGGAAGACAAATACACGACAAGAGAGAAGATACTGGACAGTGTCACGTCATGGCATGGAAGAGCATCAGATGTAGATATGATTGGCAACACAAGAGACAAGAAGGTTATAAACCAATGTGATCACTAACGCCACACGGCATGGACTATAAGAATAAGGTGTGTTCAATCAATCAATCATGTGCCATGCCGGAAAGCGTGGGCGGTCATGACTCGCCATTTCACTCGATCACCAGAATCGTGGATCAGCTCAGTGTTCCTGTCTCGTCCATGCCAAGTGGCCAAGCCATCCAGATATTTTCCTCTCGGTCTTCCTCTTGGTCTGTTTCCCTCGATCTTGCCAGTTGTCAATAAGTTCTCCAGTCCATTTCTTCTCATAACATGTACACACAATTGTGACTGTCTTCGTCTAATTTCTCTAATCAGTCTACGATTTTTATGTCTCCTGTAGTACTTGGTCATTGGTTTTTCTATCTGTCCATGGTACTCTTTGCATTTTCCTCAGAAACCACATTTCTGTAGTGTGTTATGTGACATTAATTAAGTGTTCGGCGATGTAATCCTGCTACCTTGGTAATCTCAGGTAACAATTGGATTGGTGTGTGTGTGTGTGTGTGTGTGTGTGTGTGTGTGTGTGTGTGTGTGTGACTTACAATAGTGTTTTATCAGGTAACAGAAACATTAGAAAGGTCAGGTACATTTATAGAGGTACATTTTAGGTACCTGTCAAATAACAATAAGAAGACGCCATTAAAAACGATACAATATATCAAATAAAATGTGCCACAATGTGTGCCCTTGAACATAGACGTTGATGTAGGATGTTATGTGTCAAAGAGAATCATTGTCGTTTATTTCACAAATTTAAACAACTGCCAAAGATCTGTTGCCTTATTGTAGCGACTATGTACCTTCTACTAATAGATCCCAAGCTGGTTATATACTTGTATTGTAGGTAATTATACAGACTTCGGAAATTTGAAAACAAGAAGTTATTATTGTTGTATCCCTTTGTAGCCTAGAAGACTGTGTAAATGATTGTCTCCTATGGAATATATTATGGCCGTAATAATATTGTAACTTGTGAATTGAGTTAATGAAACATACTTTCCAGAAATTAAAACAGATTATGCACAAATATAATAGATACTAATTAATGATAACCTTATATAATATAACAGATTCAATGCCAAACAAATTGGACGTAACAAAAATTGATGGCGGCACATGGGTAGTAGGGGTGTTTCACAGTTATAATTAACAGTTGTTAATATGGTGGCAGACATGTTGTATTATATATCAAATTTAAGGGGGTTGTAGTAGGGAAACTGGTGTATATAAGCCCATGGCAGACACGGGAAGTCGCTTAAGACGATTAATCATCCCATGGCATTGAATCAGTTAAAGAGAAGAGAAGAACAGCAGACACATTTGTTACAGTATATTTCAGGGTGTTACAGATCATTCTTTGGTTGTTGCAAGGGTTAGACTGAGACCAAAGAGAATCTACACAGCTAAACACAAGTCTAGCCCCAGGATTTATATTATTAACACTCACGATCCTGGAAAGTGCTTTGAATTTCAACAGCAACTTGAGGACGCTTTCAATGATACAGCAGAAAATTGTATAGTAAATGATAAATGGAGTAAACTTAAGGAAACTATTTATAAAACAGCGGTAGGGGTTTACGGCACTATGGATCATAAGAGGCAGGACTGGTTTGCGGCAAACAGCCAGATACTGCAGCCCTTGATTGATAAAAAGAAGATAGCTCTCTTAAGAAACAAGGAGAGACCAACGCGTAACACTCTGAGTGAACTGAAGCAAGCGAGGAAGGATGTACAAAAGGCTGCCAGGCAGTGTGCGAATGACTATTGGATCAAGTTATGTGAGTCCATTCAAATCGCAAGTGATAAGGGAAACACCAGAAGCATGTATGAAGGGATAAAGAAAGTCTGTGGTCCAATGATCAAAAGAAGTGCACCGCTGAAAACCTTGACTGGAGAAATCATCACTGATAAGAAACAGCAGATGGATAGATGGGTTGAGCACTATTTAGAGCTTTACTCAAGTGAGACCAAGCTGGCGGATGATGCCCTCAACGCCATAGAGGCCCTGCCAACTCTTGACCACCTGGACACACTTCCCACTATAACAGAAGTTAAGTGTGCTATAAATGAGCTTGCATCTGGCAAGGCTCCAGGTAAGGATGGGATTCCAATAGAGGTGATCAGGAGTGGGCAAGACACCCTCGCTCTACAGATCCACCAGCTAATAGAGCTATGCTGGCGAGAAGGACAAGTCCCACAGGATTTCAAAGATTCAAACATCATAACGCTGTACAAGAACAAGGGAGATCGGAGCGACTGCAACAACTATAGATGTATCTCACTTCTGTGTATTGTTGGGAAAGTATTTGCCAGAATTGTCCTGCGCAGACTTCAAGTCCTGGGAGATAAAGTCTACCCCAAATCACAGTGTGGCTTCCGTCAGAACCGGTCAACCATTGATATGATATTCTGATTGCGACAGATGCAAGAAAAATGCCGGGAACAAAATCAGCCACTGTTTATTGCCTTCATCGACCCCACAAAGGCATTTGATTTGGTCAGTCGTGAGGGTCTGTTCAAAGCACTAAAGAAGATTGGCTGTCCACCAACTCTTCTGTCCATTGTGGAATCGTTCCACACAGGCATGAAGGGTATAATCAAGTTTGATGGCTCAACTTCAGAAGAGTTTGAAATCAAGAGTGGAGTTAAGCAAGGTTGTGTACTATCCCCCACCCTCTTTGGGATATACTTTTCACTTCTACTGAAATATGCCTTTCGTGATCAGGATGGTGGTATATACATTCACTCACGCTCAGATGGTGGCCTCTATAATGCTCAGAGATTGAAGGCTAAGACCAAAATTAGGAGGGTACTGATCAGAGAGTTGCTTTTTGCAGATGATGCTGCAGTTACGACCCACTCTGAGGAAGAATTACAACATCTACTATCTGCATTCTCCAATGCTTGTTCTGAATTTGGTTTAACAATTAACAAAAAGAAGACACAGATTATGTCACAAGGTGCACATGGGGTACCATCAATCTTTATTGACGACGCCGAACTGGAGATAGTAGACCATTTTACATATCTAGGATCAGTGGTAAATAGCAAATTATCCCTCGATCAGGAAATCAACATCAGGATTGGCAAGGCAGCAACAACAATGAACATGTTAGCAAAAAGAGTCTGGGAGAACAGGAAGCTTACTGCCAAAACAAAAGTCCTCGTCTACCAAGCCTGTGTCCTTAGTACTCGTCTTTATGGCAGTGACACCTGGACAACTTACTCACGCCAAGAGAAACGTTTAAACAGCTTTCATATGCGGTGTCTGCGAAGAATACTTGGTATTAAGTGGCAAGACAAAATCACAAATACTGAAGTATTGGAAAGATCAGGTTGTGTGACGGTTTATTCCATGCTCAGTCTTCGTAGACTTAGATGGATAGGACACGTTAGGAGGATGGATGATGGTAGAATACCAAAGGACATCTTTTTTGGTGAATTACAGACGGGTAGGAGATCTCAGGGTCGGCCTCTACTACGATACAAAGATGTGTGTAAGCGGGACATGATTGATACAGGCATTGATAATGCACAATGGGAGCACGTCGCCGCTGAACGTGTTGCATGGAGGGCAACTATCAGAAATGAAATAAAGACAAAGGAGAAAATGATTGCAGATAAAGCACACACAGAGCGTGAGAGACGTAAGATGGTGCAAAATGGTGGAAATGACCATGTTTTCACATGCACCACCTACTGTGGGCAAACATTTGCAGCAAGAATTGGCCTTACCAGCCACACTCGCCACCGCCATGGATCGTAGTTATTGCCATATGACAGTTATTAAGCCTTTTTGAAGCACAATGTACCAAACTATCGTCTGTCAAGACGGAAAGGTGCCAATGATTTCAGGGTGTTGTTACTGTATATTTCAGGATGTTGGTACTGTATATTTCAGGATGTTGGTACTGTATATTTCAGGATGTTGGTACTGTATATTTCAGGATGTTGGTACTGTATATTTCAGGATGTTGGTACTGTATATTTCAGGATGTTGGTACTGTATATTTCAAAATGTTGGTACTGTATATTTCAGGATGTTGGTACTGTATATTTCAGGATGTTGGTACTGTATATTTCAGGATGTTGGTACTGTATATTTCAGTGAGGGAATTAGTGTTTGATGCAAGGTCAGGGTTAGGGTGTCGTCTGATAATAATTGTTGTCCACGCGTAAACAGTGGAAGCGGGATGTGAGACCTATCTAAGGTAATGTAGACACGAGATCCCAAGTCAGCCCTGGCCAATGTGAATGTAAAGAACAATGTAGAGCCATGTGGCGTGTGGAAGTATGGGTGACGGGATGTCACATCTGTAGGTGTGGATGTATGGGTGACGGGATGTCACATCTGTAGGTGTGGATGTATGGGTGACGGGATGTCACATCTGTAGGTGTCGATGTATGGGTGACGGGATGTCACATCTGTAGGTGTGGATGTATGGGTGACGTCATGTAAAATCTGAATATGTGGATATATGGGTGACGGGATGTCACATCTGTAGGTGTGGATGTATGGGTGACGGGATGTCACATCTGTAGGTGTGGATGTATGGGTGACGGGATGTCACATCTGTAGGTGTGGATGTATGGGTGACGTCATGTAAAATCTGAATATGTGGATATATGTGTGACGTCATGTCACATTTGAACGTGTGGATGTATGGGTGACGGGATGTCACATCTGTAGGTGTGGATGTATGGGTGACGGGATGTCACATCTGTAGGTGTCGATGTATGGGTGACGGGATGTCACATCTGTAGGTGTGGTTGTATGGGTGACGGGATGTCACATCTGTAGGTGTGGATGTATGGGTGACGTGATGTCACATCTGTAGGTGTGGATGTATTGGTGACGGGATGTCACATCTGTAGGTGTGGATGTATGGGTGACGGGATGTCACATCTGTAGGTGTGGATGTATGGGTGACGGGATGCCACATCTGTAGGTGTGGACGTATGGGTGACGGGATGTCACATCTGTAGGTGTGGATGTATGGGTGACGGGATGTGACATCTGTAGGTGTGGATGTATGGGTGATGGGTTGTCACATCTGTAAGTGTGGATGTATGGGTGACGTCATGTAAAATCTGAATATGTGGATATATGTGTGACGTCATGTCACATTTGAACGTGTGGATGTATGGGTGACGGGATTTCACATCTGAACGAAGCTGCATTGTAGAGATTAGTGCAAGATGCCCTATGGCAAGGGTAGTCTTTTTGTAAGATTAAAAAAAAAACATATTGAACAATTTAAAGATGTTATTTGCAGCGAAGCAAAAAGGGTTGGCACGTTATATAGAACACATACAGTTATATGAATGTGAAGTATGGACAATAAGCAGACAGAATCAGACATATCTGATGGCAGTGGTATTGTAGTTTCAGAGGGAAAACAGATATAAAAGCCAGTGAGATGGTGCTTCAAGAAGTAAGTGCAAAATGTAAATTGATCTGAGATGTTAGACACGGAAATTCAAAATTTTATTTTGCAGATGATAAGTAAACTGGAAAAGTAAAACAAACTGTATAAATAAACTTAGTGACAAATGGCTGACTTGCTGGGAAAAGAACAAGTAAAAAAGCAGATAGAAAATATTGGTTGGATTGGTCACATGGGATAATCGAGCCATGAACACAGAGTTGATCCAAGGTTCTGGTAATCGAGGGAGATGGCGAACAATGACAGTCAACTCGTGTCGCCAGCGCACATGATTATGATTCCACACTTAACCTCATTAAATCACGTTCCGTCTTCTGTTACTAGCTGATTCAGAGACAGACAAACAATAGGTTGTGAACAGACATGGCACACCATCAAATGAACAAGTATTATCATGTAAATTTACACACACTGTGCATTAAAACTGCGGAAGCTGCCACAAAACAAAACAATTAACACGGTGACCCTAGTATGTCGAATTATCGTCCTTCTCTGTAAATGGTAACTCACATGTGGCGACATATTATAATTGGGCACTGAATCAGTTAAAGTGTCCATATTCGCAAATACACGACAAGAGTGAAGATGCTGGACAATGTCACGTCATGGCATGGAGGACAAATACACGACAAGGGTGAAGATACTGGACAATGTCACGTCATGGCATGGAGGACAAATACACGACAAGAGACAAGATGCTGGACAATGTCACGTCATGGCATGGAGGACAAATACATGACAAGAGAGAAGATACTGGACAATGTCACGTCATGGCATGGAGGACAAATACACGACAAGAGAGAAGATACTGGACAATGTCACGTCATGGCATGGAGGACAAATACACGACAAGAGAGAAAATACTGGACAATGTCACGTCATGGCATGGAGGACAAATACACGACAAGAGAGAAGATGCTATACAAGGTCACGTCATGGCATGGAGGACAAATACACGACAAGAGAGAAGATGCAGGACAATGTCACGTCATGGCATGGAGGACAAATACACGACAAGAGAGAAGATGCTGGACAATGTCACGTTATGGCATGGAGGACAAATACAGACAAGAGAGAAGATGCTGGACAATGTCACGTCATGGCATAGAGGACAAATACAGACAAGAGACAAGATGCTGGACAAGGTCACGTCATGGCATAGAGGACAAATACACGACAAGAGACAAGATGCTGGACAATGTCAAGTCATGGTATGGTGGACAAATACACGACAAGCTAGAAGATGATGGGTAATTTCACATGATGGCATGGAGGATCATCAGTACCAGAAATGATGTGTCGCACACGAGTGAGAAGGTTGCAAACAGATATGATCACTAACTCCACACGACATGGATTATTAGAAGAAAGTGTTTAAAGGAGCCATTAAGTGTTTTGTGATAATCCCAGGTCACAACTGGTCTGACGTGTGTATGACTTTCAAATTGCTTTATCATGTAACGGAAATATTAGAAGGTGGGAACTCAACTGTTGTAGTATTCTTTTACAATATACATTTCATGAACCTGCCAAAAACATTACTAATACTAAAAGGAAATTCCACAACTTCAAAATATAGATATAAAATAAACGTCGACATATTTGTGCCCTTGTACACAGACATTGGAGTAGTATATCATGTGTCAATGAGAATCACACGTCGTACACGTCACACATTTAAAAAAAAAAAAAAAATATTTGTTCTCTTCTGATAGCGAGTAACCTTTCATTAGCACATCCCCGTATAATTATATACTTATTATGTACTTAATTAAACAGACTTCGGATATTTGAAAACAAGAAGTTATTATTATTGTATTCATTTGTAGCCTATAAAGACATTGTGCTCAGGATTGTGTCCCATGGCACATACTACAGAAGCTATAATATTGTAACCTGTGCATTGTGCTAACGACAGATACCTTTACACAAAGTAAACTACATTAAGCACAACTATAAACAAAAGTAGATTAGGACAGGACAAAAATGGATGACGGAATTTGTGAAGTAGGAGTGTGTCACAATTATGACCTAACCAATATCATTATGATAGCATACATGTTGTATTATATATCAAATTAAAGGAGACTGCTAAGGGACATCTACTGTATTGATATTATAATCTACTGTATTGATATTATAATCTACTGTATTGATATTATAATCTACTGTATTGATATTATAATCTACTGTATTGATATTATAATCTACTGTATTGATATTATAATCTACTGTATTGATATTATAATCTACTGTATTGATATTATAATCGAGACAAATGACAATATTCTGGTGATACATATGCTTATGGCCGATACGGGAAGTCGCTGCTGGGGTTCGAACCTTGGCAGACAAGCGCAGTAACAACAATGCCACCCATGCTACTTTAGTATATTAGTTGCATATTGTTTACAGGACGTAGCAGTCAATCGCAGCATTTTTTTGGCTGTTCGTGATTCCTGGGCACGTTTACGTTCGGTAGGTTGCCATTACTTTCTGAACGACTGGCATCCGTGCCATTTCATAGAAAAACAACGTAAGGCGATCTGCTGCCAAATCGTCCACATCTGTGTTTAGAACTGCTCCCATAACTCCTTCGCCACTTTAGTATAAACGGAAATTTACAGAAGAGACGTGACTGGTGGATTCCTTTGCGCTACACACAATAAACACGCACTTTAATTGCTGGAAAACCCATTGAAATAACTTGAAAAATATATTGACAGGCATTGGTTGGCACTTGCAGAAATATAGGAAAGAAGTTTTCAAATGTTATATTTCTTTGTGTTTTCTCTTTTCTATATTTCTGTACCGTACGTCTATGAGTGCCAATGCTTGCCGGGGATTTATTTTAACTCACGTGATGTCAATGGTCTCCAGGTGTCACCCCAGATTAATTGTAAGACTTGTTGGCAGGACCCCACAATGACTAGTTAATGAGAACAACACAAACGATGACGTGGATTGCTAATCGCCAATGCAAATATTGTAGACTTCAAAGATTCTAAATCGCTGACATCCTCCACGCGACTGAATGAGCATGTCATGACACTCTCCAAGCTGAGGTGATCAACTGATACGGACGCAGATCAGCTAGTTGTTTTCCTTTCTTATCACCCGTGGCCCAGGTGGCATGCATTGTGTAATGACCACTGGCCGTCACTTTAAGGCGCTGCGTGTTTACATAACGATAAAAACGTCGGCGGACGGCCTTCATGTTGCCAATCCCTTGTAGACATCTATAGAATGTTGTAACTGCGGTGGGGCTGTTAAATGGAATGCACGCGCCTATTACTTGGCCATGAAAGGGTCACTTAACAAAGGCCCCTAATTGCAAAGATGACCATCATATATAAACCACCATGAGGTATGTCCAGTCAGTTCAGTCTGAACACAGCCAGAGTTAGTGTGTGGTCGCATTCTTCTGGAGAAACTTCATATTTTTTCGAATTGTGATTTGGATTTATAATTTTTGAATCAAGGTTTTATATTTTATCATCATGTCTGATTCGGTTCTGCGCACTCCCCAGGTATGGTTGCTCGAAAAGGATGTTTTTACCAAGTACCAGCTCAAAGTTGATGAGGTGTTAGACGAGGGGATGTGCGGGGAGATTGTGCTGGCCATACCCGTGGCCAAACCCGAAGCCAGGAGAGTTGTGAAGAAGTTTACCCTTCTGGACGAAGAACGTAAAATCTCAAATATGCAAGCGTTCGAGGTCGAGGTGCAGTTTATGCAATCCTTCGATCACCCTTACATAACAAAGTGTCTCATTGCAGCTCAGTGCACAGATTACCTGGCAATATGTATGTATTACTACCCTAGAGGAACTTTGGATTCCTACGTCGGTCATCTCACTCCAGACTTGTCGGAACTATGCATCAGTCAAGTAGCCTGTGCTCTTCGATACTTACACAAGCACAAAGCCGCACATCTTGACGTCAAACTGGACAATATTTTCTTGGACGCGGAATTTAATGCCATCCTTGGAGATTTCGGATTAGCCATAGCGCTGGAACCTGGGCAGACGACAGTGAAGAAATCAGATTGTGGGGGTACACCTTGTTACTATGCCCCAGAAAGAAAAGGGGCTGCCGACGATAAGCAACTAGATCCTTTTAAGGTAAGTTAGTTTATTTACTATACTTTAAAACTTTATTACTCGTCAAACTCATTTATGTATATCTATGTATATTTTCTGTATGCTTACGTAATATGAAAATCATCACCTTTAGCCCAGATGTTCTTTTTGAAATTTTATTGTAAGCTGTTACACATTTTCTATATCATGTACATACAGTTTAAATTATTTCTTTCATTGAAAGAAGCTCGCTTCTACGACAAATCCAATACGATTTCTACAGAAATGCGTGGCTGCAATTATGCTCATCACTTCCTTCCTCTCATTATAGTAATTCACCCCCTCAAAATAGCATATCTTGATATATGTCTTGAGATTTTCCTAATTCTATTACTGCCTGCTATCACCGCCTACCACATGCCGCCTTTCTCACAGCATGCTTCTGACATAAATCTTATGTCTTTTAGTGTGAGAAACAATTGTATTCCTTGTACCTTCCATCAACTATCAACTCCCCATGTGCACATTGATCATATTTTTTGGCTTCGATGAGGGAAACTGGCCACGTGATCTCATTGTGTGGTGGCCTAGAACTAGTGTCTGCTGTGAGACTACATTTACCTTTTACATTTATTACGGGCGTGTGTGGTTGTGTGTGTTTGTGTGTGTGTGTGTGTGTGTGCGCGCGCGCGCGAGTGTGCGTGCTAAAGAAAGCCGCCTCACACCGTGACTAGACACTCGCCTGAAGGCTCCACGCCATGGATTCGTATCGGCACTGTAACCAATTGTTTAAATGCAAGGGGCCTACCAGCTCGACCAAGTCTATAATGGGAAGATATGCTAACCACGTGACCCACCGCTTGTCGAACGGTCTGTAGAAATATGGGAAGGCACCATATACTTTAGGACGTTTATAAGGGTGCTCGACTTGACTATAGTCTATGTACTAGATTTAATACTTACATTGGCTTCAAAAAATGAGGTTAAAATATAAATAAACTTACATATTCCTTAAAGGACGTCACTGTCAATTTTGACTGGTTTTTTTTTCTAATTCGTTCACTCCATCGCTTTGAACTCAAGCGTATTCCATATACATGCTACTACTTCTAGTGCCCTGGGCTGATGTTTGTGTGTAGATTAGCTTTCCCGAATAACTAGTGTCCCTCGCCATCAGGCGAACCCGCTCCGACTTTAGAGGCACTTGTAATTTACGTCTCAAACTCAAGGACGATAAGTTAACATTTTAGTCCACCTCCGCTACCTCGACATCAGTGCACCGGAAATCTGAGAACCAGCGCTCGTATCCATTCGGCCACACTGACCCCCATAGGATATTTGTGATTATAAACAAGTTCACTTTCAGTAGTTTGCCATCGCTTTCTGAACGACCAGCATTCATACCATTGTATAAAATAAAAACAGTGCACGGCGGTCTCCCCAACCTGTGTTTCGAACGCTGAATGCGGGATTGTGAATCGCTTTCGTGACCCCTTCGCCACAGCACGGGGTATAAAAAGGCTAGCAGATAATATTCACAATGTTCTGGACATAGGTAGTAGAGTGAAGGCGCTCCCAACTACGGTATGCCATTGACGTAGAATAGGTGAGGGGAATACCACTTTACCGCACGTGTGCTACCGGCACCATAAAGGAAGCTAAGAATAGTATCACTGTAGCCTACCAAACATAAGGCGACGAGGGAAGCCTAGTGTGAGATTGCCTACGTCATCTTGTTGAAACTGTGAGCTGAAATATGCAGCTGGTAATTATGAGGAAGTCTACAAAGGGCTTGGTGTGGTTGTTTGAGGGTCAGATCTCCTTCGGGAGATGACAGGCAGCAGAATAACACTTTGCACATATACGGCTGTATCTGCCAGGGAACTTCATTTATACAAGAACTAAGCCCACACAAACAAGAACAGAATGGAAGGACCAAACTTATCTTGAAATAAGCCCACACAAACAAGAACAGAATGGAAGGATCAAAGTTACGTTCTGAGTTGCTTTTAATGTACATCCCCAAGTCATGGATCAGAAGCAAATGTTTAAGTTCAACTCACAAGTTTAGGGAGAACCCCCCCCCCCCCCCCACATCACCATCAGCGCATCGGAAGTATAAGAGCGAGCGATGTTAACATTTTGACCACGTGACTTCCTAACAATGACTAGAGTTTCCCATTCTCCTTCTGTATATTTCATATTTAACTATTCCTATAATAAATCTTGTTTCATCGAGGTCACATGAAAACTGTTATGTTCATGATAGTTATTTTGTTCACGTGCAGATGGACGTCTTCTCTCTAGGAGTTGTCATGTGGGCCTTGGTACTGGAAACAGACCCCGACGACGGTATCGACTACTACTACGAAGCGAGGAAACGACGGAATCTTCATGAACACACCAGGTATTGCTGGTTTTCTTTGCCATCACGAACACACACAAACATTGACATAACCACACATACACAACTAAGTTAGTTTAAAAACTTAGTTGCATATACTTTACATGACGTCGCTGTCAACCCCAGCAGTTTTTTCCTGTTGTGATCTCTTGGCAAGTTTACGATCAGTAGTTTGCTATATCTTTCTGAACGGCCGACACCCATACCATTTCGTAAAAAAAAAATATATAACCAACGCAAGGCGGGTTGACGCCAAAACTCCCGCAGTTATGTTTCGAACGCAGGTATGTGGTATTACGAATTGTGTTCTTAACCCTTCGCCAATGAGCCAACACACGACAGAGGCACGCATACTATACAGTAATATACACAGACAATACATTAATATACACAGACAATACATTAATATACACAGACAATACATTAATATACACAGACAATACATTAATATACACAGACAATACATTAATATACACATACAATACATTAATATACACAGACAATACATTAATATACACAGACAATACATTAATATACACAGACAATACATTAATATACACAGACAATACATTAATATACACATACAATACATTAATATACACAGACAATACATTAATATACACAGACAATACATCAATAGACACAGACAACTTACTCACGAACACGCACATTAACAGTTTCATTGCCAAACAAAAATTAGATTTCGACCAAACTAAAATCGGTGTATGATTGAATCCCAGTTTACAATTTGTGTAATTTGAATAACGAAGACATAAACCATAGAATGCACTATTTATTGCCTGGCATATTTCGTTGAATCTCGTCAGGTGCATAATGCAGATGTCACACTACGTAGAGTAAAATAACATCGTTCGATCTGAAATATACACATGTTCACACAGTAATATCAATTGTTTACCATGACAATTTTAAATTGACTACCATTAAAATTACCATGGTAAAGAATTGATATTACTGTGGGAACATGTGTATATTTCAGATCGAACGATGTATCTAGGTTACTCTACGTTGTGTGACATCTACAATATGTACCTGACGAGATGCAGCTAAATATTCCAGGCAATAAATCGTACATTCTATGGTTTGTGTCTTCGTTATTCAAATTCACTACGGGAAAACATTGTTTTGATGTTGTTTAATGTTTGTTAAGAGTTTATGTTGATTGCTTCTGCACTATTATTAACTATTTTAACCATAGAAAGTGTTAGCAGCAGATGTCTGAGTAGAAAGTAACCACCAAGAAAATTCACGAGTTCTAGACTTTTAAAGAATGGGAGTGGCCTCTATGGTTGCCAGATCTTTAGTATGTTATGACCAAATGTAAAAAGTTTGAGAATACATTACTCCATGTCTGGGTTTTAAGCATGAGAATCAATCACACATGTCCTACTTGGAACTGAGCGAGATAATCAGTCTCATGGGAGAATAGTGAGTAGCTTGGATAAGGCGTACGCCTCTGACTCAAGTACACCGGTTTGAATCAGCTTTGTGAATGTGTACAAATAAAGAATCTGCTGATATTAAGACCCTCTTAATCGTGGGGTAGCAGGTTGGATACTTAACCTTTTCAGAAAAGGGTGAAAAATAGGAGGACGATTGAGCATATAGTATAAATTTAAATTCCTCTGTCCAGGCTATATTTGAAAAATAAATAGGAAACCTGAGGGCAAGATAAAGCGAGGAGTAAAAGGAGGATGTATTTCGCCACCGGGTATCTATCTATAGCCTCTATATAACCAAATAACAAAGAAAGATCAAAGATAGACCAGGAATATTAGTTGGTGTTATAGTATAAATAATCTTCATAATACAGACGATAGTGTATACTCCATTAAAAATACAGTGTCTGAAACAACTGTTAGACGTTGTGGTAATCATCAATATCTTTCACTTCTTCTCCTTCTTTCATATTTTACTTCCTACTTCTCCTTCCTCTCCTTCTTTGAAGACTGCGCCTCGGAAAGAAGAATGAGACTAAGGGAAGGAACTCAGTCTAATAACGTCCAGTTTCTTGCATTCAACCACTTTGAAGACCCTTTGTGTCTTTTAGGATGTGGTTGCCAACAACACAACCTGAGTATCTCAAGTGACCAAGGGTTACTTTAGATCTTTTTTCTGGGCATAAAACACACAGAGGGCAGATGTTTGAGGAGGAATATGGTCACTGGCAGTGCTTGGCATGGTACATGATAATGATATCTTGTAGATTGCACACTATATATTACACTGCGTGTTTTATTCTTTTTGTGGTAATATTTATGGTTTCTTTTATTTGACCTGTCTCACTTTTCAAAGAGAAGTAAAGAAAAGTAAATGCATTTGTTTATTCTTGCTCAATCCTCAGACATGTAAATATATTTATTTGATCTTTGTCGATTCTCGCAGAGATGTATTTATGTGTATTTGATCTTTCTCAATCCTCAGAGAGTTGCTATTGAAACTCCTTGATCGAAGGCCTGCAGGGAGACTAACAATGGCAGGATTTTTGAGCAGGCTGAGAAGAAACAGCATTCACAGACGAGTTATTGATAGTAACTAGGATTGTCTAGAACATTCTGGTTGTCAAGTGTACAGTGGTTTTAGCTTTGTTTGTTTGAGAATCCTGTGGCAGACAATTTTAATAAGAAACTTTTAACTTGTGTAGTCTACGTATTGGTGGTCACGTGGTATAGGCTTGTATCTGTGGAATTGAAGTTAGTTTAGAGACTTTTCTTCCGGTCCAGTACAGAAATACTATGTGAAGTTAGTTTAGAGACTTTTCTTCCAGTCCAGGACAGAAATACTATGTGAAGTTAGTTTAGAGAATTTTCTTCCAGTCCAGGACAGAAATACTATGTGAAGTTAGTTTAGAGACTTTTCTTCCAGTCCAGTACAGAAATACTATGTGAAGTTAGTTTAGAGACTTTTCTTCCAGTCCAGGACAGAAATACTATGTGAAGTTAGTTTAGAGACTTTTCTTCCAGTCCAGTACAGAAATACTATGTGAAGTTAGTTTAGAGACTTTTCTTCTCGCCCAGTACAGAAATACTGTGTGAATTAGTTTGGTGACTTTTCTTCCAGTCCAGTACAGAAATACTATGTGAAGTTAGTTCAGAGACTTTTCTTCCAGTCCGGTACAGAAATACTATTTGAAGTTAGTTCAGGGACGTATCTTCCAGTCCAGTACAGAAATACTACATGACGTTAGTTTAGAGACTTTTCTTCCAGTCCAGTAGAGAAATACTTTGTGAGGTTAGTTTAGAGACTTTTCTTCCAGTCCAGTAGAGAAATACTATGTGAAGTTAGTTTAGAGACTTTTCTTCCAGCCAGTACAGAAATACTATGTGAAGTTAGTTTAGAGACTTTTCTTCCAGTCCAGTACAGAAATACTACATGACGTTAGTTTAGAGACTTTTCTTCCAGTCCAGTAGAGAAATACTTTGTGAGGTTAGTTTAGAGACTTTTCTTCCAGTCCAGTACAGAAATACTACATGACGTTAGTTTAGAGACTTTTCTTCCAGTCCAGTAGAGAAATACTTTGTGAGGTTAGTTTAGAGACTTTTCTTCCAGTCCAGTACAGAAATACTACATGACGTTAGTTTAGAGACTTTTCTTCCAGTCCAGTAGAGAAATACTTTGTGAGGTTAGTTTAGAGACTTTTCTTCCAGTCCAGTACAGAAATACTATGTGAAGTTAGTTTAGAGACTTTTCTTCTAGTCCAGTACAGAAATACTTTATGAAGTTAGTTTAGAGATTTTTCTTCCAGTCCACTACAGAACTACTATGTGAAATTAGTTCAGAGACATTTCTTCCAGTCCAGTACATAAATACTATGTGAAATTAGTTTAGAGACTCTTTTTTCCCAGTCCATTATAGAAATACTATGTGAAGTTAGTTTAGAGACTTTTTTTCCAGTCCATTATAGAAATACTATGTGAAGTTAGTTTAGAGACTGTTCTTCCAGTCCATTACAGAAATACTATGTGAAGTTAGTTTAGAGACTTTTCTTCGAGGAAGACCTAGCAGATGTATTTTGATAAAACCAGGTAAAGTATTCGTGTAGTTTAACAGCACACAGCTGAGATTATGACTGCGTTGGTCATGTTTCCTCATGAGGTTTTAGATAATTTCTGATTAACGCTGGATCTATGTTATTTAACCAGTATCCATAGTCTGTGTGAAACTATATAATCTTTTGTCTTATTCCCGTACATGAATTGAAACGAGTCATTAATTTGCAAGACAAGTGCTGTGGCTTAGAAGACAGTTTCAGAATGCCCTGCAAAAATCATGTTGAGAGTGTGAAATCAGCAGCAACGACCGTTTTGCATTGATTGTGATGGTACGAGACATTAGCCATTTGGAAAGCATTAGCAAGCCATTGGACTAACATTGCCTAGTATATTACAAATAACCAATACATGCTGGGGTTGACTAAAACGTCATTTAAAGACCATGCAACTAACCTTTATTAAGCTGCCTTTATTCAAGACGCTAGCAAAACCTGCATTTTACAACAACGGCGAATAACTCAATGGTAGCTGATGCTTATCTTCCGTTATTTTTGTTGTTGTATTTTATTTTATTTTTTTTTTTTTTTTTTTTTGGGGGGGGGGGGGATTATAGCGTTTTCTTGAACATGTTTCTTAAAGTGACCATGTTGTATTTGTATTGAGGAGCGGATGGCCGAGCCGCTAGAACGCCGGATTCTCCTACAGGAGGCCCGGGTTCGAGTCCTCGGTAAGGTGTGGGATTTTGTTCTGTCGGAGGCAAAAAGAAAATCCTAACCTGCGCAGTTCGAGCCGACTGCATTAGCCAGGCGGCCTTAATTCCTCAGGCTCAAAGACCCCCCAACCCCCCCCCCCCCCCCCCCCTGCCATAAACCGCAAGGTACTGTACTAGCAGTAAATGGCAGTGGTAGTTGGCAATTGTATTTTTGTTTTTAAAAATGTAAATAATGATTATCTAATAGTGTTCACATTTTTATTGATTAAGGTTGTTTGTGAAAGCTCTGGCAAGCTGAGGTTTATCTTAGGTCCCCAGGCACTGGTGTTCACGTGATCTAAGCCTGAAAGGGACGTTCGTCTATCAGAGTGAGTTTGGTGTAGACTTTTCTCCCAGCCCGATACCAGTGTGTAATTTCCACGGTGCTTGGGTTGTAGTGACCTCCCTCCCCTCTCCTTGTCCAGAAACTAGTTGCGTGTAAGACCGGTACTGGAGGTTCACAACCGCGGACAAGGATTTTAGAATGTACCCAGGTCATGGTTTAGCACAGCACAACACACGGACTGCTGGGGTTTAGCTGGTCGTGTCTCCGTCATGGTTTAGCACAGCACACACGGACACGGACTGGCTGGGGTTAGGCTGGTCGTGTCTCTGTCATGGTTTAGCACAGCACACACGGACTGGCTGAGGTTAGGCTGGTCGTGTCTCCGTCATGGTTTAGCACAGCACACGGGGACTGGCTGGGGTTAGGCTGGTCGTGTCTCCGACATGGTTTAGTACAGCACACACGGACTGGCTGGGGTTAGGCTGGTCGTGTCTCCGTCATGGTTTAACACAGCACACACAGACTGGCTGAGGTTCGGCTGGTCGTGTCTCCGTCATGGTTTAGCACAGCACACACGGACTGGCTGGGGTTAGGCTGGTCGTGTCTCCGCCATGGTTTAGCACAGCACACACGGACTGGCTGGGGTTAGGCTGGTCGTGTCTCCTCCATGGTTTAGCACAGCACACACGGACTGGCTGGGGTTTGGCTGGTCGTGGCTCCTCCATGGTGTAGCACAGCACACACGGACTGGCTGGGGTTAGGCTGGTCGTGTCTCCGCCATGAGTTTTAGATATTTCGTTGTCAACAGACACCAACGCAATGCTCCGATGGACAATGTATATTGATAAAACCAGGTCAAGTGGTCGTGGACTTACACTTTGGTCTGTCTCCCGAGGGATGTCTGTTGTTTTCAAAGTCATGTTTCTTTCTCTGAGTTATTTAGTTAGTCAACAGATCAGCCTCATTGCTCATCTAACTATTTAGTCTATAAGTGTTCGGATCCAGTCCTCAGTAAATCCCACAGCATGTAGCAGTAACAACACCAGTTCTGTGTTGGTTTATCAATCTTCTTTGGCTTCCTGCAGTGTTCTTCTCTGGCCACACCTCTTTTAACTTGCTGTTCTCGCAGTCTGACCATGGTTGTAGGTTCACAGTCATCACTTGGTTTTCACAACCGACTTACTTCTCGTAGAGCATTCAGTATAGGTCAGCATTCAGTATATCAGACAAGTCCATGACTCGTCTGTCCTCCTCAATAGACGTACCTGCAAGCCTGTCAGTCTGCTCATTTCTCTGAGTAACATTCTGTAAATAATACATGTTTGTTTGTTTACTATATTGAAACACGTTATGGTGCTACATTGTTAAACATAATGTTTTGTTTGATACGGTGTATGATCTGAGTTACAACAACAATAAACATTTAAAAAATCAACATGGGTTTGTGCTCTATTTTGTGTATTAGTCAAAGTTGTCTTTATATTATTGTATATAACTGGGTGAAATGTGTCTATAATATTACTTTCCACTCCTGTAGGAGCACGACCATCACCGAAGTCTTTCACAATGTCTGTGTCTAACCATCCAAAGTGCTGATAATATTTCACAAAGTCTGTGTCTAACCATCCAAAGTGCTGATAATATTTCACAATGTCTGTGTCTAACCATCCAAAGTGCTGATAATATTTCACAATGTCTGTGTCTAACCATCCAAAGTGCTGATAATATTTCACAATGTCTGTGTCTAACCATCCAAAGTGCTGATAATATTTCACAATGTCTGTGTCTAACCATCCAAAGTGCTGATAATATTTCACCATGTCTGTGTCTAACCATCCAAAGTGCTGATAATATTTCACAATGCCTGTATCTAACCATCCAAAGTGCTGATAATATTTCACAATGTCTGTGTCTAACCATCCAAAGTGCTGATAATATTTCACAATGTCTGTGTCTACCCATCCAAAGTGCTGATAATATTTCACAATGTCTGTGTCTAACCATCCAAAGTACTGATAATATTTCACAATGTCTGTGTCTAACCATCCAAAGTGCTGATAATATTTCACAATGTCGGTGTCTAACCATCCAAAGTGCTGATAATATTTCACAATGCCTGTATCTAACCATCCAAAGTGCTGATAATATTTCACAATGCCTGTATCTAACCATCCAAAGTGCTGATAATATTTCACAATACCTGTGTCTAACCATCCAAATTGCTGATAATATTTCACAATGTCTGTGTCTAACCATCCAAAGTGCTGATAATATTTCACAATACCTGTGTCTAACCATCCAAAGTGCTGATAATATTTCACAATGTCTGTGTCTAACCATCCAAAGTGCTGATAATATTTCACAATGTCTGTGTCTAACCATCCAAAGTGCTGATAATATTTCACAATGTCTGTGTCTAACCATCCAAAGTGCTGATAATATTTCACAATGCCTGTATCTAACCATCCAAAGTGCTGATAATATTTCACAATGTCTGTGTCTAACCATCCAAAGTGCTGATAATATTTCACAATGTCTGTGTCTAACCATCCAAAGTGCTGATAATATTTCACAATGTCTGTGTCTAACCATCCAAAGTGCTGATAATATTTCACAATGTCTGTGTCTAACCATCCAAAGTGCTGATAATATTTCACAATGTCTGTGTCTAACCATCCAAAGTGCTGATAGTATTTCACAATGTCTGTGTCTAACCATCCAAAGTGCTGATAATATTTCACAATGCCTGTATATAACCATCCAAAGTGGTGATAATATTTCACAATGCCTGTATCTAACCATCTAAAGTGGTGATAATATTTCACAATGCCTGTGTCTAACCATCCAAAGTGCTGATAATATTTCACAATGTCTGTGTCTAACCATCCAAAGTGCTGATAATATTTCACAATGTCTGTGTCTACCCATCCAAAGTACTGATAATATTTCACAATGTCTGTGTCTAACCATCCAAAGTGCTGATAATATTTCACAATGCCTGTATCTAACCTTCCAAAGTGCTGATAATATTTCACAATGCCTGTATCTAACCATCCAAAGTGGTGATAATATTTCACAATGCCTGTATCTAACCATCCAAAGTGCTGATAATATTTCACAATGTCTGTGTCTAACCATCCAAAGTGCTGATAATATTTCACAATGTCTGTGTCTAACCATCCAAATTGGTGATATTTCACAATGCCTGTATCTAACCATCCAAAGTGCTGATAATATTTCACAATGTATGTGTCTAACCATCCAAAGTGCTGATAATATTTCACAATGTCTGTGTCTAACCATCCAAAGTGCTGATAATATTTCACAATGTCTGTGTCTAACCATCCAATGTGCTGATAATATTTCACAATGTCTGTGTCTAACCATCCAAAGTGCTGATAATATTTCACAATGCCTGTATCTAACCATCCAAAGTGCTGATAATATTTCACAATGCCTGTATCTAACCATCCAAAGTGGTGATAATATTTCACAATGCCTGTATCTAACCATCCAAAGTGCTGATAATATTTCACAATGTCTGTGTCTAACCATCCAAAGTGCTGATAATATTTCACAATGTCTGTGTCTACCCATCCAAAGTGCTGATAATATTTCACAATGTCTGTGTCTAACCATCCAAAGTGCTGATAATATTTCACAATGTCTGTGTCTAACCATCCAAAGTGCTGATAATATTTCACAATGTCTGTGTCTAACCATCCAATGTGCTGATAATATTTCACAATGTCTGTGTCTAACCATCCAAAGTGCTGATAATATTTCACAATGCCTGTATCTAACCATCCAAAGTGCTGATAATATTTCACAATGCCTGTATCTAACCATCCAAAGTGGTGATAATATTTCACAATGCCTGTATCTAACCATGCAAAGTGCTGATAATATTTCACAATGTATGTGTCTAAACTTCCAAAAGTGCTGATAATATTTCACAATGTCTGTGTCTAACCATCCAAAGTGCTGATAATATTTCACAATGTCTGTGTCTAACCATCCAAAGTGCTGATAATATTCACTGTCAACCTGCTCTCCCCACCGACAACAATCACTGTGTCATATAACTGTTGTCTGTGTCTTTCTTGTTGTTGTCAAGTATAATAAATTCTCAGCTCGATTCGTTTGTTCTCAAACTTTTTTTTAATGATAGTAGCCTCATTATTCTAAATGTTTCTGTCTAAATCACTAGAGAAAATACTCATTACATCTTGCATGAAGTGCTTGAGAAAAACTGCCAACTTCACTCGACGCTTCACGCAATTAGATATGATAATATCGGCAATATAGGTATCCATCCTGCATTGAATATAGAGAGAGAAAACACACACAATGGTTCAGGAATGTTGTGAAAATACAGCCAAGTCAATGACTGCCTCTTGCCTTTAGCCGAAACAACTTTAGCTATAGAGCTGAGGCCAGACCAATAATCAAATACCAGGTGTGTGTAAAGTTTCACAACAATTTGTATTTAAAACAAATCTGAAACATTAAGTACATGATGTCATAAAAAAAACTTTCTTCACAGTCCATCACGAAGCAGTATGCATAGAATGCCTGTCGTCTGCTGGAGTAATTCTTTGCAATCCAAACAGAATAGTGTTATCAACTGAAGAAAACATTTGTTCTACATGCAAAGTGTAGTGAGACTTTACAACCACACTGTAGATAGATTCTAGCTTGGTTATACTACCCACAGGAATAATATACAAGGGTATACTACACAGGGATATACTACACAAGGGTATACTACACTAGATCATACTAAATATGATTATACTACACAAGATTATACTACACAAGATTATACTACACAAGATTATACTACACAAGATTATACTACACAAGATTATACTACACAAGCTTATACTACACAAGATTATACTACAAAAAATTATACTACACGACTTTAAACTACACAAGATTATGCTAGACAAGGATATACTAAACAATTTTTATACTACACAAGAGAATCAGAATGCCACGCAATTACACCGTGAAATATGTCGACTACTGCTAAATGTTATGGTGCTCGTTTGGCCTTGGACCCCCAGGCAGGTGCAATGTCGAGCCCTATGCCCCGAAAGTGTCCAACACAATTAGTGGATGTCCTTCTCATATGTCCTGTCGAGCCAGAGGACCTGAGAATAGAGCGTCTGACCATATCAAATAAAGACTAAAAATAATCACTGGAATGCTGAGGGAATCAGCAACAATAATGAAAAAAAAAAAATAAATAATAGACCTAGAAAACATCTTGGACCAAGAAAAAGTAAGCGTATGTTGCTTGAAAGAATCTCACATCAACGAAAATATAGCCTTCAAAATCAGAAGCTACCAGTGCTGCCGATGTGACCAAAAGGGCAGGTGAAAGGGTGGGATACTGACTTTGTAAAAAATAACATCACTGCTTCCCAAACTGAAGTTTGCATGGAAGGGGCTGAGTATCAGACACTTAACCTTAAGATAGGCAATAAAGACCTACATCTGACCAATTACTCTGTCCAAGTTACCGCCCACAAGCTCTGGGCACACTACCATTCAAAGAAAGAAGAAGTGAATGTGTGTAGCGATTTAAACAGCCACTCGCAGAGCTGGGGCTATGATCACATGGACCAGAGAGAAGAGATACTGGAAGAATGGCAGCATGAGAATAAATTCACATTGATTAACCAGCTGTCTGACCCACATACTTTCTACTCTAGATCACGGCACACCACAACTACACTTGACCTGGAGTGGAACATTACACAGATTGTTGGGAAACAACTTGGTGGCAGTGACCATCTGCCAGTCTTTGTAACTGTAGAAAATGATCTTGTATGTGAAAGCAGCACACTCTCGGTGTGGAACTACAAGAAAGCAGACTGGACAATGTACAAGCATCACACCAGCATACTGGTTAGAAACCTGAACACCGATAAAGACATAAATAAAGTAGTTGAACAGTTTGGGAAATGCATACTACAGGCAGCAAGAGAAACAGTACCAAGAGGAACCATTAAACATTATAAACCCTACTGGAGTAGTGAACTGGAACAGTTGCATAATGATGTTGAAGTGTGTAGAAAGCTAGCAGAGGCCAAACCCAGCCAAGAGCATCATACTAAATACCAGCACACAAAAGCCACATTTCAAAGGGCCAAACTGCAGGCTAGACGGAAAAGCTAGCCGGAGAAAACAGATAGAGACACACGGAAGTTGTGGAAACTAATAAAACAACTTAATAATGAGGACACAAGGAAAAACTCAAAAATTGCACTCTTAAAGGCGGAAACATCTTAACAGGAAAGCAAGCGGACTCATTCGCACAAGATAACACTATCAAAATTAGTCCAGAGAAACAACAAAAGATTTGAGAGAAACTGAAACATAAATGGCAGAACTAAATAGTTCATTAGGTTCTGGAGGCACCTATGACAATCATCGAACTAGAGCTAGCCATATCAAAACTAAAAATGAGAAAGTCACCATTAACTGATGGTATCTCCAATAAAATGATCAAGAACCCAGGAAGAGAGGCCAAAGCAACACTGTTGCAGATCTTCAATCACAGATGGACCTTAGGCAGCGTTCCACAAGCCTGGAGAGAAGCAATCATGATACCCCTCCTAAAATCAGGGAAAGATAGTTCCATTGCCTCCAGCTACAGACCAATTAGCCTCACCAGCTGTCTCTGCAAAACAATTGAGAGCAATAATTACAGACTGCAGTGGTACATTGAAAATGAAAACATCCTTATGCCACAGCAGGCTGGTTTTAGGCAGTGCTATTCTACTCTTGGGAGTCTGTGGCGAAGTGGTCAAGCCGTTTGACTAGGGCTCCGAAGGTTGTGGGTTCGATTCCAGGCCGCGTCTTTCGGTTCACGAGTGAAATTTTTCGGAGACTCCTGTGGGTCGGCGCTAGAGCTACGGAGTTCGTGTTTTATGCGACGCTTTCGGCGCTGAGGAAAGAGACCGAGTCACATGGGATAAAACCATGTGCAATGAATTCGACCCGGTCGACATTTAAGCTACTTTTAAGCCTTTATTCTATGGAAGATCAGACAACCTACCTCTTTCAAATCAAATCAAATCAAATCAAGTTTATGTTAAAAGGGTCAAAAATTGGGCACGCAAGCCCGTCTTTCATTCGGCCCTTCCACTCATTTTTCGTTCTTCAAGTGCATTATACATTCACATAGGAAGGAAAATAAAAAACATTGTGAAATGAATTTTGAAAACATAAACAATGCAAATTGCTATGTTATTAGGCACATCTCCCACCTACCCACACATCATCCCACCAACACATCACCCCACATACACACACACACACCTCCACCTACAGACACACACACACACACCCACCAACCGACCCATCCCGTCCAATACATCCCCCAACCCACACACACTGCCCTCACCGGTTCCCCAACCCACACACACTCACCACACACACAAACATCCCCCACCACTCCACACATCCCGCGTCGACCCACATACACATCCTAACCCACACACCCATTCCCAACCCACACATCCTCTACCCACCCACCCAGTTCAGTGGCTTACAATTTCAGTTAATTATTTGTATACTAGGCACAGACACACAAGCCTCACACTACGTTCAGTGCCTTACAATTACAGTTAACTGTTTCTATACTAGGCACAGACACACAAGCCTTAAGCTTCGTTCAGTGCCTTACAATTACAGTTAATTGTTTCTATACTAGGCCCAGCGAGTACGGAAGAGGGTTCCACACTTGCACTCGTCGCTTGCTAAGGCACCGATTTTTTTTTTCTCCCATATCCTTTACAGGACATTGCAGTCAACAACAGCATTTTTCAGCTGCTGTTGATGTACTAGGCAAGATTACGCTCATAGTTTGCCATTGCTTTCTGAACGACCGGTTCACATACCCCGTAAGTTACCAACGTGGAGTGAACCGCTACTGATTCTCGCGCAGTTTACGTTACTTACGAGAATACACGGGATTACGGAGAATGACGTTTACTCCTAGACGAGGGAGACCGCATAAAACCGCAACCCAATTGAATAGTGAAAATCACAACTTATATCTTTACATACAAAAACAAAGATAATGCATACAGATAAATCTACTATGGAGAAAGAAATATATGTTAGTGAGGAAATATTGAAGGTGGTGGACAATTTCGAATATCTTGGGTCATTGATTACCAACAATCTTGACACAATGAAAGAAATTAAACGACGAATATCAATTGCTCTTCACAGTCGAAAACAACTGAATAAATTGTGGATTGGGACAGATAGAACTACAAAAATTCCGTGGAGGAAAGTTCCAACAGACGATCATTTTCTTTGCTGTTACAACTGAAGCATGCTTTAACCATTCTCAGTCAGCTCTGTACCTTGTATATATGAAGAGCTAGCACTTTGCATCCCAGCTGCAGTAGCTGATATGGATCTACATTACTGAACTGGGTACACGACATAATCGGTACCTGAACACAGATTCCATCCAAAACTCTGCTGATTGATTTGGATGGCGGATCCTGACAGGTGTAGCTTTTCTGTTCTGCTTATGATGATGATGACGATGATCGATTCCATAAACATGGATACTACACTGAAGTGAAGAGAGCGACACAAGATAGACAATTGTGGACAGTTATGAACAAGACGTTTCTCGAACAACTCTAGGGCTGACATACTTCATGATGATGCTGATGATGGTAGCTGAAGTAGACGTCACAATAGGGAGTGAATATTCCCCCACGGTAGAGACGGACATTGAACCAACACGTGCAGCCAAAAATTAGCAAGTTACAACTTATACACGCAGGCACATTTTAGCATCTTGTGCCTGCATGATTTTTGTGTATTAATAGGTCCATGATTATCATCAGCGATGAAATGTAAATCACGTCCAGCAATACCGGTGACTTTAACGGTTGAATTAATTTAGCGATGGATGGCAGCTACCTATTTTTTTATTGCAGGTGACAGCTTCTAACAACATGAATAGATTTTCTGATGACGATGTAGTCATGGGAAACGTATAAGAGCTGTAGCTTTAGACCATGGGTATTGTAGCTGCCATCCGTCGTTCTACACCGTGACCGGGTCCGTCCAAGTCTTCATAGAACATGGTATGTTTGTGTGTTGTATGTTTGTGTGTTGTATGTTTGTGTGTTGTATTTGTGTACCACCGAGTTGGAGATCCATTTCAGCCAACCTGTATTGTGGAGACGGAAATTGATTGATTAAGTGATTGAATTTTGTAACCACTTGCCTAGTACATCAACAGCAGCTGAAAAATGCTGGTGTTGACTGCAACGTCCCGTAAGGGATACACAACAAACTTTTTTGTTGTTGCAACCAACAGAGAGATTAGTGATCGTTGATCAATCCATCCATCATGTGCCATCCCGATAAGCGTGGGCGATCATGTTCTGCTATCTCACTCGATCACCAGAATCGTGGATCAGCTCCGTGTTCCTGTCTCGATCATGCCACGTGGCCAAGCCATCCAGGTATTTACTTCTCGGTCTTCCCCTTGATCTCTTCACTTCGATCTTGCCAGTTGTCACCAAGTTCTCCAAGTCATTTCTTCTCATAACATGCCCAAAATATGGTGACTGTCTACATCTAATGTTCTAATCAGTTTACGATCTTCATTTGCTTCTTGAAGGACTTATTAATTGGTTTTTCTGTCTGTCGATGGTATTCTTTGCATTTTCCTTAGAAACCACATTTCCACGGCCATCAGATGTTTTTCAGCTTTTCTGCTCATTGTCCGCGCTTCACATCCATACAAAAGTATAGATTCTATGTAGCATTTCAACACTCTTTTTCTAGTTTCAATTGATATCTTTTTATTGGTAAGTATGTTTTTCATCTTGCAAAAGGCTACCTTCGCAATGGCAATTCTTGTTCTAATCTCTTCAAGGCATCTCCTATAAGATGTTATGACTGTGCCGAGATAACTGTATCGATTCACTTGCTTAATAATATGCCCATTTACTCGTATATAACATTGTGGTATTTCCTTCTTCCCAGTGGCTACCATAATCTGTGTTTTCTTACTATTCAATTCTAATCCTAGTTGTTCACTGTGTGTAACAACCGCATCTACTAAATGTTGCATGTCCTGTTCATTGTCTACAATCAAGACTGTATCATCTGCATATTTAATGTTATTGACGTGTCGTCCCCCAATGTTGAGTCTTCCATATCTTCTATATTTCTGAAAATATTTTCACTGTCCAGGGAAAAAAAGATCTGGTTACATTACACATCCCTGTCTCACACCTCTTTTAATATGCTGATATTGACCTACTTCATTATCAATTCTGATGGCAGCTTGTTGTTTCCAATATATGTTTTCTACAAGTCTATGGTTTTTTCCATCAATTTGTAGATCTTAAAGCATCCTTATCATGTCGACATGTCTCATTTTATCGAAAGCCAATAGTCAATAAAGCAAAGGTCTGGATCTTTGTTTACTTCTATAGAAAGTTCAATTACTGTTCTAAGTATATACCCGCATTTACTGTACCTTGCCTTCTACAAATCCACATTGTTCTTCTTCTATCTCGGGTTGTATTTTCTTCCTAACTCTTTGCGTCCTGTTGATTTCCAACTTTGGAAATCAAGTCACCCATTATGATATTTACTTCAGAATACTTGCATTTCTTGAAGGCTTTCTCTAAATCATTATAAAATTCATCAATGCTGTCATCACTACTGTCTGCTGTTGGTGCATAAACTTGTGTGACGTTAACATCAAAAGATCTTCCACTCAGTTTCACCCGTAACACTCTGATACAGTCCAATATCCTTTGATCGATTGTGCTATCTCTTTGATCGCTTTTTGCAGAATCTAAATATGGATATTTCCATTTTTCCGCATTAATTTTCTTAATACTGTCGACACAGAAATAGCAGACATTATTGTGACTCTTATGTCCCTCTCCAAACCATTGAAATTCCAAATGTTGAAATGTTGTAAGGGACTAGATAGAAATATTTTTTTTCCAGAGTATTATACATAAAATAATGTAATAATATTAATTAAATTTAAAAACAAAAAACGTTATCTCAAAAACTGGAACTGCTGCAGACAAATTAGTGTGATATTTGGATTTAACAGGCCTCATTTATACACAATCAGGTATAAAATGTTTGGCACCAAAACAAAGTTTTTGTGTAGGATTGTGTAATCTGTGTGTTGATATGTGGTGGGATTTTCAGTTATGATTAGATATGAAGGAATGAGCGTCAAAATGTTATTCCCATCCATGATACCAAATTTACTATGAAAACATGAACTAGTGAGAAAGTATTATTTATGCAAATATACACAAAACTATTCATTGCATTTCAATGTTTGCCTCCGCAGATTCGAGTTGGTATCTTCATCGCGCTGACAATCCAATGTGGTATGACAGTTTTGTTTCATTCATCTGTTATATCACAACTAAATAAATAATACACATTTAGTTTCAAGCCATCTTTATAATGCAGATCTCGGAGTTTCAGATTTAGCAGCTATAATCATCATTATCATGTGCCATGTGGATACAGCGTGGGCGGTCATGATTTGCCATCTCACACAATCACCAGTCTTGGATCCCGTCTGAGTTATGGCCCCAAAACATCCAGATGTTTACCTATGTCTTCCCCTGGCCCCTTTATTTCTGTTTATACGATGTTTCAAGGAGAGCCCTTGTTTACAATCTCTGTTACTATTCCGGTGAGCAGTTGTAGATCTCCCGCGAGTTAAGCTGTCAATACTGTGTCATCTTCATAATCTGCATTGTTTATATTATAACATCCAACTTGTATTCCTGGCTTATCTTTGATTTTGCACATTGTTACTTCGCTCTAGAGAGAGACACAGAGAGAGAGAGAGAGAGAGAGAGAGAGAGAGAGAGAGAGAGAGAGAAAGAGAGAGAGAAGAGAAGAGAAGAGAAGAGAAGAGAAGAGAAGAGAAGAGAAGAGAAGAGAAGAGAAGAGAAGAGAAGAGAAAAGAAGAGAAGAGAAGAGAAGAGAAGAGATTCGGTGACAACAAACACCCTTGGCATATATCCAAATTGAAATTATGGGATGTTGTGAGCACTATCAACATATAACAGAAGCTACACACCACACACAAAATAAAGTAATGTGTCACTGATACCATTTCTCATGTTGATCATTTGTCCCGACAGCAGACATTGCATTCTACCGTGTACAATATAGCGGGAATGTTGGTGTAACGGTTAGGAACTGCCGCTGAAATAGGCATGCACATGGTCGGACAAGGGTTCCAGTGCAAGTTTTAGTTTGTCCACATTGTCAAATAACTGGAACCTGTTGTGACAACTGGAACGTGTTGTGACAACTGGACAGAGTTGTGAAAAGAGGATTTCGGCCGCGAGAGAAAAATATTCAGTCTTGTTTCATGGCACAGAAGGGAGTGGATACACGAGGAGTGCACACACGAAATGATACAAGCTGTTGGTGATGGCAGCACGGAAGGGAGTGGACACGCAAGGAGTCCACACACGAAATGATACAAGCTGTTGGTGATGCCAGCAGGGAAGGGACTCGACACACGAGGAGTGCACACACGAAATGATACAAGCTGGTGGTGATCGCAGCATGTGAAGGGTTGTGATCACCCACGTCAGTCGGCAAGGCACCTGATGAATGAATGAATCAACCAATCAATATACGTCGGTCGTTCAGAAAGCAATGGCAAATCCCTGAATGTAAAAATGCCTCACGCACACCCATTACACACACCCACCCACCCACACCCACGCACACTCACACACACGCATACACTCTCTCTCTCTCTCTCTCTCTCTCACGCACACACACACACACACACACACACACACACACTCACACACAACCACAAAGATCAGCTTTCAAATATGTGTACTTTTCTCTTCCAGCCCTGGGAGCATGCCCTCTCGGCTGGTCAGAGTTCGGTGATTCCTGTTTCTCCTTCAGCGATGACTCCTTTAGTTGGTATGGAGCTCTGGTAAGTGTGGTAGTACAGTGGTTTATCTGCCGTAACGCTTGTCCTATATTCGAATTCTTCTCCAGTCTTTGATTTCAAGAAGAAACCTGACATGAACTCGCAGGTCCACATAAAATAAAATATATGCCAGGAACATTCACGGACGTAAAGGCGGCCGGCTTATATTGAGCACATCACGTGCCCAGTAGTTTTAGGGCATTACATCTCGGACGATGACACTATATATTCAATACACACTTAATCTTGGAACAAGTCCTACTATTTCCATGAATAGAATAGAAAAGGGATAAAGCACTCATCTTCTGAGGTTACAGAATTGATCCGGACGAGACGTTTAGGATCTGTTAAAATGAAATAATACTGAAACAAGTAGAGTGATTACATTATTTCGGGTTTTAGATGTCACAGTTCTGACAATGAATATTACATTAAAATACATGATATCTTTACAATTATTACAACTATAAACATATAGCGGCAGTTTAAATGTTTGCCATAGCCAGCTCACGTTCTGAGCAGTCAGTGTCCTAGCACGGTCTCAGCTAGAGTGTCCGTTCTCCAGAGACTTTCTCTCTCTGGCTCAGCTAGAGTTTCCGTTCTCCAGAGACTTTCTCTCACGGTCTCAGCTAGAGTGTCCGTTCTCCAGAGACTTTCTCTCTCTGGCTCAGCTAGAGTGTCCGTTCTCCAGAGACTTTCTCTCTCGGGCTCAGACGAAGCGTGCTTCTCACTTCAGTTGATAAGCACACCCAACCTTGACCAGAGCTCAGACTTCGGCTCGTGACTCATTTATTGTTCCAATGTTTGGCATTTGTTTTCCCCAGGCTAATTTCAAATTAAAAACGAACTCTTTCCGTTTGCACAAAACTGGCAGAAACCACCTAATTGTTCAGGCCTCTTACTTTGACCAATCGTTCATTGTTCGTCTCATATAGTATTCTTTGTTTTCTTCATTAATTTGATAACTATAGTTTATGAGAAGTTTGAAATCGCCGAGTTGTGCGTTTTATTGCCTGTCTACAGCTCAGGGATTCATGAAGACTGATTAAATCTCTTGTTCGCACTGATATATCCTCAGTTACTCGACACTGGAATTGATAAATGTTATTCGGTTTGGTGTACGGAGACAATGGCTCTTTCACAGAAGGAATAGGTATCGGGGTGGTTTTATATCTGACCAATTGTTCAGCAGCAAAGAATCTTTGGTTCACTGATGTTTTCAATTGATCGGGTATTCCTTTCATGACATTATTGTCTCGAAAGTTTATTTGAGGAAATAGGTGACGTTTACGGACCAATAATTATGTGGGGGTAGGTGTGGGTGGCTGGCAGATCCGGGTTCGAATCTTCGGTAAGATGTTGATTTGTTTCTGTCGGGGACAAAAAGAAAACCCTAACCGGCACAGTTCGACGCGACTGCATAAGCCAGGTGGCCTTAATTCCTCATACTCATGACCCCCCCCCCTGTCCAACACCGGAGGGTACAATGGGCAGTAGATGACAGTTATTCAGTATCATCTTTGCTCCATTAGATTGAAGCATGCACGTACAATCCGGTGTCAGTAATTGTTTCATCTCCATTTGATCTTTAGGGCGTGTGCAATGGCTACGGAGGCAGACTGGCGCAAGACGATAGCCAAGCCAAACACGACTTTCTTGCCGATCAGATGAAAACTCGAAAAAGTAAACTTTGTTTAAATGTTAATTGTGTAAATATAAATAATATACAGCTTATGTGTTATTGTTTATATTTAATTGTCACATGACTTTGACTGTCTACATTTAAATGTCACATGATTTCGATTACAAGCTTCACTTGGTCAGGAACGTAGAAGAGGTGCAACATGACATACTTACAAACAACAGAAAAAACAAAAATAATTCACAAGCTATAACTGAATATCACAAACTACTGAACAGCAATTGCCTCGTAACTCACCAACAACTACAAAATGCTGGGGTTGACTGCAACGTCATGCAAAGATTGTGCAAAGGTCATGCAACTAATGTTTTTTTTAAATAATTGTGTAGGAGATACCAACTTGTTCATTGATGACGTCAAACTGTCATGACTGCCTATAGTACCTTGCTCTGAAGGAAAGGTGGATCTGAGCCTGTGGAAGTAAAGCGGCGTCAATATATTTATAGCAGGACACTGTGGTCATCAACCCCAGGTGGATCTGAGCCTGTGGAAGTAAGGTGGCGTCAATATATTTATTGCAGGACACTGTGGTCATCAACCCCAGGTGAATTTTCTTGGTAACTGTACTTTCAGCAGTTTGCCATTGATTTCTGAACGAGAAATCAACGGTTGCATTCAGCTTCATGCCGGTGTCGGGGTGGAATAGACGTCCTTGGCATCAGCGCTTCGGATGTTTACGTATGGATATATGTTACCGGCTTTGGTGGTGATTGGGTATATGGTGCTTGCTAGCTCATAGACAGTCGATGAGCCAGGTTGACGAACCCACGCCGTACGCCGTTACTCTAGGACATTTTCTACTACCCGTTGTAGGTGTTTTTGCTAACCTGTGTAGGTGTCTTTACTACACTTTATAGGTGTCTTGACTACACGTTTTAGGTGTCTTTACTAACCGTTGTAGGTATCTTTACTAACCATTGTAGGTGTCTTTACTAACCGTTGTAGGTGTCTTTACTACCCGTTGTAGGTGCCTTTACTAACCTGTGTAGGTGCCTTTACTACACGCTATAGGTGTCTTGACTACAAGTTTTAGGTGTCTTTACTAACCTGTGTAGGTGTCTTTACTAACCGTTGTAGGTGGTGTCTTTACTACAAGTTTTAGGTGTCTTTACTAACCGTTGTAGGTGTCTTTACTACAAGTTTTAGGTGTCTTTACTAACCGTTGTAGGTGTCTTTACTACAAGTTTTAGGTGTCTTTATTAACCGTTGTAGGTGTCTTTACTAACCGTTGTAGGTGTCTTCACTAACCTGTGTAGGTGCCTTTACTACACGTTATAGGTGTCTTGACTACAAGTTTTAGGTGTCTTTACTAACCTGTGTAGGTGTCTTTACTAACCTGTGTAGGTGTCTTTACTAACCTGTGTAGGTGTCTTTACTAACTGTTGTAGGTGTCTTTACTACACTTTATAGGGCTCTTTACTACCCATTTTAGGTGTCTTTAATAACCGTTGTAGGTGTCTTTACTAATCTGTGTATGTGTCTTTACTACGCATTGTTGGTGTCTTTACTACACTTTATAGCTGTCTTTACTTCCCGTTGTAGGTGTCTTTACTAACATTTGTTGGTGTCTTTACTACCCTCAATAGGTGTCTTTACTACACTTTGTAGGTGTCTTTACTACCCGTTGTAGGTGTCTTCACTACCCGTTGTAGGCGTCTTTACTACCATTTATAGGTGTCTCTACTACCCGATGTAGATGTCTTAACTACCCGTTGTGGGTGTCTTAACTACCCGTTGTACGTGTCTTCACTACCCGTTGTAGGTGTCTTTACTATCTGTTGTAGGTGTCGTCAATGTGTTTATAGGAAAACCGTGAAGTTGCATATGACAAAACTATCTTTGTTCACGAGACATGACGCTGTTTTTGAGCTGGGGTTTTTCCATTTTCCAATCTTGTAAAATTAAGTACAATTTTTTCTTTTTTCGTAATCCACAGCATTCTTAAAATGCTTCTCAACATTTAAATTAGAAAATAGCAGCAGGCTTTCAGAGATTTCAGAGTCACTGTTAGATTGTCCATTATTTACATACTTATGTTCCCTTGGTAAAGATGCACGTTCTCTATTGTGTCCTGTATTTTGTTTGATTTAACGCTCGTTACAGTTTGAGGCAGTAATTTAAAGCCATATGAATGTTGAAAATCATTGTGTACTGATTTCAAAAATGCTGTCAATGTAGAAAACTGTTGTAGACTTGTCAAAACTGTTGTCAGTTTAGAAAAATTGTGTAGACTGTTGTCACAATTGTTATCAAATGTGTTGTCCATGTAGAACAATGTTGTTAACAGTTGTCAATGTAGAAAATGGTTGTAAACTGTTGTCCATGTAGAAAATTGTTGTAAACTGTTGTCAGTTGTATAAAACTGTTGTAAACTGTTGTTCATGTAGACAACTGTTGTAAACTGTTGTCCATCTAGAAAACTGTTGTAAACTGTTGTCAATGTAGAAAACTGTTGTAAACTGTTGTCCATGTAGAAAACTATTGTAAACTGTTGTCAATGTAGAAAACTGTTGTAAACTGTTGTCCATGTAGAAAACTGTTGTAAACTGTTGTCCATCTAGAAAACTGTTGTAAACTGTTGTCAATGTAGAAAACTGTTGTAAACTGTTGTCCATGTAGAAAACTGTTGTAAACTGTTGTCCATCTAGAAAACTGTTGTAAACTGTTGTCAATGTAGAAAACTGTTGTAAACTGTTGTCCATGTAGAAAACTGTTGTAAACTGTTGTCCATGTAGAAAACTATTGTAGACTGTCGTCACAACTGTTGTCCATGTAGAAAACTGTTGTAAACTGTTGTCAATGTAGAAAACTGTTGTAAACTGTTGTCCATGTAGAAAACTGTTGTAAACTGTTGTCCATGTAGAAAACTATTGTAGACTGTTGTCAAAATTGTTGTCAATGTAGAAAACAAAGATGAAACTAATATATTATTCAACACAAAACACTCATCACACCACTGTGGTAAATCAGAACAGATTATTTCAACGCTAATGGTATTCATTTCAATGGCGACGATGTCTTAACGCAAGCGTCTTTCCACAGTCGACTTTGCCTGGATTGGCGGCAGTTGCAGGAATCATGTACCAACTTGGGAATGGGTACCAAGTCTCCAACCATTTAACTTCACCAAATGGCATGTCGGCGAACCCAACTACGGTAAGTAATACGCGAGTACCTGCTGCTTCTGTTTATTTCATCTAACTGCTTCATGATTTAGGAAATCAGTAACAGTATTTGCCATAGTTGAAGAATGGAAATCACCTGACCGAGAGGATAATATCGCTTGCTCTCAAACTTCCGATGCGTTGATGGCGGGGTAGTGGATTCTCTCTGTACACCAGTCAAATATACGTAAACGTTGAATTTTCATGCTTGATTTGGGGACGCCAAATACAAGTATTGTAATGATATTACAAGTAATATGTTTGTCCAGCGACATCAGTTTTGTCTCATGCTACAGTGGTGTGTTTGTCCAGCTACATCAGTTTTGTCTCATGCTGTATTGTTTCATATGTTTGTCCAGCCTATACAGTTTTGTCTCATGCTATAGCGTGTGATATGTTTGTCCAGTTTAATCAGTTTTGTCTCATTCTAAAGTATGTGATGTGTTTGTCCAGCTAAATCAGTTTTGTCTCATTCTAAAGTATTTGATATGTTTGTCCAGCTATATTAGCTGTGTCCTATGCTACAGTGGCATGTATGTCCAGCTAAATCAGTTTTGTCTTATGCTACAGGGGTATGTTTGTCCTGCTGCATGAGATTTGTCTCATGCTATAGTGTTTGATATGTTTATCTATCTACATCAGATGTGTCTCATGCTATAGTGTTTGATATGTTTGTCCAGCTTTATCAGTTTTGTCGTATGCTACATTGATTTGTTTGTCTGTTTGTCCATTATCCAAGACATCAGGTTTGTCTTATGCTATAGTGTTTGATATGTTTGTCCAGCTACATCAGATGTATCGCATGCTATAATGTTTGATATGTTTGTCCAGCGACATCGGTTTTGTCTCATGCTACACTGGTATGTTTGTCCAGCTACAGCAGTTTTGTCTCATGCTATATTGTTTTATATGTTTGTCCAACTTACACAGTTTTGTATCATGCTATTGTGTGTGATATGTTTGTCCATTTTCATCAGTTTTTTTAATCATTCTGTATTGTATGATATGTTTGTTCAGCTTTATCAGTTTTGTCTCATGCTATGGTGTAGTTTGTTCTCTATCTTGTGTACTGCATTGTCTAACTGTTTACCAGTTGATGGCTCCCAATGCCTTTGGTTGGAGGCAGGCATGAACTACGAATGGGACAATGGGCCCTGCCCGAGAGAGTATCGATTCATCTGTGAGCGGGCGCAAGACAAAGACATGTGAGTTGGTACATTTGGTGTATTTCTTTGCTTTGTGTCACCTGGCAGTAAACATGTTGGATCATTTCTGGTGATGTCTGCTGTTTGTGTATGTGTGGGCGTATGCCTGACTGCCCGTAACTAACTAACTACCTAATCTAACTAACTAACTAACTAACTAGCTAGCTAGCTAGCTAGCTAGCTAACTGACTGACTGACTGACTGACTGACTGACTGACTGACTGACTAACTAACTAACTACTTAACTAACTAACTGACTGCCTGACAAACTAAATTACTAAGTGCATTTATTTAGTACTATTTAGATATTACATTGCATTATAACTTCTAATGTGTATATATTTTATATTGTTTGCTTGTTTATTTATTATGTGTATTAAGCATGTGTATATTGTTTGGAATCATATTAAATTTGCAGTGATGCTTTATTGTGATTTAGGTTGCATTAATTCACTTGACGTATAGACATTTTTTTTTTTCCCGCGTTTCCATCCTGTTTCAGGATATTGCGGTCAACACCAGCATCTTTCAGCTGTATGTTGATTCCTAGGCTAGATTACGCTCATCAGCACGCCACGACTTTCTGAGCGACCGGCTCCATCGTTTATATTATCTCCATAGCAATTTTTCTTTTTTGTGCAGAAACATTCTGAGTAAAGTAAAGTGATGTAAAGTAAGCTAAAGTGATTAAAGTAAAATGAAGCAAATAAAGTAAAGTGATGTAAGTAGCATACAGTCAAGAAAAGTAATGTAACGTAAAGTTAAGTGAAGTCATGTCAAATCAAGTAATATAAAGTGATGCAAAGTCAAGTCAAGTAATGTCACGTAATGTAAAGTAACGTAATGTCACGTGATGTCAAGTCAAGTAATATCACGTAAAGTAAACTAACGTAATGTCACGTGATGTCAAGTCAAGTAATGTCACGTAAAGTAAACTAACGTAATGTCACGTGATGTCAAGTCAAGTCAAATCAAGTCACGGATCCTGTGTTACATGACTTGAGTCACACACGGCAGATGGTGCTAGCCCCATCATGTGTAGATCCAATCAGCCCTGGAGAGGTTCGGCCAGTACCACACCGGCTGCTTTACCTTCCCTAAACATGTCCTGGATCCCGTTCTAGGCCGGGTGGGCCTGGGAGTACGGACAATGTTTAAAATAAACAGCACAACGTGTCCAGTGCGCCTTAAGGTGTGTAAAATGGCCCTTTACTAGCCACTTTGGTATTTTTTTTTCTATATTGCTTTTTTAATTATATAACCTGCATAGTTGTATAGATCTTGAACATACAAATCCAACGGAACCTTATTCAAGTCTGTAGGCCATTACTAAGGGGATATATATATAAATATGTTTGTGTGTCAGTTTATCATTTTATATAGACATTTAGAAGACAAACGATTTTGACCTTTCACGTTTTGTGACCCTACCTACACACTCACACAATTGTCAGTTACACTGTCGCCAAGGGATATCACCACCACCGCTGTCTATTTCAAGAACAGATAACTCTGCCTGTATATGCCAATTCATACAGGCACTAATGCGCATTGGGCATATGGTGCTAGACGCCATATAGTTATGAATACTTCAGCAATCGGTGTTTTTTGTTTTGTTTACATATCCTATTTACAGGACATCGCTGTCAGCACCATCATTTTACTACTGTTGTTGATGGCAAGTTTGCGTTCAGTAGTTTGCCATGGCTTTCTGATCGACCGGCTCCAATACCAATTCGTAAAAGTATAGCGCAACACGGTCTGCTGCCAAATCGCGCGCAACTGTGTTTACAAAGCGGGTAAACCGGCTTACAAATCTCGTTCGTAAAGCCTTAGCTTAGCCACGGAGCGCGGCACTATAATTTAATTACTACTTTGTTGATAATATAGTCGGCTTGTTTATTGTCCATTCCGTCTTTGTTCCGGTCAAGGGTTGTTAAACTCTGTCTTCTTTTTCTGCTTTCATCAGGAGTATTTTTTGTTTCTCAAGACGTAATTGCATTGTGCCTGTTTACTTGTGCCTGTAGGCCGACACATCCGACTCTAGTGAGCTCTATTCAAGATGACGGAGATGTGCGAGTTTGGCTTTCGTTGTTGCATCTTGAGAGAAGTGCCACAACACATAACCAAAGAATTCTCGAATGCGATGGCCTGGTAGTTATACATTCACGGCCTATTTCTTCTAGTGATCTTCCTTGGCACAGTCAGTTAGTACGTCGGCACGTACATTTAAGATTTTTGGTGTCACTTATAATGTCGGTCGCGGGTTCGATTCCCCGCAGCGTAATTTTTTTTTTTTTTTTTTTTTTTTTTTTAAAGTGGGCGTACGAATCACGTCCGTAAGGTCTTAGCCACGGAAACCGGCACTGGAATTACTACTTCGTTCAGTAGTTTACCATAGCTGTCTGAACGACCGGCTCCCACACCAATTCGTTAAAATACGGCGAAATGCGATCTGCTGCCAAATCGCGCGCAGTTGTGTTTCGAACGCGGGTAAGCGGGCTTACGAATCACATCCGTAAGACCTTAGCCACGGAGACCGTTACTGCAATTACTACCTCGTTTGCCATGGCTTTCTGAACGACCGGCTCCCATAACAATTTGGTAAAATACGGCGAATCTGCTGTCAAATCGCGCGCAGCTGTGTTTACAACGCGGGTAAGCGGTCGTAGGAATCGCTTCCGTAAGACCTTAGCCACGGAGTCCGGTACTACCTCGTTCAGTAGTTTGCCATTGCTTTCTGAACGACCGGCTCCCATACAATTCGAAAATATTCCGCTGGAATTTGATAGAATTGGCGTGATCACGTGTTCGAGTCTTTGTTATCCGCTGACCACACCTTTTGACACCTTTCCGACATTTTGAAAGCCTGGAACGCAAAGTTTTATTTATAAACATCAGTTGAAGGTTGTCAATGGCGGAAAACGGAGAGGAGGGGATGGGTTGAAGAGAATGGCTGCGCCAATTAATGCAGGCACTAAGGCACATTGGGCATATGGTGCTAGACGCCATATAGTTATAAATACATCGGCAATCGGTGTTTTGTGTGTGTGTTTGTTTTGTTTACATATCCTATTTACAGGACATCGCTGTCAGCACCATCATTTTACTACTGTTGTTGATGGCACGTTTGCGTTCAGTAGTTTGCCATGGCTCTCTAAACGACCGGCTCCCATACCAATTTGTTAAAGTACAGCGAGACGCTGTCTGCTGCCAAATCGCGCGCAGATGTGTTTAGAAAGCGGGGAAGCGGGCTTACGAATCGCGTCCGTAATACCTTAGCCACGGAGGGCTGTACTGCAATTATTACCTCGTTTAGTAGTTTGCCTGTCATGCGTGGCGAGACACAACTCGCGCTACGAAGAAGAGAACTGGACAACGCACATCAAAAGGCAGAATTTGTTCGCAACATAGACGAGCAATATTTCTTGCGGGCGGAATCTCTCTGGACGCGTTTGTTTGGTCGGGGGCCTGTCCGAAATTCACTCCATGCGGCGTGAATGTGTGAGATCATTTGTAGACGACTTAGTTCTCGGTCGGGGTGTCGTAATCAGCTGAGCAGCCAACTCACTGCGAACTGTTGAGTCTCAGCCCTAGACCAGGAAATTTGTTCGCAACATAGACGAGCAATATTTCTTGCGGGCGGAATCTCGCTGGACGCGTTTGTTTGGTCGGGGGCCTATCCGAAATTCACTCCATGCGGCGTGAATGTGTGAGATCATTTGTAGACGACTTAGTTCTCGGTCGGGGTGTCGTAATCAGCTGAGCAGCCAACTCACTGCGAACTGTTGAGTCTCAGCCCTAGACCAGGAAATTTGTTCGCAACATAGACGAGCATTATTTCCTGCGGGCGGAATCTCGCTGGTCGAGTTTGTGTGGTCTGTTCTGTCCGTCTCCTCTCCAAGAGTCCTCTGTACGCTGTCTTCGTTGTCGGAACTCTCTCAACGCGGCCTCGTTGAGGTACGTTCACGGCCGCTACTGTCACCGTCACTCAGCTCCGCAGGTTCGACTCCTGCCCCGGGCATGCAAACGCTTATCAATTGCGGAAGTGGGTATCTCTGGCGCCCGGGACCCACGGCTGAGTCGGTGGTGGTAGTAGAGACCGTGTTGTACCTCGACGAGAGGCGAGGGAGGGAGCGAGAATGAAGAAAGTGTACAAAGGATGGAGAGGAGATGGGCGAGGGGGGGATGGAGGTGGGGGTGGGTCGATTGGCGCGCGGGGCCCGCCGGCAAAGTCCGCGGGGCTGCGCCCCGCGGACTTTGCCGGCGGGCCCCGCGCGCCAATCGACCGTGCACCGTTTAAGTCAGACGGGGAGAGCCCGTCGAGAAGAACATTTCAACAAAAAAATAGTGTAGTCTCCAAAGTACCATGAGTGCAAATTTGGTCAAAGTCCTAGAAAAAGTGTACAGAGCGATAATAGCAATCTAGTCTGTGAGGGAGGATGAGAATTGTTCTCAACTGGTAAAAAGTATACACAGGAGTCTCCCCCCTACTGAACAAGAAAATATTGAAAAAGTGTACAGCGCAAAAGAGTGTACAGAAAAAGTGTACAGCGCAAAAGAGTGTACAGAAAAAGTGTACAAAGCAACGTCAACAGAGGGAAGTAATTGTGGCATTCTTCACGAACAAGGTAACGGAACGGTTCCCTCCCATGGTGGTAGGGTCGGAGGTGTGGGGGATGTGTGGGGTGGGGGAGATGTGTGTATGGTGGGGGATGTCTGAGTGGGTGAGGGGGGTGTGTGTGTGGGTGGGTGCGGGATGTGTGGGTTGGTGGAGATGTGTGGTTGAGAGATGGGTGATTGGGGGTGTATGGGTAGGTGGGTGGAAGATATGTGTGTGTGTGTGTGTGTGTGTGTGTGTGTGTGTGTGTGTGTGTGTGTAGGGGAGGGGGTTGTTTGGTGGGTGGGAGATGTGTCTCATAACATGGTAACATGCATTGTTTATGTTTACAACATTCATTTAACAATGTTTTATTTTTCCTTTGTGAATGTATCATACACTATTTATGAACGAAAGATGGGTGATTGGAAGGGCCAAGTGTAAGACGGGCCTGCGTGCCCAACACACGCGAACAAAAGGGGCGGGCATATTTATGGGCCTAGGTGTCATGGCCGGCAGGAATGGCGGAGCTCTTGCAGCCGTATAGTTGTGATAAAAAACTGCACTCGTAAACATCCCGCCCATTGGTAAAGTCGTTAGCCTCGTGGTGAGGAAAGGAATTGGTCAGCGCATATCATGCGGATAAAAAAAAAATCACCGTATTGTAATGTGTTAAACCGAATTATCCAGCTAGAAACCACACTGATCATGTAACCTAACATCGGCCACTCGCAAACTGAAGCAACACAATCACAGACGGAAACAAACACGCTTCAGTTTTCGGCGTATTTAAAAAGGGGGATAATTTTATTCGAGTAGTTATGTGTTTGTTCAGTCGTGATCGGTGAAACAAGAGGAAGAGAATCGATCACCGCATACCAAACATATATATATATATATACATACACACACAAACACACACGCGCGCGCACACACACACACACACACACACACACATATTCATCTCTACGCCATGCTGTGATGACGCCAGACCGCTGCACGTGACAACTCGCGCGGTTTTCAACACGAGGCCGTGAAGCGGATATCAATTTTGACCAGAGAATTCGCCTTACAAAGTTACTCAATAATAAATGTAACCGAACTTGTAGAGTGATGACAATTTACATATATATACTAAAATGGGTGTTGAATGCAAACATGCATTGATTATCATTTCAGTCGCTCTGTATAATCCATAAGAATATTAAATGAGCATCGCTGGATTATGACACGGAAAATCGCCATTTTCCCGCCATGGAAATTACGGCATCATAGCATGCGATCTTAATTATTTCAGTTTGGGATGTAACTGCCGACTTAAATAGTCGAAAATTACACTGTACTCGTAAAAATGGATGCTTACTTGAATTGTTCATACTAGATCAATTCATAACGTCTATATAAAACGAAATTTACGAGTGAACTTTCGTCTTAAAAAGACAGAAATAAAGAGTCTCTTCGTCTCCGTAAAAAGAAAAATGTGAGAAGCCAAGATGTATACATTCTTAGACAATGGAGGGAACTACAATACTCGGTAATCGGTTTCTGTTTTAATGCGATCTTGAAATAATCGAGGAATTTAACGTCACGAGTGCCCTAACCTTCCTTAAATCGGAAGACACAAAAACAAGAAATCAAAAGTTACCGCAGACAAATTCTCCGGTAAAATACGGCAAAACTAAAACCTAATGCCTACCCTTTACTGACTGACCTAGAACCTGCTGAAGTCAAGTATTGATAAGTCGTATTGTTTTTCAGCTCCTGCTTGCGGAATCTGGTTAACAGGTGTAGTCTGTGATGACTTCTCGGAGACCCTGAACCTTCTCAACTTAAAAGATAAAACCTGTTCTAAAGTCACTGTGAAATAAATACATTACTTGAGATTAAAGATGTGTTGTTTTTCTCCATCAGTTTTCAGCATCAGTGTCCAATATGTTGTTTTCCGCTTTCAATTTTCAGCATAAGTGATCAATGCACTTTTACTAATATTGTTATCATAGAATGTCATCGAACGTGTTTCTTCTACTTTCATTAATAAAGGAAGACATCCTACATTTTACACAGATTTAAGGCAACAAGGGGAAAACCGGGGGCAGAAACTCTTGCATTATGGGATGCGAAGAGTGCTTTTATTGTTACCAGAGTAACTCTTTATTTCTTTCTTTCTTTCTTTCTTTATTTCTTTCTTTCTTTCTTTCTTTCTTTCTTTCTTTCTTTCTTTCTTTCTTTCTTTCCTTCCTTCTTTCTATCTTTCTCACTGTCTGTCTGTCTGTCTGTCTGTCTGTCTGTTTTCTGTCTGTCTGTCTGTCTGTCTGTCTGTCTGTCTGTCTGTCTATCTGTCTGTCTGTCTGTCTATCTGTCTGTCTGTCTGTCTGAATGTTTATCTGTCTCTCTGTCTTGCTTTCTTCCACTTTGTTTACTCCTGTCTGCCTTGCAAATGTATAGTTTTTTTTTTCTTTTTTTCTAGTATTGCCAGGTTTGTGTTTCTTTCCCTAATGTTACTCTTCATATAACTACGACAGTTGAGTTAAGAGATCTTTGTGATCACCCAAACATCACTCTATATAAAGATACGACAGTAAAGATCCTAGACGTCTGTGTTCTTCAAATGCTCGATCAACTCACTGAGAGTCCTCCAATCTTTAGCTATCCAGTGCACTTCTATGTTCATCAAATGTTGCTCTATGTAAAGATAAGAGAGTTCAGTTCCTAGACCTCTGTGTTCCACCTAATGTTACTCTTTATGAAGATCATTTCCCACTTTTTCACAGGAGTCACACAAATGTAAATTGCCATGACGAATGCCGCGATCTTGTGTGATTACTGAACTTCTATAAGCCACCTCTACGCTGTCCTCCCGTTGTCTTAATGATTCTGCAACTTATCTTCCTGTTGTTAAATAGGGGTACCCTTGCATGATTGACAGCTCTCGGGAGCCTATGCGCGAGTTCTTCTTAGAGGCCACAAAGTCTAACGAGGTCAAATAACCAAGTGCTGACCCGCACTCTGGTCTTCTCAAGTCACACTTTTCTACAGTTTTTTTTAATTTTTAATTGCATATCCTTTCCTTTGCGGATTTATCGACGATGTGGGAGCACCTGGCAGATTTCTGTGTTCGTCATCACAACTAGTTTGGAGGTAGCGGTGTTCACATTTGGGAGGGGGGAGGGGGGGGGGGGAGTTCAGTTCAGTTTTCAGCCTGGCTTGCCTGTTCATGTCTTCCGTGGAAATGTTAATGCCGTGACATATTGTGATGCGGTTCTGGATGCATTGGTTGCTCTTGCGTTCTCAGATTATCCAGACTTGCAGCTTCTCCAGCAGGATAACTCACGTGCGCACACAACATGTATTACACAGCAATATCTACAGCAGCAGAACATCGTGACGATTGACTGGCCTGCCCCATCTCCAGACATGTCCCCTATAGAACATCTGTGGGACGAGCTTGGACGCAGAGTCTACAGGCAAGGTTCTGCAGCTATTCTGCAACAGCTCGAAGTGAATAAGACTTGATTCACCGGAATTTCCTTCAGATATTTCTGCGCTCCATGCGGAGCCGCTACCAAACGGTGGACATTTCAGATACCGAGGACAGTGCGAATACATTTATTACTGGTTGCAGTTTTTGTTTCCTACCTTGTCTGCACATAATGCACACAATTTGGTGTTTCAATTGGGACCATTCAAAAAGTTCCTAAATATCTGCAATATTGGAAGGTGTGTTCACAGAAGGTACCACGGATGTTGACCGCCCACCAACAAGAGGAACCCATGGAATGGTGTTTGAACCACTTGCTGCTCTACAGAGTGGAGGGTGATGCATTTCTCTTCCGCATAGTGGTAGGCGATGAATCATGGTGTCACTACTTTGAGCCGAGCAGCAAAAGAGAGAGCTGGCAATGGTAGCATGCTAGATCACCAAGGACCAAAAAATTCAAGTTACAGGTTTCAGCTGGTAAGGTTATGCTGTGCGCATTTTTTTTATTACCATGAAGGACTATTGTTGGCCGAATTTAAAGAACCTGTTGTCAATATCAACTCTACCCACTACTTGCCACTAGACAAGCTGCAAAAAGCCATCAAGAATAAAGGACCCGGCATGCTTTCTCGCGGTGTGATTTTGTTGCACGATAATGCTTGTCCGCATGTCGCAAAGATTGTGCAGGAAGCACTAGCAAGGAAGAAGTGGGAAATTCTGCATCATCCAGCCTATAGTTCTGATTTGTCACCATGTAATTTTCATTTGTTCAGACCTCTAAATTAAAGCTCTCAAATTCCAACGATTTCACACAGATGCAAACGTAATGAACGCGGTAAACACTTGGTTCAGTGAGCACCCACACTCCTTTTTTTTTGCGCACGGCATTCGCCGCCTACCTAAGCAATGGGATGTTGCCTGAATGCCTACGGCGACTTCTTCTGACCAACCTATGGTGCATAATTTATTCAAAATGAATGCTTTGTTTAATTCTACCACACCTGTTAATGTTTCTTTCATGCTCTTATAATAAAGCCATTGGAACGGATGATGCCGTCAATGCTATAGAGCCCCTGCCAACTCTTGACCACCTGGTCACGCTTCCCACCGTAACAGAAGTTAAGTGTGCTATAAATGAACTTGCTCGCAAGGCTCCAGGTAATGATGGGATTCCAATAGAGGTTATCACGAGTGGGCAAGGCACACTCACTCTACAGATTCGCCAGCTAATAGAGCTATGGTGGCGAGAAGGAAAAATCCCACAGGATTTGAAAGATTCAAGCATAATAACGCAGTACACGAACATGGTCGATCGAAGCGACTGTAACACCTATAAAGGCATCTCACTGCTGTGTATTGTTGGGAAAGCATTTGCCAGAATTGTTCTGTGCAGACTTCAAGTCCTGGGAGATGAAGTCTACCCCGAATCAGAGTGTGAACGGAATCAACGACTGTTTATTGCCTTCATCGACTTCACAAAGGCACTTGATTTGGTCATCCGTGAGGGTCTGTTCGAGGCACTAAAAAATATTGGTTGTTCACCAACTCTGCTGTCCATTGTGGAATCGTTCCAGACATGTATAATCAAGATTGATAGCGCACCTTCAGAAGAGTGTGAAATCAGGAGTGGATTTAAGCAAGGTTGTGTAAAAGCTCCGACCCTCTTTGGAATATCCTTTTTACTTCTAATGAAATATGCTGAAATTTCGTGATCAAGATGGTGGTATATACATTCACTCACGATCAGCAGGCGGCCTCTACAAAGCTCAGAGTTTGAAGACCAAGACACAAATTAGGAGGGAACTGATCAGAGAGTTGCTTTTTGTGGATTATGCTGCAATTACGTCCCACTCTGAGGAAAAATTACAACGTCTACTATAGCGTTTCGGTCAGTCCTGCCGGCGTAGCTTGAAAGTTCGTCAATAGGCGTCCAGTAGTTTTGCATGTACAACCGGGTACCGGGAAGGCGCGCTTTAGCGATGCTACTCTTGGCCTGCGTGTGCGTGAATAGTCCGTCTGTCCGATAGATATCTGGTTGATCCTGCCAGTAGTCATACGCTTACCTTACGGGACTCTCTCGAGACCCCGTAATTGGAATGAATTGAGTAGACTTGGAGTGCAAGTTTCATTGTCAGTCGGTCAGTCATATTGGCACAGCTCGAAGCTTGCCAGCAGGCGACCAGTGGATGTGACATGGTGGTAGTAGCAAATATACAAGGGTTTAGTAGGTAAGGAACCTACGACTGGTCTAGCAAACCGGTAGGGAATTTACTTGACCCTAAAATTCTGCTCAAGATTCATGGAGAAAATTGGAGGAAAGGCGCAAGTCACAGGTGCTGGACTTCAATGACCCCTCCCCCACGGCGACTAACGGCAAAAGTGGAAGAAACAACAACAACAACAACAACAACTATCTTTATTATCCAATGCTTGTTCTGAATTTGGTTTAACAATTAGCACAAATTATGTCACAAGGTGCACATGGGGTACAGTCAATCTTTGTTTACGAGGCCCAACTGGAGATAGAAGACCATTTTACATATCTAGGATAGAGGTAAAAAGCAAATTATCCCTCGATCAGGAAATCAACATCATGATTGGTAATGCAGCAACAACAATGAACAGGTTAACAAAATGATTCTGGAGGAACAGGAAGCTTACTGCCAAGACAAAAGTTCTTGTCTACCAAGCATGTTTCTTTAGTACTCTTCGTCATGGCAATGAAGCCAGGACTTCTTACTAGCACCATGAGAAACGTTTAAACAGCTTTCATAAGCGGTGTCTGCATAGAATACATGGTATTAAGTGGCAAGACAAAATCACAAATACTGAAGTATTGGAAAGTTCAGGTTGTGTGACAGTTTGTTCCATGCTCGGTCTGTGAAGACTTAGATGGATAGGAATCATTAGGAGGAAGGATGATGGTAGAATACCAAAGGGCATCTTATTGGTGAATTCCAGATGGGAAAGAGATCTCAGGGTCGGCCTCTACTACGATACAAAGATGTGTGTAAGCGGGACATGATTGATACAGGCATTAATAATGCACATTGGGAGCAAGTCGCTGCTGAACGTGTTGCACGGAGGGCAACTATCAGAAATGGAATAAAGACAAAAGAAAAAATGACTACAGATAAAGCACACACAGAGCGTGAGAGACATAAGATGGTGCATGATGATGGAAATGACTATGTTTTCACATACATCCACTGTGGACAAACATTTGCAGCAGGAATTGGCCTTATCAGCCACACTCGCCACCGCCATGGGTAGTAGTTATTAAACCTTTTTGAAGCACAATGTACCAAACTATCGTCTGTCAAGACGGAAAGATGCAAATGTAATCCAATGTAATATATATATATAATTTGAATATTTCGGGCACTTGAAAAGTGATGATAGTTTGGGGAGAACAATAATTGAGGGATAAATGCCAAGAAAGAGGGGACGATGAAAGTCAAAGAGAAGATGTGTGCAGGATATGGCAGATGATCTCTAGATGGATGTATCGGGTGAGGGACATCTTTCTTATGATCGAGTTTTCCGGATACATGCCATGAATTGGATTTCGCGACACACAGCAAGCGTAGAAACTCTTGACACGGTTCAGAAACACAGCAAACGCGGCTAGCATTGGTGGGCGGAGCTAATGTGTCACGAGACGGTGCCCAGGCGAAAGCAGAAAGGCAGTGTGCTTGATTGTCAGTCTGAGCTGGGACGTGAGTCTAAGATGGTCAAGTTGAGAAAGTTCTGCGCTTGAAAACGTTTACGCTTGTCGCAGTTATGAAAGTTGTAGTTTACTGTGAAATAGAGTTCATCTTCAAGATGACCAACGATGGGCCAGTCAATAGCGCCCAGTAGTTGTGATGAAAGAGCTGACCCGGTGTTGTGAACAAACCGACAAGAATGGCCGAGCGAGAGACACGCCATGACACATTCGCCACCAGTGTGAGGTGCGTAAGTAGATAGTATTGATGTTCTCGTTTAGCAGTGAAGTGTAGCGACAGTCTGTAGTGTACAGTAATAGCCGGGACAATTAACGATCAGTTGTGCTAGTGATTCTTTATGGGCAGACAGTGTGTGGGAAGGTCGTACATAGAACGCTGAAAGGCAATGGCTGGCGGTGTACGATGGCGACCATGTGTAGAGCTGTACTGTAATAAAGGTTATCATGTACTCTGAGGACGAGTTGAACTGGTGTTGTTTGCACGAAAGACTTGTCCATTAGTTCTACGAGCCGATTGAGATATTTCTGCTAAATCTTATAAAACACAAGACACCTAGACACAACACCAAGAGGACGGACACGATGTGTGAGTTCCGACTCTTGGCACTTGGGGGAATTACGTCCGTTTGAATGAATCAAGGGAGAAGGTTTCGTCAGTGCAGTATTGAAGAGTAAACAGGACGAAAGAAACGAAAAATACAGTGATCTGCAAGTAATAAAGAAATAAAAAGTGAAAACCATGTGTTGAAGACAAAGAATGACCTTGTCGAAGGGTATCACGATGGCTACCATCGACAAAAACAAATAAGTTCACGTCTCAGCCAAGCATCACGTTAGATGAATTGTGTGATGTATTACATCTGTGTATAGTTGCAAAGAACTTTAATTCAACATTCCAGATATTTCTTCAAGAAAACAGAGTATAGCACTCAGCCACATAAAATGTCATTCAAGAGCAGTGTTCATGTGCTTCACGCACTATAGTGCTCCAATGAACTAATCTCAGTGTTAGATTGAAGAATATTTTTCAGATCCAGTTTTCCAGTGCCATCAGTAGTATAATATGCACCTTTGACGCCACATTTGTGAGGATCGCCATTTTTCAAGACCAAACTTCTATTGATTCCTGGTCAGCCCGAAATGCAGTGAAGCTGATCCATACCACCTTGTGAAGAATCCTGAAGGGCAGCCAAGCATCTGGACCAAGCCACCAAGGACACAAAAGCGGAATTTATACAGGTTAAGCTGTTTTCAATTGATTTGTATATGTGTCCTGCTTAGTATTCTAGAGTCAACAGGCACCCTTCCATCATATGTTTACTAACCCTCATCATTAGTGGGAGGTTGGTGGGCTACTTTTGTGGTTATTGCATCATCACCCAAAAGTACGTCCCGTTCGGTTAGCATTCGAAATTGACTTAGAATTTAAGTAAATTTTCGACTGCTAGCGAGAACTTTGTCTTGTTTTGTAACCTAGTCCAATATTTGTTGTTCTTTAACTTCATTAATGTATCTATTATTTGTGATTATTTTTTTTTCACAGGTGTTATGTCATTTAGCTAAAACTTCTGATAGGTGTTATTGTTGTCCAGTGTTGTTATCATCATTGTAGTACAGCATTTTTACACCAGGTTCATCACAGTCGGCTTCGCCAGAGCAAGATCAGCAGCGACACTGACGCAGATATATTTTTGCTATTGAGATCCCTTACCATTGTCAGCACAAATATTATCTAAAGACACTGATACAGTTAGTGTCTACAATTATTGTGCATGGTTTCAGCTATAGGTTATTGACACAGATATAGTAGACAGGTACACAACCACGACATGTCTACATTAATAGATTTTGTAATACTTGGTGAGAAAATCTGTTTCACAGGCCTAGAACTTTTGACATGGGCAGAAAACAAACTCTCAGAATTTCGAAGTCAGATAACAGAAGACAGGACAGCAGCTAAAGAACTTAAAGAATCACAAGAAAAATGAAGAGATAAAGAATTAGCTTTAGAAAGACAAAAGCTAGATCTTGAAGAAAAAAGACTACAATTTCAACTAGACAAGTTAAAGTTAGAGAAAGAGAGGATACCACTAGCACAAACAAACTACAACACAAATAAAGAAATATGTACAGAAGAGACCCAACCGGAAATAATAATAGGAGCTTCAGCAATACTGTCAAATCAGAAAAGCAACAATTCATCAAAGAGATACCACCAGTACAAGGACCATAATAGAGTTAAGCGACCATACCAACATAAACCAAACCAGCAAAGACCATACAACGCATCAAAGAGAGGGATAATGATAGATTGCAACTACTGCAAACACCAACACAGAGTACATGAGATGTGTGACAGTAATCCAAACTATGAATCATACATAAATAATCTATCCTTAAAAATAATAGACAAACTATTAGACTATAAAGGCAACATAAAATGTTATCTTTGCCATAGTTTTGGACATGAAGTCAAGAGTTGTAGACTGAAACAAATGATGAAAGAGGCTAAAAGAACAGATGTCCAACCTAGTAAAAAGGAAGAACATGACCAAACCACAAGTAAATTGTCTATAGCTACAAACCAAAATAATAGACAACAGATTTATAACCCGGTAAATAGTCAAAGAATGCTTTCACAACAGACAAATACGAACAACATGTGTAGTGCAACTCTGAAAGTCAAAAAAGCATTTGTCAATGGCATACCAACCACATGCATAAGAAACACTGAAGCATCGTTGGTGGGAGTAAACCAAAGGTTTGTTAGAAGGGAAGACTACACAGGTAATGCATTAAATTGTCGAACATTCGGGGGAACACTCGAAAAGTATCACACAGCATGGATCGAAATCGACAGCCCATACTATACTGGCAGAATACAAGCAGCAATGCTAACAAACCCGTACGCTGGACTAATGCTAGGTAACATACCTGGAATAAAAGATTGTACACAAGAAGAGATTCAAGCATGGAAAATAAAAACCACTACATCTGCTACAACAATAGTTCAGCAAGAAAAAGATAAAGAACAAGATAAAGTAGTCATAGTACAGAGTAACCACATAGACAATGATAATTCAGACATACTACCAGACATAGTGCAAACAGACGAAGGAAACACAAATAACGTTGTTTATATAAAACCAACATGGGAAAACAGAAATCCCCCAAAGTTACCAAACGTACGATATACTGAAACAGACACACTAATAAAACAATGGCACCAGCAAAAAGTTCCTCAAGATCAGATTGATAAACGGGTAAGAGATATTAAAATAAGAAACTGGAATAGATATTGGAAATGTATAGGATTGACAGAAGGAAAAAGGAAAGAAAAGACACAAAAGATTATTAAACTTACAGACGATAGTCTCAGTCAACCCACATGGGATGCTAGAAATCAATCTGGAAAATCTGCTGATACATCTTCTGACGAAGATTTCGATCACAATAAATATAGATAGCATATATTTCACAATGAAACACCCTAGTCTTGTGATATGTAGATTGAAGATAGATATGTAAGTGTATATATAATTTTGTTTTACACAGAATGAATGCTTGGTTATGATAGTATTGGTTGAATGAACATATTGTGATAAAACCACCAAATGTCAGAATAATAACATTGTCCTGTTCTTCCCCGAGAGGAGAGTGGGAATCAACAAGTACATCTTCAACTTATTATCTGTTGGGATTATTGCCTGACTTTAGTCTACCCTCCTCTCTTCTGTCTTCCCTTCCATATATCTAGTGGTTTCACTCTCTCTCTGTTATTCTCTCAACACATACTCCGACAACAGTTTCTTTCAACAATAAACAAAAGATTTATTAATAAAACTATGTCTGGTGTATGTATGGATTTTGTAAGTGTAGTTGATAGGGTGTTCTATGGTTGGTGTTAGAAAGAACTCTGCATGTCTATCAGCGGTGTGGCTTCTCGCCCAGTCATTCTTCAAGATCACAGGACAGCACATCAAACAGGACAGAGCTCACCCGGGATTATCCGTATGCTTGAATCTGATGGTAAATCCGTTATTGAATGAAACAAAAACTGTTCACCACTGAGTCACTGTACCGTAATAAAAGTCCCGTAAGTTTATGACTGCGCTCGAGTCTGTTTCATGACGGTGCATATCCAACATCGAAAAAACCACCACCTCGTCACAGTTATTCCTATTGTCTATAGATTAATATCAATGTCTCTAATTGTCTATTCTTTCTTCTTTGTTTACTCAAGGGTATTCCTCTTCATCTCTTCTCTTTCAGGGCCTTAGAGTTATGTTCGTTTGAGCATACAGTGTTCTGTATTTATTTTAACTTATTTCTTTCTTCATCGTAAATATGTTCATATTCTGTTTTGTTCCGTGTAAGTACTTTGTTTACTCAATGTAGTACTTTAGTTGTTTAATGTAGTACTCTTCATCCTGTCTCTGCTTTCACTTGGAGAGTAGAACCTGGAAAAGTATAACAAATCCAGTGATAAGCAGCCGCCCCTTTCTACTACTTATGCAAGTGTCCTTCTCCAGCCATAATGATAAGGCTTCCGAAGTACATCAGCATAAGACATATGAATTCACCAAAGTCTAAACTATCCATAAATAGAAAGAAATGGTAATTGCTATTCACACACATCTATATTCCTATGCTAAACTATATCTAATATCTTTATACCTTATTTAGGCATCTATGTTCCTGGAATTGAAAAAACACTTAGCGAATAACACACTATTATCCCCTCTTTCCATCATTAGGGACGTGTATTTCTATTCCCACTCAAGAACATATCTCCTTCAGGTCAGTTTGGAACACACACTAAACTTACACAAAGAATTGACCCTCTTTATATCGGTCATCTCTGCCGCATAGTCCTTGACCTTGCTTGACATCTCAAGTCCCTACTTCATTATCACCTTTTAGTGGAAAATTACAGAACTGGAACTTTTCCGTTATTCATTCACCCAGACCGCAATATGCTGTCCAATAATGCTGTCTGCCTTTGTTGCAAACCAATTTTTCCACGCGACAGATTTACCTGGCTGTCGGTGGGCACTTCCGTGTCTTGACCTATAAACACATTCGCCTGGTCACTTCGTTGTTTTTAACTCGGGAATTAACCGTTCGCCTGCCTGGTTTGTTAACCCTTCTTCTGCCTGGGCAGTCGGTGTATGCAGTCGTCCATCTGGGAATCATTAACTCTCAGTATTTCACGACATACATTAACTACAGCTCTCATATAGAGGAGCTAAAGTGATATGACATATTGTCCAACTCAAGCCATCATGATATTATATTATGATCAGATGTCAAATAAAGTTAAAGTGATATTTCTACTTCATTATTATGTTGATATCTATGAAATGTCATGCAAATGTGTAAACCATTAATATAAATAGCAAAGAACAGCATTGCCAATGGACATCACCTGTAAATCACCTCATAGCCAGGGTGCTTGCTGAATCAACTGAACAGCACTCTGAATTGCTAATCAGGACATTGGCATGTTAATGGAAACAGCTTAAAAGTACTATTATCTCTGTATTAATACTTTTTGTATATACTTATGTACATAGATACGTACATCCCACTATGTTATTATTCTCAGACAGTATTAGAGTATCTGAAGCTGAATGGAGATTAAGAATGCAGCTGCAGATAGAAGTCCTACACCACTTGAACATTAGATGAGCACTATGCAAGTCCTTAGACCACCAGACTAGTTACAAGCCGCTGGGGAATGAATACAAGTTTGATCTACAACTCACGAGTGGTCATCAAAGAGTCTACGTGTAACACAGGAGTTTAGAACTATAATTTGTATCAGTTCATCATCATCAACATTTTTGGGAAACTATTATTTCCTTCGATGGTGTTATTATCATTTTATCATTTCACCCGTCATCATTATGATAATTGATGAATAGTTACATACACTGTTACAGATTTCCACAGATTTGAAGTTGTGTAGTCCTACTTGAAGTTATGATCTGATGAGAAGATCCACTACAGATGGTACGAGAGACATATATGAGTCTGCAACTTGTCTCTACAGCACAATAACTATATGTTGCAAACAGAGTGACTACAAGTCCAATGGTATGACACAGGTGGTTACATTTGAAACATAACGTGCAAACTGAGGCAAATGGTAAAGCACAGAATGATCATAAGTCCACAGAACTTATGAAACAACAACAAGTGGAAATGTAAATTTGAGAGAAACCAAATAAGGGCAATGCACAGTTGAGAGAAACCAAACAGGTACACATTTGCATAAATGTTTTAAACCAGAATAGTGCAAATGAAAACAAACTCGTTGTATATAGATGTTGTATTACTTTATTGCTTCAGTGTACAGGGATGATAAATCGTAGAACATGTATACATAGGATGAAATATAATTCGCATTCATTTACTATGAGACAATGTGTATACATGACATGGATATAGTATTAGTATGTATGGGTTTTACAGAACACGTATGCTTTGTATCGATAGGATGATTCAGTGAGGTAAATTGCTTATTGCCAAAGGCATAGTTGAAAATGGCAAAGGTATAAGCTGCATAAAGAAGTGGTATAGAACAAACACAAAACCAATATCGCCATAACATCAATGGGCAATGATAGCTACCAGACAGAGACCAGGTAAACATACCCCAAACTAGAAATACCTAGCGAAAAGTACTGAAAAGAGACACTACAAGCATTATAGCAGCACCAAGGTCAAAGACAACTCACTAACGTCAAAGTCAAAGCAAGAGCAATCCATTGATACAAGAAGGGACAGTGAAAGCCATAGTCCATAATCACACACATATACCTTACTCAGAGCCTGGGGGCTTGGATTGAGTGGGATGATCATGTATAGTACATGCTCGAGGAGCTGCTAGGGATGTTTGATGAAACATTGGATCCTACGTCAGACTAGATCACATAACCTCTAAACTTGAAAAGGAGGCTGTGACTACACGGAAGTCTAGGTGTAGACGGTTTGCCGTGTCCGCATAATATATATATTTTTTTTGTTTCTGTGATGTTGGTTATTGATGAAAACTTGCCACGAGTCTAAATCAATCATGGAAGAGATAGGCTCATATGTATTGACAACAGACGTACAGATATGTGCGAATATTGAGAGAGACCAAAGCGTGCGACCATGAGTCCACTAAAACAAACAGCAGTGTGTACTTATCCAATGCATGTCAAGAAGTAGAAGACTGAGTAAAGGTAGTAAAAATGTTTACAACATTTAAAAAAAATGGGGGGTATATTGCCATGAATTGGATTACGCGACACACAGCAAGCGTAGAAACTCTTGACACAGTTCAGAAACACAGCAAGCGGCTAGCATTGATGGGCGGAGCTAATGCGTCACGTGACGGCGCCCAGGCGAAAGCGGAAAGGCAGTGTGCTTGATTGTCAGTCTGAGCTGGGACGTGAGTCTAAGATGGTCAAGTTGAGAAGGTTCTGCGCTTGAAAACGTTTACGCTTGTCGCAGTTATGAAAGTTGTAGTTTACTGTGAAATAAAGTTCATCTTGAAGATGACCAACGATGGGCCAGTCAATAGCGCCCAGTAGTTGTGATGAAAGAGCTGACCCGGTGATGTGAACAAACCGACAAGAATGGCCGAGCGAGAGACACGCCATGACACATTCGCCACCAGTGTGAGGTGCGTAAGTAGATAGCATTGATGTTCTCGTTTAGCAGTGAAGTGTAGCGACAGTCTGTAGTGTACAGTAATAGCCGGGACAATTAACGATCAGTTGTGCTAGTGATTCTTTATGGGCAGACAGTGTGTGGGAAGGTCGTACACAGAACGAAGAAAGGCAATGGCTGGCGGTGTACGATGGCGACCATGTGTAGAGTTGTACTGTAATAAAGGTTATCTTGTACTCTGAGGACGAGTTGAACTGGTGTTGTTTGCACGAAAGACTTGTCCATTAGTTCTACGAGCCGATTGAGATATTTCTGCTAAATCTTATAAAACACAAGACACCTAGACACAACACCAAGAGGACGGACACGCTGTGTGAGTTCCGACTCTTGGCAATACACACAGACATGTATCCCTTCCTAACTCCCTCATTCATCGGACGTGAATGAACAGATTAAAAGAACCCAGAAGCATCGGAGATGTGGTTCCTGAGACAAATGTTGAGAATTCCTTGGACTGCTGGAGTAACTAACAACGAATGCCTCGAAGACACTAATAAAACAAGAAAACTGTAGGTATCTATAAGAAAGACTAATGAAACAAGAACATTATAGGTATCTATACAAGAGACTAATGAAGAAAGAAAATTATTATATGTTTCTATAAGAAAGACCAATGAAACAAGAATATTATAGGTATCTATAAGAAAGACCAATAAAACAAGACAATTATAAGTATCTAGAAGAAAGGGAAATGAAAAAAAAAAGAAAATTATATGTATGTATAAGAAAGACTAAAGACACAAGAAAAGTATATGTATCTAATAGAAAGACAATTAAAACAAGAACATTATATGTATCTATAAGAAAGAGTAATGAAACAAGAAAATTAAATGTATCTATAAAAAAAATACTAATGAAACAGAAACAAGAACAATATATTACCTATAAGAAAGACTAATGAAAGAAGACATTAGGCTGTGTCGATAGGAATTACTAATGAAACAAAAATAATATGTATGTATATATATATATATATATATATATATATATATATATATATATATATATATATATATATATATATATAAGAAAGAGACAATCATCCTTCTTTAGGCATGCAATGAGAAGAGGAGAGCTGGAGTACATCGTGGCAAGGGGATGGGACAGTTATATAGTAGGAGAGGCTGGGGGGAGATCAAGAGAGAAGATGTTGGACTGTTTGATATCATTGCATGGAGAAACATGGGAACCAGACATGACCAGTGGTAGATGAGACAGAGAGCTCTGGACTGACATGATCACTAAAGCCACCCCGCGTGGGCTATAAGAAGCCAGTTGAAATTCTGGAGAAATTGAATCACATCTTCGCTACGGCATATTCCCCCTAGCTACTTTAAACTCAAGCGTAGTCCATAAACGTGCTTAAACGTCTCGTGCACTGGACTGATTTTTTGCGTGTGGATTAGTTTTCCCTATAGCCAGTGTCCCTCGCCATCAGACCAACCCATTCCGACTTCTGGGTAGTTGTAATTTATTTCCCCAAAGTGAAGGACATGAAGTCAACATTTGTGACCTTCTGACAGGTGTAGTGATTGAACCCTCTTCCTCAGCATCAGCGAACTGGAAGTTTAAAAGCGAACGCTCCTATTAGGCCATGCTAACCTCCGCTACGACACATGATTGTAATATTCTTCTTCAGGTCGGAAGCAGAAATCGGCGATCACGTGGTTCGCATCCTTCCCGCCATCTAACAACCTGATCGCTGCCTCGTTTTGAAGAAAGAAGTTCGGCCCACTTAACTGTCAAGTTTTCGATTGTTTGTATTTGGTGCTTGTATTGTGTATTTGTTTCAGCTGCCTGGGGGTTGTGTATTTGTTTCAGCTGCCTGGGGGTTGTGTATTTGTTTCAGCTGCCTGGGGGTTGTGTATTTGTTTCAGCTGCCTGGGGGTTGTGTATTTTCGCTTCCTGGATTCTAAGTAGTTGTCTTTATGTCCTTTTCATATTTGTTGTGGTTTCACATATCTGGTGATAGTAGCACACTTGTTAGGTCTGGTGTAGTTGTGTTCCTGTCCCGTCTCATTGTGTATATATTACCAGTTGCCGTCCTTCCTGAGATTCCATCTATTTCCCCGTCTTGGTCTGTCTGGACATCCTGCTCAATCTTATGCTGTACTTGCTTAAGCTCATCCAGCATGCGCTAAACGGCTATGATCTGCGTCTCTTGTCTCTCTTGCCCTCAAAGCTGACAAACTTCGATCTCAGGTCCTTCAGTTTTTCGTTAGTCGTGTGGTGATCTTGTACTGCCGCCTAACCTCTTTACAAAGTAGATTAGTTTTGATGGCAATCTTCATCGCTTCCTTACTGTTTTGGTGGCGGGGCAGCCAATGTTCCTGGTCTGATGAAGCCCGTTGTGCTTATATTTTTATCTGCTGCCCAAAGTTTAAGTTCCCAACAAACACGCCTATGTCTGTGTTTGTCGGTGTATGTGTATGTGTGTGTATGTGTGTGTGTGTGTGTGTGTGTGTGTGTGTGTGTGTGTGTGTGTGTGTGTTGTGTGTGTGTGTGTTGTGTGTGTGTGTTGTGTGTGTGTGTGTTGTGTGTGTGTGTGTTGTGTGTGTGTGTGTGTTGTGTGTGCAGCAATCTGGTGGAAACCCTGGTTTATATTCCCGTCTCCATGATGTAGTGAACACCCCGTGCTACTAGACATCTCACTGGTAGAGGCGGTGACATACATCTGCCTGGGTAGCAACGGGAACAAAGATGGGGGAACAGATAGAGATAGAATTAGAATACAGACGGCTGGAGGAGCTTATACAGAAACCTGATAATAGAATAACTAGAAAAAGCTTTGTCTGGAATCCACAGGGCAGAAGAAGTTGGGCAAACATGGGCGGTGCTGCATGGGATAGTTCAGGATAGGGGTTCTAAGTGTTCGTTGATTGAGGGCCCGTATAACCATAGGGGACAGAGGACAAGAGAAGAAGCACTGACAACAAAAACTCTGACCTATATACCTCAGAACTATGTTCATTAGCTTCATACAGTCATTCAACGGCTCATGCGACTTAAAGCGTGGTTTAATTTGTACTGTTTAATTCATTTGCTTCACGAGCTGATAAGAGATGGCATATATCGCAATATAAGTTGCTGACCTTTTTTCTAAACAAACTTATTTTCAGTTGATTGCATCTACACACTACAGCCGGACTACGGCAAATATCGGTGTTATTATAGACTTTATGTTGCGATACCTGGCTGCAAGTCTGGTTTGTGAAGACTACAAACTCTGAATACAGGACAGTTTCGTGTAATCTGGTAATTGCAGGGTAAGGTTGTGTTATGCTTATATATATATATATATATATATATATATATATATATATATATATATATATATATATATATATATATATATATATATATATATATGTATATATATATATATATATATATATATATATATATATATATATATATATATATATATAGCTTCGTCCATCTCCTGGCGGGGATCTGTCTGTCTGTCTGTCTGTCTGTCTGCTTGTCTGTCTGTCTGTCTGTCTGTTTCTCTGTCTGTGTTCGGCCCGTTCCCGTTAAAAATATAGATACGATAGAAGAATAGATAGATTGATAGTAGAAAATATGATTGGAAGAGATCTATCTAAAGTAAACTTACCAAGATATCACGAACAGCCAATAAATGGTGGGCGGTGGGTTGACTGCAGAGTACTGCAAAGGATATGCAACTAACTTTCTCTCACAAAAAATTACTTTTTTTTTAACGAACGAAAATCTTTATTTTCAAAGGGTTACGAATTGGGCACGCAGACCCGTCCTACATTCTGCCTTTCTTCCCTATTTTCTCTCATACATGCTTTCATTCAACATCTCTTATGAAGCAATTCTTTGACAACAAAAGAACAATAAGTATTAAAACGCATGAAAACTAACTCGTTGAGGCAATGTTTAACATGGGCATCATAAATAACCAACGTGGGTGTAACACGCCATACACATGAGAATGTTTAAAAAAAAATTATATGTACTGTTGAAGAAAAATAAAAAGATGAGTTAGAAAATTTTCTCTATTTAAATAGATGCATTAATTTTATGAAAACTTTGAAAATGCCTTAAAGATCATATCATTATTTATTATAACTCATATGCCTGTAAATAACTGTAGACAAAGAGTTTATAAATCTTTGACAAAAATGCAACAATCTATATATAAAATATATAGCAATGCTATTAAAAGTTATGCCTCTTGAAATAACTTTTCTTAAGTTAAATCCCCTCGCTATATATAAATGATCATGTAAATTAAAATATTACATTTAAGTAAGTAAATAGCTGATTGTACACTAACAAACTATAACAGTCGGCTGCACGGGAATGAAAGGAAGACGTGTAGAAAATTTCACTCAATCGGATGGACCGCTCGCGAACGCATAAATAACAGACATACATACAGTCTCTTATATATATATATATATATATATATATATATATATATATATATATATATATATATATATATATATATATATATATATATATATATATATATATATATATATATATATATATATTGCCGAATCCGGGGCAAAGGTTTACCGACGCAGTTCGTAATCCCTCATACTCACGTTTGAAGCACGGATGTGTTGCATTTAATGAAATAGTATAGGTGCCGCTCGTTCAGAAAGCAGTGGCAAACTACCAAACATAAACTTGCCCTGGAATCACGAGCAGCCAGACAATGCTGGGATTTACTGCTACGTTCTCTAAAGGACATGAACCTAACTTTATTCTTATAGGAATATATTAGCAACATTATTACAACAGCAGACGTTGCTGATGTTATTGACACGATGAATACAAATTCTCATCGACAGATTTACTGCTGTCTCTAACATGGATCAAGCAGACAAACTGACACTGCTCCTGGTCGTTGGGTTCTTCTTGTCTTCGCTGGGGGATGATCACTGTATTTACCAGGTGATAACTTCGTGTATTTATGTGACAGTGATGAGGGGAAATGCCATTGTATTTAATAGGTTCTTACGTCCATCTAGTTCTGTGACGGAGGTGAGAAAAACTCGTCATCATACAGTGCCTTGCAGGCTAGCGTGAGCGATCATGCCTCTCCACAAATTACGATTTCCGGTGTCATTATTTCAAAGCATGATAATCTTATAAAAATATAGCGGCGGTTTCCCCTTGCCTTCTGCCGGTTTGTGTATTGTTGCTTCAAATAGTCTTTGTCTAAAGAGATAAAGAGACAGACTCTGCAAGGCTGCAGGGGAAAGAAGTTATATATGTTGACTCTTACCCGCCGATGGCCACGTCATTGAGTTTTGAGGGGACATACCATTGTAAGAACTAAGAACGTTTCTGTGCCATTTGAAATCACAAGCCTCAGTTTTCTCAGTTTTCTGCCCATGACTCACATCCACATGTTGCTACAGGAAAGATGCAAGACCTCAAAGATTTCACTGTAACGTGGTTGCTGATGGGGTTCTGACTACTGATTTTTCTTTACTTATTCAGTCTCTCGGTAGAGATTTGTTCGCAGCAGACGAGCATAATCTCCGGCGGGCCTATTCTCGCTGGTCGCGAGATCCGCACAGTGGAAGTATGGAAGATTTGCTTGCAAATAGACAGGCATTATCTCCTGCGGTAGCTATGACGGGCCTATTCCCGCTGGTCGCGGGGACCGCTAAAAGTCAGGTGGGGAGTCTGACGATAGTGCACGCTTTACACAGGTCCGGACACTTGTGATCGACAGATGTGCGCGCCCTTATGGTCCGGGCTCGTACAAGGCCCTCACCTATGGGACTTGGCTGAACGTCTCTAAGCCGGGTCCCTTGGGTGTCAGGGTCTGGCCATAACTCGCCACCGGCTCGTGGTGGTGAGGTCTCGGAGGTTTGACGCTGAGCCGCCAGCGTCTGCAGCCTACCTTGTGCCAGACGTATTGGTTACCCATTCCTCTGGAATACACAAGACTAGGCCGAGAGAGAGATCATGTCGTTTGGGCATCACATGATTCTCTGAAGCTCTGCCCAGACATTGTGATGGAATATTGGCCACATTCCAACTCACATACTTTCGTCTGTCAAGACTGCAAGGTATCAACAACTATGACCAGATTACGTTTGATCTCATTTTACCAGCTGCCAGTGTTGCTGATTGTCGAGCTAAGATATTGAAAGTTTGTGACGTTTGAATTGATAAGAGTTAATTGCGTATCCTGCACAGCACGTGGCAGTCAACCCCAGCGTTGTTTGACGGATTGTGATTTCTTGGCAATTTTACGTTCAGTAGTTTGCCATTGCTTTATGAACGACCGGCACCCATACCTTTGTACGGGAACTACCAACAGTTGCTTCCCAATCGCCCGCAGCTGTGCTTCGAACGCAGTATGCGGGATTACGAACTGCATTCCTGACACCTTTGTCAAAGAGTCGGTTGAATTGATAACTGATTATAAATAAACGGTGAGCCGCCTCTGTGGCGAAGGCGTAACGAATGCAAATAGAAAACCAGCATACTGCGTTCGAAGCACAGCTATGGACGATGTGGAAGCAGACTGCCGTGCGTTGGTGTCACTACAATGTTATAAGTGCCGGTCGTTCAGAAAGCAATGGCAAACTACTGAACGTAAACTTGTCCAGGAATCACTAACAGCCAAATGTGATGGAATTGACTGCTATGTCTTGTAAACGATATGCAAGTAACTAAATGTGAGTCCACTTGGTAGGGCTATGGTGCTAGGTAAGATGTGGGATATACAACTGAGGCAGACATTATGCCTGGTGCTAGGTAAGATGTGGGATATACAACTGAGGCAGACATTATGCCTGGTGGTAGGTAAGATGTGGAATATACAACTGAGGCAGACATTATGCCTGGTGGTAGGTAAGATGCGGAATATACAACTGAGGCAGACATTATGCCTGGTGGTAGGTAAGATGTTGGATATACAACTGAGGCAGACATTATGCCTGGTGGTAGGTAAGATGCGGAATATACAACTGAGGCAGACATTATGCCTGGTGGTAGGTAAGATGTGGGATATACAACTGAGGCAGACATTATGCCTGGTGCTAGGTAACATGTGGGATATACAACTGAGGCAGACATTATGCCTGGTGGTAGGTAAGATGCGGAATATACAACTGAGGCAGACATTATGCCTGGTGGTAGGTAAGATGTGGGATATAAAACTGAGGCAGACATTATACCTTGTGGTAGGTAAGATGTGCGATATACAACTGAGGCAGACATTATGCCTGGTGGTAGGTAAGATGCGGAATATACAACTGAGGCAGACAATATGCCTGGTGGTAGGTAAGATGTGGGATATACAACTGAGGCAGACATTATGCCTGGTGGTAGGTAAGATGTGGAATATACAACTGAGGCAGACATTATGCCTGGTGGTAGGTAAGATGCGGAATATACAACTGAGGCAGACATTATGCCTGGTGGTAGGTAAGATGCGGAATATACAACTGAGGCAGACATTATGCCTGGTGGTAGGTAAGATGTGGGATATACAACTGAGGCAGACATTATGCCTGGTGCTAGGTAACATGTGGGATATACAACTGAGGCAGACATTATACCTGGTGGTAGGTAAGATGTGCGAAATACAACTGAGGCAGACATTATGCCTGGTGGTAGGTAAGATGTGGGATATACAACTGAGGCAGACATTATGCCTGGTGCTAGGTAAGATGTGGGATATACAACTGAGGGAGACATTATGCCTGGTGGTAGGTAAGATGTGTGATATACAACTGAGGGAGACATTATGCCTGGTGGTAGGTAAGATGTGTGATATACAACTGAGGGAGACATTATGCCTGGTGGTAGGTAAGATGTGTGATATACAACTGAGGGAGACATTATGCCTGGTGCTAGGTAAGATGTGGGATATACAACTGAGGCAGACATTATGCCTGGTGCTAGGTAAGATGTGGGATATACAACTGAGGCAGACATTATGCCTGGTGGTAGGTAAGATGTGGGATATACAACTGAGGGAGACATTATGCCTGGTGGTAGGTAAGATGTGGGATATAGAACTGAGGGGTTGTCGGATATACGACTGACATATACTGGCATATACCAGGAAGCCCGTAGTGCTATGTTGTTCGTTCTTAGAACCAGGATATTAACTGGTTCAGTGCCGAAGGATAACATATCGCTAAATGTGACCTCCAATGTGGGTAGAAGGACGATATTTCGCCATACTAGTGTCATCGTGTTAATCGTTTTGTTCCGTGGCATCTCCCGCAATGTCAATGCCTAGTGAATGGAACTGAACATGATAATACTTGTTGATTTGCTAGTGCACCATGTTTGGTCCAAACCCACATGTTGTTTGACACGGAATCGGTTGAGAAGTATATATTCCAATTCCAATTCCAATTTTTCAACAACAAAAATTCCAAATTCAATCTCGTCTAACCTGCCTCCTCAGCTTTGGTTATTTTTTAGATCCGTGGTTTGTGTGGGTATTTTTACCCTGTTTCTGGTCTTGTGCGCTCTTACGAGTAGGTCCTATCTCGGACTTGTTATGTAAGCGTTTGTGTTTGTGACGTCAGCTGGGGGTTTGGTCAGTTTTCCGGTGAGTCCGTCTCCTGTGGTGATTTCTTTTATCAGTGTTCGCTACTTGTATTTGTGCGTGTCGCTTGGATAGATACTTTTGTAGAAATATGGTGATTCGTAGCTCCATAATCCGCGTCGTAGTGTTCGCTTCTCTCTCTCGAAGTATCTATCCTCCCATAACTCATCGGGAGTTAATGTTTCTTTGCCTTTCTCTTCTTGGCTCCGGCAGTCTTCACGTGCGTCGGTGTCCTCCTGTGGGCTTTCTTCGGGTGTATGGCGGGATTCTGGTTTCCCCTTGGGCTGCTTGGGCATCGTGGCTGGGCCACTGGATCCCGCTTGTTGTTTCTGATTGGTCTGTGACTTGGCTCCATCATGGTTGGGCTACTGGATTCCGCTTGTTGTTTCTGATTGGTCTGTGACTTGGCTCCATCATGCGTCTTTTTGCCTAATTTTTTGTGTTATGTCTTTAGTATTTTTTCGATGTTTTCTTGTTGAGTTTCATTTTGCGAATTTTCTGTGATCATTTCATTGGCTTCAGCTGGTTTGTTTTGGGTTGGCTCTCTTTCAGTTTGTAGCATTTGCCTCTGGGCTTTTATTGCTTGTAAGATCTCTTCGCTCTTCTTTGTTGCCTGGATCATGTGCTACACCTCTTGTTTGATGTTTTGCTGGATCTCCTTTATTTCAGCAAGCAAGTAGTTTTTCATTATCGCTGGTTGGTGCCGGTGTTTGAAGTATCCTGACTTGTTTTTTTCAGCTCATCAATCTGGCTTTGTAGTTGTGCTCTTTCAGCTTGCGAGGTGCACGAGGCTGTCTCGCACTTCCGCATTGCTTACTTATATAGTGTCTTTGTTGTAATGGCAAGCTTTATGACGTCTCTGTGTCTTTGGAGGTACGGACAGCCTAAGTATCTTGCTCCATGCTTGCCCAGGCAGTTGGCGCACTTTCTTTTGTTGTTGGGTACTCTGAAGTCCGTGTCCAGCTTGGCCAGCGGACACTCCTTGATGGCGTGGTGATCGGCGCAGTACCGGCAAATTTCCGTCTTATTGCGACATGCTGCTCTGCTGTGGCTGGCTCTCTGGCATGTGGAACATTGAGTGATCCTTGGTATGAATCCTTCAGGCTGTTGTATTTTCGGGTGTATCGCTGCCCTCAGTCGTCACCACCGCTAGCGTCGTAGGGATCTTTGAGTACGTCAGAGTACGTCAGGATCAGCTCCTCTGGATTCTGATGTGGAGATTTTCTTCTTGCAGCTGCTTCATGATTTGTCCGTCTGACAGCTCCACTTGCATACGCTTGACAACCCATCTGACTGTTTTTGAGTCGATGTTTCCGACTCTGGTGTCTTTCTCCTCCTTCCTCTCAGCTGTTTTGTCTCTTGTCTGTGGTGGGCTGTAGTCGATCTTCTTCGTGGTAGCTTCAGTAGCAGCTGTAGTTTCAGGTTCTTTGTTGCAGCTCTCAGGCAGACACTCCACGGTCGTCTTCTTTATGGGTTTAGCGGTTCCCACGCTGCACATCTTCTGTGTCTGTTGTTTCTTGGTGCTGGTCTTGCCACGTGCCACTTTCTCCCCCATATCAGATTTCTTGAACTGTTCAGGTGACATGTTTTGTTAGCGCTCGCAGTTGCGAATGAGCGATCCACGCTCACGAGAAATATATATATATATATGTATATATATATATATATATATATATATATAGGCCAAGTAGTACTTCTACTGTTATATATCTTTAACTGTTCTTCCTTGGCAAAGCTTGGCTTCAATTGTCTAAAACTATTCTTCTCAAATAAAGTATTCGAACTTTACAACTTAACTGTTAAACCGTGATCAATAACACAGACAGAATGTTTCTAGCCGAGGCTTTATTTTCGGGCACCATCCCATGATACAGATGACCTGCAGGCAAATCATACCATCACACAGTCCGTCATCCCTACTCACACTGCCGTACTAACCATGACTTTAATTAAAGACAGACATGTCTCTTGTCATATCACAAACATCTACAGTGTTGACAGTTCATACCAATATTCCTAACTATCATATTCATAATTCACAGAAACCTTTTATATCTAGTTACTCACGCTTATACGTGTGGTGCTAGTTCTTGAATTACTTTTCGTTGATTCTCTAACTGAAATGTCGGCCCATTGTATCTTATTCCTTCCTCTACTTCTGTCTGTATTCTGTGCCGGATCGCGTTCATTCCTCAATCTGTCTTTGCTTCTTCTTTCATCTTTCATTTCATCACGTTCTCTAGATGTTCAGTCATTTTTCTGCATTCGTTTCTCAAATATCTTGTCCTCCTGATAACAGTGTGCCTTCCTTCTTTCATGGCTGTTCCCCGTCTGTCTCTCTATGACGTCCCATTTCTAATATTTACGCGTGTGCGTTCACTGTCCGTGCCGCACTTATAATTCTAGCTCTTACAAATCTTTATCACTGATGTGCGCCGCATGCCTTGCCGAGGGGTTAGCAGCTTTCTCCGTTAATTCCGAATACTTTCGTGGTCGACGTGAGCGGACGAGAATTAGAAGTGGTTCGAGTCACGCTAGTGACTTATGAGAGTATGGAGCCGGCCGCTCAGAAAGTCGTGGCGTGCTGATGAGCGTAATCTAGCCTAGGAATCAACATACAGCTGAAAGATGCTGGTGTTGACCGCAATATCCTGAAACAGGATGGAAACGCGGGAATAATATATATATATATATATATATATATATATATATATATATATATATATATATATATATATATATATATATATATATATATATATATATTCATGTGTATGTGTTTACATGATTGCGGCTTCTATATGTGTATTTGCACTATTATGACTGTTATATATGTGTTTTATAGCAATGTGACTGTTGAATTCGTGTTTGCAGGAATGCGACTGCTTCGGTATCGATATTGAATGCGGTTATAAACAGTTCACTTCTCTTCCACCCTTACTTGGGACACAACAATCAAATTTCACATATCTCAGTTTAGAAGTAAGTAATACATTTTACATCTAATAATTTAGATGTAATTACCACATGTCATATCTCTGAATTTGGATGTAAGTATAACATATCACTATTTACATTTTGGATGTAAGCATTACATTTCCCATCTCTTTATTTGGATTTTAGCATCATATTTAACATCTGTCAATTTGGATGTAAGATGTCAATTGAAACGAGAAAAAGAGTGTTGAGATGCTACATTGAACCTGTACTTTTGTATGGATGTGAAGCGTGGACAATGAGCAGTCAGGCTGAAAAACATCTGATGGCTGTAGAGATGTGGTTTCTGAGGAAAATGCAAAGAATACCATGGACAGCCAGAAAGACCAATGAACAAGTCCTTCAAGAAACAAATGAAGATCGTAAATTGATTAGAGAAATTAGACGTAGACAATCAAAATTTTTTGGGCATGTTATGAGAAGAAATGGATTGGAGAATTTGGTGACAACTGGTAAGATCGAAGGGAACAGACCAAGGGGAAGACCTAGAAGCAAGTACATGGATGGCTTGGCCTTGTGGCATAGTCGAGACAGAAACACGGAGCTGATCCACGACTCTGGTGATCGAGTGAGATGGCAGAACATGACCGCCCACGCTTACCGGCATGGCAAATGATGGATGGATGTAAGTATCCACTTCACATTCTGAGTTGGCAAGATTGAAAGCACTCCTGTAGCGTTTTTATAATAGTAATAGGACATTGGTATCTTAAAACATTTGTTACAACCATCATTACGTCTGTGTATCTGTCTCTCTGTCCACCTGTCAGTGTTTTGCCTTCCCGTCTTTTTGTCTGCCTGCTCTTTTGTCAGCCTTGCAATCTATCTGTCTTGAGAGCAGAGATATAAGGAGGATTTTATGTCAGTCTATGGATAGAGAGTGTTGTCCGTCCGTCTGTTTGTCTGTCTTCTGTCTGTATATATGTATATGTCTATCTGTGTGTATCAGTATGTCTACCTATCTGCATGGTTCTCCGTTAGTATATCCATGTACCTCAGTGTATATGATTATCTATTATATATCCCTCCCACATCCATCATTCATGGTCAGTCTGTCCCTCGGGCAGCATTCTATTCATATACTCATCATTAGTTTACTGATAAATGTGTGTATATGTGTGTGTGATGTGTTGTGTATATGTGTGTGTTTGTTTGTGTGTGTGATGTGTTGTGTATATGTGTTTGTGTGTATGTGTGTATGTGTGTATATGTGTGCTCACTGGGTCGTTAAATGTATTACCATTTCACGCAAACACTGATACAGACGCCCAAGGTTTAATGTTTGATTGGGTGCCTTCTTTTCTTTTGTAGCAAGATATGGGACATATGCATCTTGTAGTAATTGTTGTCCCTTTCCCCCCCCCCCCCCCCCCCCACCCCCCATGCAGTAGATATATTGGCAAGCTGCTGTAATAATTACATAATCACAGCAAAACCAATTGTAAATTGACTGTGTAGAACGTTATATCATGGCGTGTCCCCAGATGAACCAGATTACCACAATACCAGCTCGAAGTTTACCAAGCAAGCAACTACACTATGGTTCTCAGGTGCTCTATTTACTAGAATCCCAGATGCCTTTCTCCATTTGCACGCACTGACAGAACTTAACTTTGGCACATCAAACATCACAGACTAAAACATTAACGCAATGAAGAACATTGGTCAAACACTGAAGACATTTTATTTGACCCAGAACGGTCTCCAAATATGGCCAGACTGCATTCAGTATTTTCCCCATCTAACTTCTTTAAGTATCACAGGTACATCCATTGAAACAATCCCAGATGATACATTCGACAGTATGGCTAACAGTTTAACATATCTAACATTATATGGCAACAGTCTTACTGCCGTTCCCAAGGCTCTTTCCAAGCTGGTCGCTTTGGAGACGTTATATTTAAATCAGAATAAAATAGTAGACATTACATGGCTTCCTTTAAAGGCCAAGTTGAGTTCATTAGAACTTGATAACAACCGAATTTCCGACGCAAATTTACTCAGTAAAATAGTCAGTAGATACGCTGATAGTTTGAATTACTTTGGTATAAATAACAATCTACTAACTGTTATTCCAGACTTTGCATCTCTGCAGAAAACGGAACAATTCTATTTCTATGGTAATCGAATAAACGATCCCTATCCTGGTTCACTGTCTTTGAATATTTCCGGGTTAAGTTTTGGCAACAACTCACTTCCCTCAATTCCCAGTATCATTTTAAAGTTGAAATATGTCACGGGACTAGATGTAACCTCCAACATTATTCGTGGTATGAGCGGGGATGAAATACCGCAGTGGATCAGCTTTATTGACATAGATTATAATTTTATTACAGAAATAACTGACACTAGTTTTCCAGAGAATTCCAGTTTATCATACTTGAATATGAACTACAACTCGGTGTCACAGATATCGCTTTCTGCCTTTAAAAATGTTCCGCTTTTAACAACTTTAACCATTGAGGGTTCGAAGCTGACCCGTGTGCCGTTGGCATTTGCATCTCTGGTTAATGTTAACTATCTTGACATCAGCGACAGCAGGAGCCTAATTTGTACGTGCCTGGAGAAAGATTTAGGGAACTGGTTTAATAGATTCAATGAATACAGTGTTCCTGGGAATTGTGGGGACACTACTATTTATTTTTTCTTTGTCAGTCTAAGCCAGTCATGTCCCACAGGTGAGTTATCTTAGGTATAAAACAAATAACAACACGCCTATTTTGTCCCATAGGTGAGTTATCTTAGGTATATAACAAATAACAACAATCAGGTACCCGTTATGGGTCAGTGAGATGTTAGGACCAGCTAATGTTGTGGGATGAATGCGTGCAGGAATATGTGGCCATTCTTTCTACCACATGTTGTAGGCTGAATGTATGCAGGAATATGTGGCCATTCTTTCTACCATATGTTGTAGGCTGAATGTATGCAGGAATATGTGGCCATTCTTTCTACCACATATTGTAGGCTGAATGTATGCAGGAAGTGACCATTCTTTCTACCACATGTTGTAGGCTGAATGTATGCAGGAATATGTGGCCATTCTTTCTACCACATGTTGTAGGCTGAATGTATGCAGGAATATGTGGCCATTCTTCCTACCACATGTTGTAGGCTGAATGTATGCAGAAATATGTCGCCATTCTTTCTACCACATGTTGTAGGCTGAATGTATGCAGGAATATGTGGCCATTCTTTTTATTACATGTTGTAGGCTGAATGTATGCAGGAATATGTGGCCATTCTTTTTATTACATGTTGTAGGCTGAATGTATGCAGGAATATGTGGCCATTCTTTCTACCACATATTGTAGGCTGAATGTATGCAGGAATATGTCGCCATTCTTTCTACCACATGTTGTAGGCTGAATGTATGCAGGAATATGTGGCCATTCTTTCTACCACATGTTGTAGGCTGAATGTATGCAGGAATATGTGGCCATTCTTTCTACCACATGTTGTAGACTGAATGTATGCAGGAATATGTGACCATTCTTTCTACCACATGTTGTAGGCTGAATGTATGCAGGAATATGTGGCCATTCTTCCTACCACATGTTGTAGGCTGAATGCATGCAGGAATATTTGGCCATTCTTTCTACCACATGTTGTAGACTGAATGTATGCAGGAATATGTGGCCATTCTTTCTACCACATGTTGTAGACTGAATGTATGCAGGAATATGTGGCCATTCTTTCTACCACATGTTGTAGGCTGAATGCATGCATGAATATGTGGCCATTCTTTCTACCACATGTTGTAGACTGAATGTATGCAGGAATATTTGGCCATTCTTTCTACCACATGTTGTAGGCTGAATGTGTACAGGAATATTTGGCCATTATTTTTACCACATGTTGTAGGCTGAATGCATGCATGAATATGTGGCCATTCTTTCTACCACATGTTGTAGGCTGAATGTGTACAGGAATATTTGGCCATTCTTTCTACCACATGTTGTAGGCTGAATGCATGCAGGAATATGTAACCATTCTTTCTACCACATGTTGTAGGCTGAATGTGTACAGAAATATTTGGCCATTCTTTCTACCACATGTTGTAAGCTGAATGCATGCAGGAATATGTGGTCATTCTTCCTACCACATGTTGTAGGCTGAATGTATGCAGGAATATGTGGCCATTCTTTCTACCACATGTTGTAGACTGAATGTATGCAGGAATATGTGGCCATTCTTTCTACCACATGTTGTAGGCTGAATGTATGCAGGAATATGTGGCCATTCTTTCTACCACATGTTGTAGACTGAATGTATGCAGGAATATGTGACCATTCTTTCTACCACATGTTGTAGGCTGAATGTATGCAGGAATATGTGGCCATTCTTCCTACCACATGTTGTAGGCTGAATGCATGCAGGAATATTTGGCCATTCTTTCTACCACATGTTGTAGACTGAATGTATGCAGGAATATGTGGCCATTCTTTCTACCACATGTTGTAGACTGAATGTATGCAGGAATATGTGGCCATTCTTTCTACCACATGTTGTAGGCTGAATGCATGCAGGAATATGTAACCTTTCTTTCTACCACATGTTGTAGGCTGAATGTATGCAGGAATATGTGGCCATTCTTTCTACCACATGTTGTAGGCTGAATGTATGCAGGAATATGTGGCCATTCTTTCTACCACATGTTGTAGGCTGAATGTATGCAGGAATATGTGGCCATTCTTTCTACCACATGTTGTAGGCTGAATGCATGCAGGAATATGTAACCATTCTTTCTACCACATGTTGTAGGCTGAATGTGTACAGAAATATTTGGCCATTCTTTCTACCACATGTTGTAAGCTGAATGCATGCAGGAATATGTGGCCATTCTTTCTACCACATGTTGTAGGCTGAATGTATGCAGGAATATGTGGCCATTCTTCCTACCACATGTGGTAGACTGAAAGCATGCTGGAGTATGTGGCCATTCGTTGTAACTCTTAGTCTGCGAATCTCAGACATAATCAAACCGTAGCCCGACCGCTATGAAGACACTATCAACGAAATATCCCATGAATGAGTTATTTTAGATATAAATACACATTGTGATTGTCCCATAAATGTGTTATTTTATATAAAAATTCACATTGTTATTGTCCCATGCATGTGTTATCTTATATATAAATACACTGTGTGATTGTCCCACATGCGTTGTTTTATATATAACTACATATTGTGGTTGTCCTAAATATGACATATTTTATATACACGTATAAATACACATTGTGATTGTCCCATAAATGTGTTATTTTATTTAAAAAATACACATTGTTATTGTCCCATGCATGTTGTATCGTATTTATAAATACACTGTGTGATTGTCCCACATGAGTTATTTTATATATAAATACACATTGTGGTTGTCCCATACATGAGATATTTTATATACAAGTATTAATACACATTGTGATCGTCGCATTTATGTGATATTTTATACATAAATACATATTGTAATTGTCCTATGAATGTGTTATTGTATATATATATATATATATATATATATATATATATATATATATATATATATATATATATATATATATATATATATACTAGCTGACCCGGCCCGGCTTCGCCCAGTCCTTGGTGGGGAGCATCTCATTTAATTCATATAATTAGTCATATAAGCTCCCGTTCCCGTTACCGACTATCTGTCTGTCTGTCTGTCTGTCTGTCTGTCTGTCTGACCCGGCATCGCCCAGTCCTTGGTGGGGAGCATCTCATTTAATTCATATAAGTAGTCATATAAGTTCCCGTTCCCGTTACCGACTATCTGTCTGTCTGTCTGTCTGTCTGTCTGTCTGTCTGTCTGTCTGTCTGTCTGTCCGTCCCTCCCTCTCTGTCTGTCTGTCTGCCTGTCTGTCTAATCATTTATTGGTTGCAGTTAGAACAACCTTAGATAAACGAAGACCAACTTACAAAAAGCATTTGAAAGAGCACTTGAAAGATCTTTACATCTTCCCCCAACAATTAACTTGGGTAAATGGAGCGGCGGCAGCAGCATCAGCAGAAGAAGGAAAAGGAGGAGTAGACAACTGCAGCGAAAAGGTGGGTCTGTCTATCTATCTGACCCGGCGTGACTTCGCCCAGCTCCTGGAGTGTAGCGTCTCATTAAATTCATACAACAAAAAAAGTAACTTAAAAAAATGCCCTTCTACACACCATCCATTATTTTTTATGAAAACGCTTTCTAATCACCTGCATGACTACAGTAACTTCTTAAGCAAAAAAAGATGAGTTACAATGTTATGCATTGTGCATTATTTTTTATGAAAACTTTGAAAATGCCTTACAGATTGTATCATTATTTATTATAACTCATATGCCGGTACATAACTATGGACAAAGAGTTTATAAATCTTTGAAAACGATGCCACAATATGACTATAAGTTATACAGAAAAGTTATGCCCCTTGAAATAACTTTTATAGAGTTAGGTCCCCTGAGAAATATTAAATTATGATGAAAAGTGAAAAATGAAATAATACTGGGTAAGCATGCGATTTCACACTAAAAAAATATGACAGTGGGCTGCACTGGAATGAAAGAAAGGCGTGTAGAAAATTTCATCTCAATCGGATGGGCCGTTCGCGAGCGCACAAAGGACATACGGACATACAGACAGACATACAGACAGACAGACAGACAGACAGACGGAGATCGCAATTTATATATAAGATATATATATATATATATATATATATATATATATATATATATATTATTTATATATTATATTATTATATATATATATATATATATATATAATGAAGGGATGGAGTGTGTCTGTTGTTGATGAGTTTAGTAGTAGTGTGATCGGTAATGAAGGGATGGAGGGTGTCTGTTGTTGAGACGTTATTTTATATATAAATACACATTGTGGTTGTCCCATACATGAGATATTTTATATACAAGTATTAATACACATTGTGATCGTCGCATTTATGTGATATTTTATACATAAATACATATTGTAATTGTCCTATGAATGTGTTATTGTATATATATATATATATATATATATATATATATATATATATATATATATATATATATATATAATGAAGGGATGGAGTGTGTCTGTTGTTGATGAGTTTAGTAGTAGTGTGATCGGTAATGAAGGGATGGAGTGTGTCTGTTGTTGATGAGTTTAGTAGTAGTGTGATCGGTAATGAAGGGATGGAGGGTGTCTGTTGTTGAGACGTTTAGTAGACCTGTGATCGGGACTGGAGGGCTGGAGTGTGTCTGTTGTTGATGAGTTTAGTAGTAGTGTGATCGGTAATGAAGGGGTGGAGTGTGTCTGTTGTTGATGAGTTTAGTAGTAGTGTGATCGGTAATTAAGGGATGGAGTGTGTCTGTTGTTGATGAGTTTAGTAGTAGTGTGATCGGTAATGAAGGGATGGAGTGTGTCTGTTGTTGAGACGTTTAGTAGACCTGAGATCGGGACTGGAGGGCTGGAGTCTGCTGATAGATAGACACATACATAGATAGACACAAATGATGAGAGCAAATGTTTCGCTATTACTGCGTAGATTGTCTAATATATATATACACATACATGTGTTTCCAATTCAATACACCAACAAAAACGAACTCTTTCCATAGAAAAACAGAAACGGACCATCTGTCCAGCATGTTTATTGCTTATGTGGACATATCTGTAGCGTGGTTCTTGGTTGTTCTGATTTCCGACAGACGGTCCTGTATGCTGAATTTTTACACACCGCTCCCAGAGCTGCATGTAGCAGAGCATTCTTCAATGGTGTCAAAATGGTACTTATTACCAGCACATCTTCCGGATGCATGCAGTTCACACTCCCCTCTCGCTGTGTTGTATATGTAGAATGGCCTGGAACTATGACACAGTCCCAAGGCGCCCTCCAGGTCACACCCTGAAACATAATTAAGCCGGTAGTTTCATATTTGGACAGGTGCACGAGAAGAGATTAAGATTAAGAGAAGTGATTACCGAGGATTGTCATCACCTCCTCGACGTATACAGACTGATGGCACCATTTATGTGTTTATTATTCAAAGATCTTATGTCCTTGACAAACTCTTTGTGTCTGTCGACTCCCTCTTCATCCTATCTTCCTGTCTCTTGACAGGGGTACAGATTCCCAAGTGTCTTTAAAATCCATCTGTTCGTCCAGCGTCTATTATCGTGTAGGTAATGTCCGCCTCTTGCATACTCTCCCACCTCGATAAACTGCCATATGCCATGTATTGC